>CM070518.1:14932719-15469798 GCA_036346375.1 Guadua angustifolia | reverse complement strand
TTTGAAAAGAATTAGGTCCGTGTGTGTATGATGACCAAGATATCTTGGAGGATGATCGTTAAGCCGAGGTCAATAAGGCGGCGGTGTCACCAAGAGTTGAGGACTAAGTCAAGATCGACTTGGCGTGGAGATCGTCGGAGAGGATGATCAAGTCAAGGTCGATAAGACGAGAGTCTCATGAGGTGAATCGAGTCAAGTTGGACAAAGCGAAGACGTCATCAATCATTTGGTAAAGACATCATGCACATTGCATCCACGGAGAAAGCGGCATGCGGATTGAATGTAAGACTTAGATTTCTTGTTTGAATTTGAGTCTAAGAATTGCCGTACTATTAAGAGGGATCTGACGTTGAATGACTTTTAGATGTGTCAAGTCCTCAAATGATCCATCCTTGTGAAATTTAGAGAGTGTGGTATTGGTGGTGCGGAAAGTGAGAATTGTAGGTCTCTCTTGGATTCTTTGTGAAATATGGATTTATCCTTTGAGATTTGGGTAGTGAGACCTTGTTATTTGTGTAGACCTTGTTCTTAGCTTTCAATAGAGTCCAAAATCACTGAAATCGGAGTCCGGAATCATAAGTTATGCCCGTTTTACGTCGGGCTACTCATGCCGATTCGGACTATCCGAAGTGAGTTCGGAAAGTCCGATGTTGATATCGGATAGTCCGATGTTGATATCATATAGTCCGATGTTCCAATATCGGATAGTCCGATGTTTGATATCGGATAGTCCGATGTTCACTTGAAAATCTGAAATTTACACACATCGGATAGTCCGATGTTCCATATCGGAAAGTCCGATCGTGCTTTTTATTCACAAAATTTGTATTTGAGTGGAGTCGATCTGGAGTTTACACATCGGATAGTCCGATGATCAACATCGAATAGTCCGATGTGGGTCGACCAGGCATAACGGCTAGTTTTTGGAGCCTCTATTTAAAGCCTCTCCTCTCCATTTGAAGCGGCGAGTCATTCCATTGGTTTGAGGGGTTATCCTCTTGTTCTTGAGCCCCCTAAAATACCACTTTACCCTTAGATCTAAGTGATCCCCTTTTGTGTGAAGGGTTGGGAAGAGTTTGAGGAGTGAGGTGTTAGTGAGTGGGATTTGAGTTGTTGAGCACTTGAGTTCATCTCCAAGTTTGTTCTTTGTGAGTATTTGTTACTCTTGGAGGTTGAGGACTCCTAGACGGCTAGGAGGTCACCTACGAGCCACCGAAGCTTTGTGTGGTTGGCCGTGGGAAGTTTGTGAAGGCAGATTCCGCCTCCATGAGAAGGAATCAAGAAGTGAAGAACCGTGAGTGCATTTGTGCAACACCGGAGGAAGAGGGTTGAGAGAGACCCGGCTCAAGCGTGACCAAGCCTCAACCGTGAGTGCATTTGTGCAACACGAAAGGAAGCGGGTTGAAAGAGACCCCGGCTTGTGTCTACCAAGCCGCCTCAGCGGAGACGTGGGATCCTCAAGGATCCGAACTTCGGAAAAAACCAATCGTGCCTTGAATCTTTGGTTTGGTCTCTTCTCATTGCCTTGATTAAATTGATCTTGAAGTAATTGTAGTAGCTAGCCATCTACTCCTTGTTGTGTACTCTTGTTTAGCTTTGAATTGAGTTAAATCTGATAGTTCACGCTCTGATCGGATAATCCGATTGTGCATATCGGAAAGTCCGATACATATCGGATAGTCCGATATTCCAAGTCGGATAGTCCGATCTTATTCCGCTGCGATTTAAGATTTAATTTTTATAAACGCCTATTCACCCCCCCTCTAGGCGACATCCCCTGTCCTTTCAATTGGTATCAGAGCCAGGTCTCTCATTTTATTAGACTTAACCGTCTAGAGAGTAAAGAATGTCGACTAGAGGATTAGAGGAATCACATTATCTACCTGTGCTAGATGGCTTAAATTATGCTCATTGGAAATTAAGTATGATTTCTTATTTTAAATCCATGAGCCCCCAAATATGGTGGATCGTAGATGTAGGCTTTTCATCTCCATTGAATGAAGATAATCCTACTGAAGGGGAGATGAAATGCATACATCTCGACGCTCAAGCTACTAATGTTTTATGTTATGTTGTGAGCGATGAACTCTTTGATAGAATATGCAATCTCTCGAGCGCTCATGAGATGTGGTTAAAGCTTCAAGATCTATTTGAATCATCCACGTCTTCAATTGAGGATTGCATTAAGGAAGAGATGTTGGGAGATGAAACCTCAAGCTCCATCTCAAGCTCAAGTGATGAAGAACCGACATCTCCATCAACCTCAACCTCCGCCTCAAGTGACGATGAAGATTCACTCACATCTCGAATCCGTTGCTTCATGGCGAAAGGTAAGAATGAGGTAAGTGATGATGATGATGATGATGAGCTCTCTTGTGAAGAGTTTATGAATATGTTAAAGGAGCTCAATGAATCTCTTGGGAAGGAGAAAAGGAAGTATAAAATTTTAAAGTTGGAGCATGAATCACTTCAAAATAATTATAATGTGCTTAAAGAAAATCATGAATCTCTCCTTCTCAAAGAAAATTTTAAGCCGAAGGTGGATATAGGAATCTCATGTGATTTAATTGATGAAATGCCTTGCATAAATGTTAATTCTAGTAATTCATCAAATAAATGCATATCCACCTCTAAAAATAATTTACCTTGTTGCTCTAATTCAATTGCTACTACTTCCTCTATGCTTGTTGAGACTAACCTTGTAGAGGGAAATAAAGAGCTCAAGGCTCAAGTCATTAGATTAGAAAATGACTTGAAGAAGTGTATAAAGGGAAAAGCCATTCTCGATGAGATCTTGAGCAAGCCAAGGGCGCCTCAAGATAAGCGAGGACTCGGCTACATCTCCAAGAGGGAGACGAGCAAGTTGAGGCACAATACAAGATACACGAAGACTATAAAGTGCTTCAATTGCAACAAAAAGGGCCACCTTGCCTCCGTGTGCCCTAACAAAGTGGAATCCAAGCCACAACTATCAACAATGAGGCAAACCGGCAAAGAGCAAGTTAAGAAGAAAAGACGTTCAAAGCCCACTTGCTACAATTGCCGGGTAAAGGGACACATCGGTAAGGATTGTCCCAAAGGTATAATCCCTAAGCCTATTCATCATTTCAATGATTATTTGCTTAGGAAGGACAAGAATAGCAATGTGTTTGCCAAACTTGTCAAGTCCCCTATGCCCGTTAAAATTGATAATATTCATTTGCATAGGAAGAATAAATCTAGAAATGTGTTTGCTCATAATGTTAGATTTCCTAAGACTATGAAAAATCATGTTGATCATGTGCTTAGGAAAAATAACAATAGCAAACCATTTGCTAGATATGCTAGATCCTCTATGCCCTTGCATTATAATGGCTATCATGTGCTTAGAAAGGATCAAACTAGAAATAGGATTGTGAACCTTGCTAGACCTCTTAAGCCTTCTCAATTCAACTTCAATAAATTGCTTAGGAGTAATAATAATCACAAACCCATTGCTAGTCATGTTAGTTCACCTAAGACTATTAATAGTAGGAAAACTTGGATTCCTAAATCTATTGTGACTAACATTGTTGGACCCAACAAAGATTGGGTACCAAAAACCGCCTAAAAGATTTTTAGGTAATATGAGATGCATTGGACGCTTGGCTTCTTCAAAAGAATGAAGACTTCATCAATTGCAAAATGGAGTCAAGCATAAGGATGATCACTTCAATCTTGAGCCAATGCCATCTTGGGTAACAAGTATTTAATTTGATTATGTTTTAGCTTATAGCCTTGTGTAGGTTATATTGCATTATTCATGAAAATCAATTTAAATTGCTTGTTATATGCTTGCTCATGCTTATTAGTTGTTTTAATTGCAATCTTGAGCAAGTTTGGGAAAATGGCACATTAAGGGGGAGTGTTAATTCATATCCATGTGTATCACATCCCTACGTGTGCCCATATTTATATATAAGTGCTAATATATATTTTCAAAATCAAACCATTTAGCCAAAAGTCAAAATTCTTGTATACTATTAGTATTCTTGTGAAAAACCAATTGCAAAATGTATACAAATGCTTTTGAAATGTTTTTCAAAGGTTTTGGCTTTACAAAACTATTTTGAAAGGAAAACAAGTTTTAACTTCAAAAGATAGTTACTAGTATCTTGTTTTGGATTTAAACTTATAATTTTCATAGAATTAACATTAAAATGTTTTTGAAAGAAATTCTAAAACGAAAATCCTAGAGTTGGTCACTCTTAACAATTCTCGTGTTCAAAAGATTTCCAAAAGACCAACCTGGCAAAGTTATTCGATTTTAAAACTCACCGAAAAACTATAATTGACCCATAATGGTCATATTGTTGCACTTAATGAGTTTCTCCGTTTGGACCGGATCTTGTGTAGAATTTTGGTTCAAAATAGCACTTCAAACTCATACACAAAAGAGAGGGAGATTTTCAAAAGCTCAAAATTCTTCTTCTTATCTCATTCTCTTATTCGCTTTTGTGCTATTTGAAGAATTTGACTTTGTGGTTTCATTTGGTTCTTTAAAGGAACCCTCTTTGGACAAAAGTCAAAAAGAGTGTTTAAAAGGCCTAAGTTTGTGAAAAGTCTTGCAAAAGTATTTTATTATGTATTTCAAAAGGTTTTGCAAGCTTCCAAAAAGAGAAATCCTATTTTGGAAATTAATTTGGCCAAAATATTTGTGTTTAACTCAAATATACCTACAAGTAGTATTTTGGCATTCAAATTGGATTTCATTGTATTCATTAGAAATTCATGGCTTCAAAATGAATTCCAAATTATTCAAGCCATGAGAATCCAAATTATGGATGGAATCAAATTTGAAGTTGCACTTTGAGGTCTTTATGAAATTTGTTTTCATTTTTATGCCTCAAAGCGCATTTCGCCAAAATTGTGCTAATAAGAAAACTCTTTGGAAACAAAAGTTATTCCAAAACCTTCAACTTAGTCCAAAGTTGGTTTCCTGAAAATTTCAAATCATTTGGAATTTATTTGAAGTGTTTTCAATTGGTTTTCAATCTGATTTCTGGAATTTTCATCAAATCGGAATATCCGATATCAGTATCGGAACATCCGACTTCTGGTAAAATGAACTAATCGGAACATCCGATATCAGTATCGGAACATCCGATTGGCCTAGTTTAAAACCTTTTGCTTTGATTTCAGGCCCTGTTTTCAAATTGAATTGTATTTCAAACTTGGTATCAGTCTAAGTATTCAATTAAATTGAGAAGTGATACCCTCTTGATCTTTGAAAAGACAAAACTTGTGCTATTCAAATGCAATTAGCTCCATGATTCATTTGTTGAATATCTTGGGGAGTTTATTTATTGCAAGTTTTGGGCACTTAATTGCTTCCAAGTGGTATCATCTTATTAATGTACTCTGGTACTCTTTCTGAACCTTTGTGATTTAGATTTTAAAATTCAAAAGAAAATCTAAGTTGTCCATCTCTTTGATACCCAGAAATGTTTATTGCTCTGATACTCATCGACTTTGTCGATTATTCCTTCAAGTGATATCAATTCTTAGTGATTTGATTATAAGTAGTATCAATTGAGCATTTATTCATTTCTTATGTTTACAAATCGGTATTATTGAGTTTCTCCTATTTTGACAATTGGTTTCATTAAGACTTATTGCTTATTCTTTCAAGTGATATCTTTTGGTTGTTTAAATTCTTTCTTGTGGTATCATTGAACTCGATTATTTCCTACAAGTGGTATTTTCAATTGCCTCCTTGTAGCATAGATTCGATACCCAAAATTCTTGATTAAGAATTTCCTCCCAAGTTAAAATTGTAAGTTCAATCTCCTAAGAATTCTCTATGTGAGATTCTTTATGCATTGAAATGTATAAAGAGGAAAATTCCTAGTTGAGCATTGCTTTACAAGCAAAATTTGAAAATGCTCATCTATGTTGTTTTTCAAGCAAAGCCATTGAGATATACTTTAAAGTGGTATCTAATCTATCAAATGGTATTTGTTTTGGGTTCCTCGTTTAACCCTCTTTAGGCAAAATTTGTGGATTCTTCAAAAGAATCATGATGCGAGCTTTGTAAAGCCTAATAAAATGAGGAGTGAGTTATCTGATTTTGTTTCAAATAACTCGTGTGATACCCTTCTTTCGCCTTTTTGTGCATCTCTTACATGTGGTTCTTCAAAAAGCCAAAAAGGGGGAAAATGTTGTTTTTACAAGTGGTATTCTAAAAACTCCAAATATGGTCTGTTTTCATGGTTTCACTCTTTTGGGCCATATAAAAAAATTTGCGAAATTCTTGAAGAAATTCCCTTGTAAGTTCAAGAGTGAGTTTGAACGTGTTTTATTCATTATCTCTCTTACAAGTGGATGTTAAGATTAAATTTGAATGAGTTTCAAATATTTTTATTGTAAATTGGTATAATGAAATCTTCAATTGATATCTTGAATTTTTCAAATTGCGTGCAAGTAGCATTATCATGTTTATCATATATATCGTGCATGATTGTACTTAGACATTATCAAACTAACTTGGGTCAAATTAAAAGATATTTGTTCCCGGAAATTGTGTGCTTGTCTATTGATGTTCAAGGTATCGGAAAAGGGGTCATCTTCGACGGTGGGATGAAGGAAATGGA
This sequence comes from Guadua angustifolia, assembly GCA_036346375.1. Taxonomy (NCBI): domain Eukaryota; kingdom Viridiplantae; phylum Streptophyta; class Magnoliopsida; order Poales; family Poaceae; genus Guadua; species Guadua angustifolia. The sequence continues at coordinate 15,463,187 of CM070518.1, read as the reverse complement.
GAGGAGCTCCATAGTCCGAGGGATCTAAGGCCGGGCGCGGTGATCATGACCGATTGAACATGCGGTGGACAAGAACCGACAAAAGGACGTATTTCTTTTTTGACCATATTCAATAATGTCTTTGCACACCATTATGCTCAATTATCTCATTTTAAATGGTGTTGTATTTTTCAATTGATATCATCAATTAATATCTTTCAAGAGGTATCCTCTAATCCTAAATTACTTTGAAGTGTCATCTAACTTGCATTTGGCATTATCAAGAATTAAAAGATACATATGAGTGACACATTGCAAAGAGGTATGCTCTTGACAAGTTTGTGAAATTCTTGATCATGAAAGCGCATTTTACTTATACAATTTTAATTCATGATCTTATATACATCTTGTGATCATATAAGCAATTCATTCTCTTTATGATCGTGATTCTCATAATTTAATTTGATCATGAGCATGTGCTTAAATTATATAAATTTGCTACATGATCTTGATGTTTAAAGAATAAATCTTCTCCATGTGAAATCATATTCATATGTCATGTTTAAGCATCACTTACATCATGTGAATCATGACTACATTTAAATCGATATCATTAGAAACATCTATTACCTAAATCTTGGATATAATTGGTATCATAACTTGCCTAGATTTAGGGGGAGCTTAGTATCATTGCCCTATTCCTAGCTCCTTATTTTTATTTTATTCTCCCTAATCTTTTTATTGAGTGTGCAATCAAGGTGGAGAATAGATTTTATTGAATGAACAATAAGAATCTTTTAAGCACCTTTTTGGGATTAATGACAAAAGGGGGAGAATTTAATGTTTTATCAATTGTTCCCTACTCGATTGTCAAAAAGGGATAATTTGTAAGTATGATCTCTTATTATTGATTTAATGTTTGTTTTAATGCTAAATATCTTAATATTGTCATTTGGTGCAATTGATAATAGGTTTGTCATAAATCACCAAAAAGGAGGAGATTGAAAGTGCATCTAGGCACTTATGTTATTTTGGTGATTAATGACAAACGCATTTAATGACAATCTATATAAGTGTGTAAATGCTTAACTTAGTGATTAACAAATGACAAACCTCTAATATGATTATATTACTATGAGACTAACATGTTTACTGCCGAATTGAATATTAGTCTCATCTATTTAGAGGAAAATCAAATGGATGGTTAGGCAAAGATAAGGTATGCAATCTCGGTATCCCTTCCATATTTGTTATTGCATTCCTTTTGTGCAAATGCATAGTGAACTCCAAGTAGTATGTTGATTATATATATGCACATTGGTTGATATCATATTTATTTGTGCATATATATTCATTTGAGTTCATTATGTGCTTTATTTTTAGTATGCATATATTAACTAGAGTTAAACTTTACATTGCCATAAATTGTCTTGGTGCATGCATGTTTTAGTGTGTATCTTCTCATGCACCTCTCCTAGTGAAGTTTAACCTAGAGTTGGATCACATATTTACTCTTGTTCCGAATATTAGTTGCACATGTACAATTCGTGTATATTCTTCATGTGCTTCATTTAAGGTAAAGACTGTGATCCTTTGCCATGATTTAATTGTTTCAGTCATATTGGCAATTATCTCTCTAGTACATATAGATCAATCACATATTCATCATGATGTACTTAGTAGAGAACATTTTTATGTCAAGTGTTTCGGTTATATTATGCTTCTTTATATGAAACACTTGTTGTAATCAATTGCTCACAAATTATCAACTCATTTATATCTATTGAGCTTTTGGGACTAATGTCTTTCATGAGTGGTTTGAAAAGAATTAGGTCCCGTGTGTGTATGATGACCAAGATATCTTGGAGGATGATCGTTAAGCCGAGGTCAATAAGACGGCGGTGTCACCAAGAGTTGAGGACTAAGTCAAGATCGACTTGGCGTGGAGATCGTCGGAGAGGATGATCAAGTCAAGGTCGATAAGACGAGAGTCTCATGAGGTGAATCGAGTCAAGTTGGACAAGGCGAAGACGTCATCAATCATTTGGTAAAAGACATCATGCACATTGCATCCACGGAGAAGACGGCATGCGGATTGAATGTAAGACTTAGATTTCTTGTTTGAATTTGAGTCTAAGAATTGCCGTACTATTAAGAGGGATGCGAACGTTGAATGACTTTTAGATGTGTCAAGTCCTCAAATGATCCATCCTTGTGAAATTTAGAGAGAGTGTGGTATTGGTGGTGCCGGAAAGTGAGAATTGTAGGTCTCTCTTGGATTCTTTGTGAAATATGGATTTATCCTTTGAGATTTGGGTAGTGAGACCTTGTTATTTGTGTAGACCTTGTTCTTAGCTTTCAATAGAGTCCAAAATCACTGAAATCGGAGTCCGGAATCATAAGTTATGCCCGTTTTCGTCGGGCTACTCTGTGCCAGTTCGGACTATCCGAAGTGAGTTCGGAAAGTCCGATGTTGATATCGGATAGTCCGATGTTGATATCATATAGTCCGATGTTCCAATATCGGATAGTCCGATGTTTGATATCGGATAGTCCGATGTTCACTTGAAAATCTGGAAATTTACACACATCGGATAGTCCGATGTTCCATATCGGAAAGTCCGATCTGTGCTTTTTATTCACAAAAATTTGTATTTCGAGTGGAGTCGATCTGGAGTTTTACACACATCGGATAGTCCGATGATCAACATCAGATAGTCCGATGTGGGTCTGACCAGGGCATAACGGCTAGTTTTTTGGAGCCTCTATTTAAAGCCCTCTCCTCTCCATTTCGAAGCAGCAGTCATTCCATTGGTTTGAGGGGTTATCCTCTTGTTCTTGAGCCCCCTAAAATACCACTTTACCCTTAGATCTAAGTGATCCCCTTTTGTGTGAAGGGTTGGGAAGAGTTTGAGGAGTGAGGTGTTAGTGAGTGGGATTTGAGTTGTTGAGCACTTGAGTTCATCTCCAAGTTTGTTCTTTGTGAGTATTTGTTACTCTTGGAGGTTGAGGACTCCTAGACGGCTAGGAGGTCACCTACGAGCCACCGAAGCTTTGTGTGGTTGGCCGTGGGAAGTTTGTGAAGGCCGGATTCCGCCTCCGCAAGGGAAGGAATCAAGAAGTGAAGAACCGGCAAGTGCATTTGTGCAACACCGGGAGGAAGAGGGTTGAGAGAGACCCCGGCTCAAGCGTGACCAAGCCTCAACCGGCGAGTGCATTTGTGCAACACCGGAAGGAAGCGGGTTGAAAGAGACCCCCGGCTTGTGTCTAACCGAGCCGCCTCAACGGAGACGTAGGATCCCCTCAAGGATCCGAACTTCGGAAAAAACCAATCGTGCCTTGAATCTTTGGTTTGGTCTCTTCTCATTGCCTTGATTAAATTGATCTTGAAGTAATTGTAGTAGCTAGCCATCTACTCCTTGTTGTGTACTCTTGTTTAGCTTTGAATTGAGTTAAATCTGATAGTTCACGCTCTGATCGGATAATCCGATTGTGCATATCGGAAAGTCCGATACATATCGGATAGTCCGATATTCCAAGTCGGATAGTCCGATCTTATTCCGCTGCGATTTAAGATTTAATTTTTATAAACGCCTATTCACCCCCCCTCTAGGCGACATCCCCTGTCCTTTCACAAGGACCGGCCGGCGCCCCACAAGGAGTACGCTGACCGGAAGGAGGAGGTAAGCCGTTTGAGGTCCCTGCGGCTTCCTTCAGGTCCCTGCGGTACTTGTAGGCCGAGCAGCCCCCGAATATAACAGCGATGTGGTTTTGGGGCTCCTGGTAGTCCATGTCGTAAATCGTCGTCGCAGGGACCTTGCCCTCTTTGCTCTCCCCTTGCTCGGGAGAGTCGACATAGAACCTCGCCCTGTAGAATTTTTCCGGTGATGCCCAGTCCTCTGATTCTTGCGGAGGTCATGGTCGGCCACCTGGTGAAGCGGGCAGAAGCGGTCGCCCGTAGGGGCGCCTCTTTCGCCGCGGTCCTGGCCGCCGTGACCTTGGTTATTGCGATCTTGATCGTCGTTGTCGTTGTGGTCGCGGCGCCGTGAGCATGGCCGACCCCGACCGCCACCGCGCTGCCGAGCCGGCAGAGCACAAGACGGGCGGTGCTCCACGGCGGCCACCATGTCTAGCGCGCGCGACTTCTTCTTCTTCTTGACCTTCTTCTCCGCGGAGCCTGAGGGCCTTTTGCTCGGGGGCCCTCGGTGAAATTTGAAGCGACAACTTACCCTCGTCGGCGCTTTCTTCCATTGCGGCCTCGTCGGCGTTAGCATAGTGATCGGCCATCTGGAAAAGCTCGTTGGCGGCAGTCGGGTGGATCTCTAAGTCTTGTGTGAAGCGGACGTCGCGGACACCAAACTTGAATGCCCGGACAACTGCTTCATCCGAGATGCTCGGGATGGAGTTCCTTACCTTAATAAATCTTGGGATGAAGTCACGCAACGTCTCTTTGTCCGTTTGGATCAAACGCTCGAGGTCGCACTCGTTGCCCGGGCGAGTGTAACAACTCTGAAAGTTTGCCCGGAGGGCCTCAGAGAGCTGCCTCCATGAGCGGATTGACCCCTCCTTTTGGTTGAAAAGCCACGTCCTGGCGGAACCGTCGAGGACCATGGGGAGGTAGTTAGCCATGACCCCCTCGTCCCCGCCGGCCGCCTGGATGGCCGTGGAGTAAATTGAGATGAACTCGTCGGGGTTCTGGGTCCCGTTGAAACGTTCGATGTGGCCGGGCTTGAACTTGCTCGGCCACTTAACATTGCGGAGGGATGCCGAAAAGGCCCGGCATCCGAATGCCGGGCCGTCATGGCGACCCCTCCGGGCATGGCGATCGTGGCGGCCAGGGCCCAGGCGGTCCTTCGCGCACGACTTGAGGCGAGAGAACACACTATCATCTTGTAGCGGCAGCGGCGGGTTCGAGTGGAGCACATGGGCGCTTCGTGGCGGCGGGGCATGCCAGCGAGTCCATGAGGTCGTTAGAAAGCGCTCGGCGTCCTCACGGCGCAGTCTTGCTTCCCTCGGTCCTCCGGCGAGGGCTCAGGAGGCACCGGTGGGGAAGGTGCTTATGGTCGGGAAACACTCGAGGCCACGGAGCACAGGCGGTCCGGGAGCCTAATGTCATAACGAGCTTTTACTGGGTTCTCGACCACAAAGTGCCCCCATGCGCCGCCAGTCCGCAGTTGGAGAAGTTCAGAGGCGCGCCGGCCGTCGCCATAGTGCTTGGCGCTCGGCGCTCGAGGAGCGAAGCGACCTCGGCGGCGATCGCGCACATACTCTTGGGAGCGGTATTCACTGGGATCTTCGCGAGTTCAGTCTCCCGCCCCGACACCCGTCCCCCTGCTATGTTGGTGGTGGACGATCGCCAGGTTCCCGCCCGGGGGCAACTCCGGGTGAACTTCTCCAGCATTGTGCTGGTGATGGGGGGAATCCGCTGGAGACCGCCGCTCTTCTTGATCGTCCTCCCTTCCCACCATGCAGACGTTGCGGGAGCACCAGGACTGCGTGGGCGATGCCGAAGCGGTGTAAATGCGGCCGCGATCTCGCCATTTGAACTTCGAGGCGGTCGGGGCGCCTTGATCGGCATAGAGGTCGCCAAATCCTTCCTCGCGAATGAGGGTATCTGGTCACGAGCGGAGAAAACGCTCTCGTGCCACAGCCACCGGGGAAAGACTCCCGGTTTTGGTGTGGCCTTCGGGTCGGCCGCACCACCCACGCCATCGCTAGCGTAATATTCGTCGCCGTCCTCCACGTCGTCGAAGACACAGAGGTCTTGATTGTCTTGTGAGTTCGGCATCCTCAGGGATTCCTCGCGAAAGGACTTCAGTCGGTCCCCACGGACGGCGCCAGCTGTCGATGATCCGGGAACGGGTCCCCCGCCGAGCTTACTTGTTGAGTGAGGGATCAACCCAAGGCCCCTTTTCCGCGAGTGGTATAGCGTCCAAGGTCCTACCGAGCTACGGAGCAAGGCGACCAAGATGATCGCAAGGCACACGGGGTCATTTTTACAGTTCGAGGCCTCTCGGAGGGAGATAACGACACTCGTCCAGTGGTTGCACTAATATATCAGGGTAGTTACAAGTGCAGCGTACAAGTAAGGAGCTAGAACTAGCGGAGCGAGTCTAATGAGAAAGTAAGGGAATTCAATCCCATGCTCTTCATGCGAGAAGGTATTTATAGGGGGTTACAGGCGACAAAGCATTTATTACGAGGCCTCACTTTTTACGAGCGTCGCGTAGAGCATGCCGCGCCACCCGCCGGGCATCACGCGACGTGGGTACGGTGGCGCGAGTTGCGAATAGCGCGCGAGACCCGGCGGTGCGCGATTAATGCCACGTCCTCCTCGTAGACCGCGCTCGGCTTTTGAGCGATCTTCGAGGCATCTTCGGCGGACCGGGTCAACAGGTCGTGGACCCCCGAGCAAGCATGCTGGGGGGGGGGGGCTTCACGAAGGTCGGCATGCTCGGGGGACCGTTCGTAGGGACTTTGCCCGGGCACGGATATGGCAGGTGCTGGCCGGATCCTGATGGTCGTTTCTCGGCGAATAACCAATCCCCGACAATTAGATTTATGGTTAAAAGCGTTTTCATAATACTATTCGCGGTGCGCACTACACATAGGGCCCGGGTACATGCCATCGTGCATGTGCCGCACTGCGTGTAACTGATGAGGCGAACGTTTGTCGGTTCACGCGTCCACCAAAGCGGCATGCATAGCGCCGCGCGGCTTGCCGTCCGAAGTGAATGGATGCCACGCGGTTCGCGGTCGCAATAAATATTATGCAATAAATATCTTTTATCTCTTAGGGCATTACAATGATGTTTCTTAGATGGTTTCTTAACATGCCATATAGGATAAAAAGCTTTTGTGACAATGAATTAATGCCTTAACATGCCATATAGGATAAAAAGCTTTTGTGACAATGAATTAATGCAGAGAGAGAAGGTTAGAGTTTCTTAAACTAGAAATGGTTTCTTCATTAAATGCTTTGGCTAAGAAACCATAAAAAACTGCATTGTGCTCTCCTCATCGTTTCTAAACATCAATTAATACACCATCTCTCCTCTAAGAAAACTGCAAAAAAACTGCATGGTAATTAATATTAGAAACCGTAGGTAGAAACTATGCATTGAGAGCCATTGTTTCTAAACATCAATTAATACACTATCTCTCCTCTAAGAAACGATCAAAGAAATGATCCATTGGAAATGCCCTTATATATATATAATCTACCTATGTTTCCGTGTAAAGCTGACTACTGAATAAGGGTATGTACAAAGGTTGAGCCCGATTCAATCTCTTAAGCAGTCCATATCAGCAATAGCTAGTTTGCATACAAAGGGTTGTTTCTAAAACTATCTCTTCATTAAATGCCTGATAATTAATTTTCTGTCTCTTTTATGGTAGGATCAATTGTAAATTCTTACTATGTGTCTATTGTGTTGTCTCCTTAATTCAGAACCATTCACATGGACGATCAACCATTCACATGGAAAAGATCAGTCACTAAAATTCAGAACCATTCACATGGACAATCATCCATTCACACGACATGCAACCATTCACATGGACAATCAAGACCATTTACACAACATGCAACCATTCACATGAAACAGATCAGTCACTAAAATTCAGAACCATTCACACGGACAATCAACCATTCACATGGACAATCACGCCGACATCGAGTTGTACCAGATGCGTTAAATCAAGAGTTAGTAGTATGTGATGCATCGATCCTTTGCTTGGCATGCCGATTGTTCATCTAAATTAGCTAGCCTCATGGACGTGAATATACAACAGAGCAGAGAAAGATTACCTCGCCCCAAAAAAAAAAAGGAACAGAGAAAGATTAATGATATTGCCCTGTCCAGAAGGCAACAACACAAGATATAGATGGTCTTGGTGTTGACCATTCACATGGAAATTCACATGGCATGAGTAGGCAGTCATATTCACATGGCATGCAACCATTCACACGGCATGAGTAGGCATACAGTCACACAGCAACAGTCTAGAAATAAAAAGCCAAATGTCAAGCAAGCAGCAGTCACAAGCAAAAACTAAATCAGAAATGCAAAAACTATAATTGTCCCTTCATCTAAATCAGAACTTGGTCGCAGTTTCAGACTCATAACTTGATCTTCTGCCACAACCAATCCTACAAGTGTCACGATCACCCTGCAAAAATAAACAGAATAAAACAACTGCAGAACAAAACTTGATCTCAGTTTCAGGATGCATATATTACTAAATAGGTGCTCACCTAAAAAAACTCAAGTCGTATCCGGAAACAGCATCTTCCTCAAACACTTAATTGCAGCGACGTGCTCAGCTCTAACGTCATTATCCATCTCTGACGTGTCTTGTGTGAGAAGACAACTATAAGTCTCCAACATTTTGGTTTCCTTCTCATACATCTTGGCCTCTTTGTTGTCTTTTGCTGCAACCCTATTATCCCTAGCAGCAGGCTGGTAATGCTTTGCTGATTCAAGCTTCTCGGCAGATAGCTTTTCTTGTACTTCTAGTATCTTCATGCGACTTGTGTGAATATCAGCTTGGAGTGGGGATTAAGGGATTTTGGTGTAAGACTGCATCATCTCCTGCAAGCATCTGTAACATTCATGAAAAAATCATTCTGATCATAATATGGGTGCTATTCTCCAACTGTGCTAGACTCTTGACCAGCGCATGTAGTTTCTTGAGAGAGACCAAAATGTTCCATACGAGACATTTCTTGTCGGAATAAAGATCACGCACCAACTTTATGAATCTTTCAAGCGTGAAATTTCCAACAAGTATCATACACACAATGCCAAGCTGATTGATCACTGATGAGTCAGCGCAGAGAAGAGTCATTTGTTTTTATTACTTTCTCCAGTACTGCAACACTCGACAAACTACCTTAATGTTTTCCAGATGTATAGAAAATTGGTTGCTTCGCTAACAATAACAGTAGGAAAAAAAAAAGGTAAAACACAACGCAAGAAAAAAAAAGAAGGGTTACATAAAACCCGATGTCAGCTGTGGAACATGTTCATAATGGCGACACTGCTTGCCATCAATATTTAACAGTTACAAATTATATGTTTAGACACAATGACGCAAGTACATATTTGGTGTGACCCCTGTTTTCACTGTGGGAATAAACCGCACGTTCATTGATCATATCACAGGAAGCTCTAGACCCTTTGGAGCCTCTGAAAATTTTCCTTAGCATGTGTGTACATATGGTGTGTAGGTATAATGTACGTGTTTTGTGTGCATCCATATACCCCTAAAAAATGTATTTTAGTCACATTTTATCCAGAACACACGCTCTTTGTTCGCAGGTAATATATGGTCATTTTTGAACGAGAAATTTTACAGTGGATAATATTGGCAGTAAGTGGTGGTAGTAGAAATCAAATCTAACTATCCATTTCTCAAGGGTATTTCAGACTTTTCCTAATCAATCATCAGGGGTATTTTAGATTTTGCCTAATTCATTAACAATTTTGGCTTCACCGAGTACCTGGTGATCTTTAGAGGCTTCTTATGCATTCATCTGCCATTCATCAGGATCACAGGATGTGTTTTACCATAGAAAACAAATAGTATAACGAAATTTTTATCCTTTTACCTCTCTTTGAATTTTACTACCAATAAATTAGGTGGTAGTACAACTAGATCTAAATTGATTTCAACTATTAAATTCAAAAGAATGAAGCTTTATATTGATTTTAATTCATTGTAAAAGAGCTTTTTTTTAACACCTCATTTGTTTACAGTTACTTTCATCGCATACTTTCCCATGGATAAGTAGTGTCCCATTTCGCCTTCGTAATTTCCCCAGCCCTTCTCTTACAACACAAATGGTGGTGGTTCTTAGGTCAGTTGGATTAATTATGAACATTTTTGTCAAGTTAAATGAAAACAAATTATAGATTATAGCCTATACAGTAATGAGTATCTGGTATTGTCAACTTAGATGAAAACAAATAAGTCCTTTCCTAAATCCTGAAGAATCGCCAGCCTCAGGACGTTTTGAGCCGAGCCGGCCGGCTCGGCTCAAAATTTTTTTTTGTGTTTTAGTCCTTTTATAAATTACGAATAGACCTTTCGTGATTTTTTGTGAGAGGAAGATTTTTTCCTCTAAAATCACGTTCGGGTCCCTCGTGCGCCATTTTACGGAAAGAACCTCCCGTTAAATTCAAATCGCGAACAAGCCCTTTTCTAATTTTTCAGGATAGCGGACAGGCCCAAAAACGTAACATTCAGGTCCTCGCTCTTTACGTTTAGGTCTTTTCTCCGTTTTTCCCGGGAAAAAATGTTTTCGTTACTAGAAATATGTGTGTGGCTCTATCTCTAGACTTTTTTCCCACCTCGATTTCCCATCTCGATCTTTGATATTTTTTAAAACATGTATTATTACTCGGTGAACGCGTAGAGTGTTAGACTCGGCAAAAGAAGGTTGCCATCTCTAATAATTTTCACCCTTTTTCCTCTAGACTTTTTCCCTTGCGGTTCTCATTTCGGTCTCAATATTTTCCAAATAATTCGTCGAAAGAGATATTTCTATAGCTCTATCTCTCTATTTTTTTTCCCGTTCGCACGGCGTGTTACGCCGCGAAAAATTTTGTGTTCTTTCAGTCGTTCCGCTCATTATTTCGACGATTTAAAAAATAAAATACCGCCAAAAAAAAGAATTTTTTTCTACGAAAAAACAGCACGCGCGGCGTGTTACGCCGCGAAAAATTTTGTGTTCTTTCAACCGTTCTACTCATTATTTCGACGATTTAAAAAATAAAACACCGCTGGAAAAAAAAGAAATTTTTTCTATGAAAAAATGACAACACGCGGCGTGTTACACCGCAAAAGATTTTCTAGTTATAGCCTATATAGTGACGAGTATCAGCTGTCTATACCTAACACCCTACCTAGGTCGACCCCAAATAGAAGGCCTAGAATGTCTTCGCAAATCAGAATCTATTGCTTTTTTGGTTCCTATTATCTTGGTTTTTTTTAAATCTAGCTTTCTACGTATGAATTAGCAAATTTGGATTCCATCGTGGAAGACGCTGTAAGATCGAGGATGCGCCTAGAGAGGGGGTGAATAGACGTTTTACAAAATTAATTGCTCTCTAAAATAACTCGCTCTAATCAACCCCTATGTCAAAACCTAATCAAAGATAATGCGGAAGTGATAAACTAGGTTTTGACAATCAAGGCCTAAATCAACTAGGCTCACTAGTGCACTAACTAAATTTGGTCTCTACACAATAATTGTTAGATTGAATAAACAAGTTAAACTAAGCAATTCTATCTCAATTAAGTAATCAATAATATAGCAATAATGTAAATAATTGAATGTAAATGAGACAAGAGACACAATACTTTTTACCGTGGTGTTCGGAGACTTGCCGGTCTCTCCTAATCTACGTTGAGGCTAGCCCAAATGAATTGGACCGGCTCCACGAATTGAGCACCCGCCTCAAATCCACTAGTGGTTGCTCTTCCCCGCTCCAGGTAGGCGAGCACCGACCTTCACAACTTGCCGGGGCTTCTCACAACCTTCGTCGAGAAGCTCACCGCGCACAACGCCTCCACGCCGTCTAGGTGTCGGCAAACACCAAGAGTAACAAGCCAATCCTTCCCGCTTGAACTTCACCTAGTGCAACACATGCACTCCGGTGATCACCGAGTGCAACACATGCACAAGGATCCCCTCAAGTGCAACACATGCACAAGAGGCTCTCAATCCACCTCCTAATTGCAACACATACAATTAGGGCACACTCTTAGCTCAAAAATCAAATATGAGTATGCAACACATGCACAACCTCACCCATATGCTCAATGGAACCAACAACACCCAAATGCCTGCCCCCAAGGCTCTTTATATAGCCTCCACAAGAAAAACTAGTCGTTGGGGCCAAAGTGGTGAAAATGCCCCAGGAGGCGGTACTACCCCTTGGGCAGTAGCACCGCCCCCATGATGTGTGACTAGAAAACTAGCCGTTGTGCTGAAAAGCGCGGTAATACCGCACCCCCTAGCAGTACTACCTCTCACCGCAGCACAAAACACAGCTATAACTTTTTACTCCGAACTCCGATTTAGGTGATCGTTGATTCTATGCGAAGCTTATCATGAGGGCTACAATCTCCACCCATTTTTAAGATTTAAGCAACCATAGATATTTTTAAATATCACCAAAACCAAACTCTAATGTAGTCATTCAAGTCTAAAATCTGATTTTTCAAATCTCTCACATAGACTTGATGAAGGGCATGATTACAAGCTAGAAAGAGTCAACAAAATCAAATATTGAGCCATGTGATGATCAACTCATGATCAAAACAATTCTTGCAAAATATATTTGCAAATTCTAATCACATGCTCCAAGATCAAATGAAACACCGATATTTTGCAAAACACATTTGCAAATAATCCGAGAAGCTATAAGATCAATCCTCTAGCCATGTAAGGATCAACACATGATCCCGACACTTTGCAAAACACATTTGTAAATGCCAACACATGCTTTAGGATTGAAACCCATAACCTCTAGCTTATTTGCAAACCACATTTATAAATAACAAATCAACATTTTGCAAAAACACATTTTGCAAACACAAAACATAAACTTTACTTAACTTTTATGATGATCAACACATGATCAAGTCACAAGCTAAAACACCGATGCATGAGCTCTCACCTTTTGCAACACATGCAAAACTTAGCTCCATGCAAAAACCAAATCGATTAAGATTCAATAAGAAGCAAGCATGAGCTCCCTAATTTGCAACACATGCAAATACTTAGCTCATGCAAAATCCAAACAAGAGAGTGAGCTAGAGTGAACCGAATTGAGTTAATCAACACATGATGAAGCTCAAGCTAAAAGACTCAACCCCTCTTAATAGTACGGCACCTAACTAGCAATCCGGTCTCCCATCCAAACACCGAGACCGGTAAAAGACTAGGGGAACATCCTTAGACCTAGCTAGTTATATTTTTGCTTCTAGTGATCCATTTGGAGTTTTTATGATTTTCAATCATCTTCTCTCCGTGATCAAATTTTCTTCTTCTTGTTCATCAACACATGATGAACCTTCTCTAGCCCTTCTCTTCATTTCGGGATCTTCTCTTGAAGCTCATCAACACATGATGACTTGTTCCCGATTCTTTATCGTCTTGGACTCAACCTACTTCACAACTCATGGAAGATCGTTAGTCCAACAAACATGGTTGCCTCAATCATCACTTACACTCCATTAACATATAATGGATGCCTCTAAGATCGATTGAGCACAACCCAAATAAATTTGAATGAATAAAAGATGTCTTGAGTACTTTGATGCGCAACACTGTTTTTATGGAGAGTTGATTCCTATTAACGCTACATCATCATGGAGGAGCTATGTTGGGTATGCCGTAGAGCGGGGCTGGCCGCTCATGTTGCTAGTAGAGTGGTACCAGGTACCTCCATCGGTGTCGGAGGTTCGTGATGTCGGGGTAGATATTACAGAGGAGGGGAAGACAGATATGCAAGAATGCGATGATGAAGGTGGCGAGGACCACGGAGACGGGGGACACGAGGTTGGTGGTGGCAAGGGGATCGGGGGGGGGGCGAGGAGACAGTCGTGAAGGCGCGGGGGGTGGCTGACGAGGGGGAGGAGGTGGGGCACATAGTTGATTTGATGGAGGAGGAAGGCCGTGCGGATGAGGAAGTCTCTGATGGCAAACACTCGGACAAGGAGGACAATACTTCTGAGGTGCCTGTCTCTGGTGCGTGGGATAATTATAATTTCGAAGACCTAACAATGAATGAAGGGAATAGAGATGCATGGGAGTATCATGAGAACGAGGTCACGCAGGGGGGCATATATAAAGACAAGGAGACTGTGATGGATGCGGTGAAGTACTGGTTAATGTCTCTTCGGTGGCAATTCAGGGTAGTGAAGTCCAGCAAAAAAGACTACAACGTGAAGTGCATAGTTGATTCGTGCCCATGGCGGGTGCATGCATACAAGGGGAAGTGGACGGACTACTGGAAATGTTCCATAGTGATGGAGCATAACTGCGAACTGGAGGAAGCGGACCAGGAACACCGTAATCTGTCGTCCACTTAGGTGGCAAATGTGTTTTATGGTCAGATCATGACACCTGCAGCCTCGATCTATTATCAGAGCAATAGAGGAGAGGTTTCAGTACAAGATTAGCTACGGAAAGGCATGGAGTGCAAAAAGGACAGCTTTGCAAATACGGTTCGGAACGTACGAGGCTTCCTATGAGAATATTCCACACTTGCTCAGGGCAATATCACGTAGAAATTCCAATACGGTCATCGACCTTGCGGAGTTTCCCGCGGATGGTGTGTGCGCAGGTTAGTGGGTGTTGCAGCGAGCCTTCTTCGCCCTCAGCGCATGCATAAATGCGTTCCGACACCGTCGCCTGGTCATTTGCATGGACGACACATTCCTCACAGGGAAATAAAAGGGCTAGATTCTAACTGTAATCGCGGTGGACGCCAACAACCAGGTTCTACTGGTCGTGTTGGTCTTTGTGGAGGGGGAAAACACGGAGAGCTGGTACTGGTTTCTTGAAAGAGTCAAGCTGGCAGTTGTCCAAGATCGCCCTGATGTATGTGTCATCCATGACCGACATGCAGGTTTGCTGAGGGCGATCGTGGATATGCAACAAGGGTCCGACGTCGTGGGAGCAGCAAAGTGGCCAGACCTGAAGAGCAGGTGGTGTATGAGGCACATGGGTGCCAATTTTTTTCGTCAGTTCAGGAATAAGAAGCTTATGAACATGTTCAAGCGATTGTGCAAACAAAACCAGCGGAGGAAGTTCGATGCACTGTGGAGGACGTTGGATGAACTAACCAAGAAGCAATCACTAAATCCAAGGGATGGCGCTAGTTCATCAAGGAACCCTATGGTCTACCACGAGCAAGGAGATGACCCCACAGCCTTGTGTGCGCTCTCGGCAAGCGCACCAAACATTGGCGAGGCGGGGACAAGCATAAAGAGTTTCCAATTGGATACGACACGAAACGTTGGAGAAATGGTCCCTTCTGCATGACGAGGGCGGTTCCCGTTATGGAATAATGACAACCAACCTGGCGGAGATTTACAACTGGGTAATGAAAGGCGCGAGATGCCTTCCGTTGGTGGGCATTGTTGAAGGTGTGTTACTAGGCACCCAAAGATATTTCGTTGAGCGGTACAAGACCTCCGCTGCATGTATGTCAGACAATCGCCTGTCCTACTCAACGGTTGCCTCTACATACATGGCCAACAAGACACGGAAGGCACAGACACATCGCTTGACACCGGAGAGTGGCGTGGAACGGAGGTACCACGTGCACCGCGGTGACCGGGGTCGCAGAGGTGCCCACCGGGAGAGGACTTCTCATCTGTGCATACTCCGAGCTGCTGACTGCGAGTGCTCCTACCAGAAGCCACGCTTGCTGCACTTGTTGTGCTCCCTCGTGATTGTCGCTGCCGCCGAGACACGCCAATCATGTCGTCCGTACATCTCCCACTACTACTACAAGCAAAGTGTTCTCAACATGTAGAATAACCAGGTGTATGGGTACAGAGTCGATGGATCGTTCACGGCAGCCCCCCTCCAGAGCATCGATGGGTACCGGACATCCGAATGTTGAAGCAGAAGGTCAGGCGTCGAAGGACACGGCGTATTTGGAACGATATGGACGAGTCGGAAGCTCGTCGTAATTGTGAATAATGTAATTTTATCTCGTGTATGTGTAAATATATTTGTTGTAACGTGTTGTATTCGTCATAATTGTGTCTTCGCGTTCTTGAATATGTTCCAGTTATTTGTTGTCCCCGTCATGTATTTGTTGTAACGTGTTGTATTTGTTGAATATGTACCAGTGATCGAACATATATTTGAATGTGCAACATTTCATTACTTTCCATTTAATTTTTTGTAGTTGTAATGTGTAACATTTAATTATTGTCCAGTTTGTTTTATTTGCCTTCTACATTTACTTGTTGTCCAGTTTGTTTCATCTGCTTCGTACATTTACTTATTATCCAGTTTGTTTTATTTGCTTTCTAACTATTTATTTGCTTTGTAACCACGCAGGCACAGGCGACGATGGCGGGAGTTGAGTGTGTTGCTGACGCTTGCCCTGAGCTGCTAGACGAGACCATGGATTCGACCCATCGGTCTAGGTTGTCCGCAGTTCACGGCCGACAGCTGACGACACTACGGTCTAGGGTGCCGAACGAGTTGCTTTGCATTGACCCACGCTGGGTTCCACAGTAAGTTGCCAATTTTTCCTACTCTTTTATGTACATGTACTTACCTGTTAATGGAATTTTAACTGCGCTACACACTACGTGCAGGTTACGAGCGGCCGGTTTACTTCTGTTCTACAGGATGGTGGAGCAAACGCACACCGTGGCGGAGGGCCCACACGTCCCATGGTTCGGGTACGACCGGTCCCTGCTGACCGCACTCGTGGACCGGTGGAGACCGGAGACGCACACGTTCCACCTGCCCTGCGGAGAGATGGCTCCGATGCTACAGGACGTGTATTACCTCCTAGGACTCCCCTGTGTGGGTTCTCCAGTTGTGCCACACAACACCCTCGTGATGTGGCATGCATAGATAGAGGCACGGTTCCTTGAGGTGCAGCGACACCCTGCAGCCGCATCGTACGTGCCCCTCAAGCTGGGTGAGCGGCACGGACCGATGAAGGCGTGGCTGCTCCAGTTCATGGTTAGTACCTCCTTCATTGAAATTTAACGGATACGCGTTAATCTGCTGACAATATTGTATCGAATGTTGTAGGCTGAGCTTCTCCACCCAGACGCCAACGAGGAGGACCTGGCACGCCACCTGGAGGCGTACCTGCTACTACTGTTCGGTTGGTACCTGTTCCCGTCCTTGCACGGGGACACCATGGACCAGCACATCATTGAGTTCGCCCGGTCGATCGCCGACACCCTGGCAGAGCAGGTAACACATTTCGTTAAAATCTCTTATGACAGGACATGTCTAACTTTCTCGTTGTAAACAGATGGTGCAGTGTTCGTGGGGCTTTGCCGTGCTCGCGTGCACGTACAGAGGTCTTTGTGAGGCTATCTCTCGGGGGTTGCAGAACGTGATCTTGACGGGTTGCGTCCTACTGCTGCAGCTATGGTCCTGGGAGTGCTTTCCCATCGGTAGTCCTGTTGTTGACCCGAGGCCATACTCACATGCTCTATACCACCAGCACCCGATTGACTGGCCCACAATGGGCCTCTTCTGGGTTCAGCGACAGGTATGCCCCATTGTATCTTATCCCTCACTTTGACACTTTCATAATATGCACTATTTTTATTTTCGCAGCGGTTGTACGCCCACCACCAGGTTAGGAGGACGTACCCCGAGTTCGTTCGGGAGTTCGACAGGCTCCAGGATGAGGACGTGCAGTGGACGCCATACAACACGTACGATGTTCAGGTCCTAGCACCTCACAGGCTCTCCGAGCTTTGCTGGCGGGACCATCAGGTTTGGATCACCTGTAGGGTCCTCGTCTTCGACCTGTGCGTCGAGGAGTTCTCGCCGCACCGAGTGCTGCAGCAATTCGACCTCTTCCAAACTTTCCCCCTGCCGCCTGCTCACGTTGTCTCACGTGGCGCGCATAGGTACGTCTACTGAGCACACTGCTTACCATTCTCGCGGAATGCATGTTGTATGTAAATTGCCATTTTTGCATTGCAGGATGAACCGGATGGGGTATGCACCGGGCACTTCGTTCATGCATCGCATGGTGCAGTGGGCACTGCAGTAGGATGGCGCGCAGACGGACACGATCACCGAGACCCAGTCGTACGACCATGCCATATACGAGCAGTACATGGAGTGGTTCGCGCCGCGGACTCGGCTCAAGGTGGGGTACACACCAGCATCGTATGTCGTAGCTCAGGCATCGGTGTCGGACATGTACCATTCACAGATGTCCCAGAGGGACAACTACGCGGTAAGTGCCACAATCGAATCTCTAATTACCTCATATCAACCTATCATTACATGCAGTGACATATGCTAGGGGAGGTTGAGGCGGAGGCTATGTCCATGTTCACGCGCCTCGACAAGAGCATCCAGATCACCGTTGATGACCATCGCTCAACTATGATCAGATCCACGCCATGGTGAGGCGGGTACGTCGCCTGGCCACCTACCGGGGGGGCGGAGACGTCGTCGAGCGCAGCGCACCACGTCCCCGTGGGCCAGCACCTCCCCCTCCTAGTGGAGTTGTGCCCGCACCTCCCCGAGGCAGCTGTCCCCCACAGCCCGATGTCGGCCATTACGAGCCCTCGTGTCCTCCCAAGACCGCGATGGCGGCGCTGGGTGGCGAGAGCGATCTTAAATCTCACGCCCAAAGAGACCCGTGGTGCTTTCAGCGACGCGGACTATGACAACATCGAGGAGGAGCGAGCGTTCAACGTGGCCCAGCACCTGTCCACCGAGTACCTCGGCCCCTCTCAGCTCCTGGGAGCACCGCACCAAGACACACCCGAGTCGCCGACAGACTACACTACCCCTACGCCGCAGGGCCGGCCTAGGAGGGTCGCCCGTCCGCCGTCGCCACTCACGTACCCCACCGACCAGATCAGGAGGCGTGGTCGTGACTGAGTTGTTGTACAGCTTTTGTAATTTCTTTATCTTTAGCACCATGTTGTATAACTGTCTGAACTTAGTGTTTGCATTTTTTTAGCTTTTCTTTCCCAATTAGTAACGCGAGTGCCTTTTTCAATTTTTGCAACTTCGTGCTGGGGCAACGCCCGGCCAGGTCGCCTATAGATAAGTGCCAGCCCACGTTGCGTAGATCACTCATAATTTTTTTCGTAATTTTTTGGCCGTATCCGGTGGCCCCCGTGAGACTAGGAAAACCCCTAAGTGGCCACGATTTTCGCGGTTTTGTGGCCGCGAGTGCCTTTTTCGATTTTCTCAACTTCGTGCCGGGACAACGCCAAGCCAGGTCGTCCGTAGATAAGTGCTAGCCCACATTGCGTAGATTGCTTGTGATTTTTTTTGTAATTTTTGGGCTGTATCCGGTGGGCCCCGTGAGGCTAAGAAAAGCCCAAAGTGGCCATGATTTCTCATATCAGAAGTTACTGCGGAAAATAAAGTAGACCGCACTCTTCATTACGACATGAAACTAGGATGTGCATCACGAACAAGGAAAATAATGGTTACAACTTCATGTTTGCTGAGTGGATCGAGGCCACTTCCCTTTAGCCTATGCCGCCGGTGGGGCTTCTCTAGCACGACGTGCCCTCTCTCGTTTCCTTTCTCTCAGCCTCCTTCTCCTCTGCTTCCTTTCGACGTGCCTCCTCGCGTGTGGCGTCACGCTGTGCTTCAAGCTGCCATCTGAACTCCTCGTCTCGGATGTTTTGATCAAGGAGTCTTTGGTCTTCGGGATCGATCTCCAGATCAAACCACTGCTCAAATTCACACAGCGGCGGAGGCGACTGCATGAAAAATAAATTAGCAAAGTTTCACATACAAATATTACGAAACACGTACGATTGTTACCAGCTGGCGATTCTTCAGGCTCTTCTCCGGCGGGTCGAATTCGTAGTTGCGGTACTTCCAATACCTCCTCTTCCAAGTTGGAATATCCAAAGAGCGGACGAGCCTGCAAGGATCTCCGCACAGACACATCGGTTGGACAACCCCGAAAGGTACGAAGAGGTCTGATGCACGCATGCTTGTGACCACATGCAAGCGCCTACCTCTTCCTTCGCCTTCTCCTTTTCCTTTTCACTTGCACGCCTCGGCATTTTGGATTGAACCTCTACTTATTTTTTTCCTCCCTCTCCTTCCCTTCTCTCTTTGTTTCTTTCTTCTTCTTTTGCTGCTGGCTTTGCAAGGCCGCGAGCGAGAACGAAGGTTATAAAGGGTAGATATCTCCTGGGTATGGGGCGATCGCCCTATATCAGGGCGATATTTACCTTCGAGCAGTGTGTCTCCTGACATTTTCATAGCAGGTTATTTTCTCTCGTTTATTATATAAAAAAAATTTAAAACAAATATTAAATACAAATATAGTGGGTCCTATCCCCCTAGTATATATTGGGCGACCGGCGATTTTTTTTTAAATTTGATAATTTCGCAGTCAAATTTGAAAATTCCACCATGAAGTGCCGTTTGTATGACACGCCATACGAAACAAGCAAACTGGCAGTCAAAAATTAGATGTTTCGTGGCCGCGATTTCCGCGGTTTCGTGGCCGCGAGTGTCTTTTCCGATTTTCGCAACTTCATGCCGGAGCAACGACTGGCCAGCTCGCCCGTACATAAGTGGTAGCCCGCGTTGCGTAGGTCGCCCTTGATTTTCTCTGTAATTTTTGGGCTGTATCCGCCTGCCCCGCGAGGCTACGAAACCCTTAAGTGGCCACAATTTCCGCGGTTTCATGGCCGCGAGTGCCTTTTTCGATTTTCGCAACTTCATGCTGGGGCAACGTCTGGCCAGCTCGCCCGTACATAAGTAGTAGCCCGCGTTGCGTAGGTCGTCCTTGATTTTTTCTGTAATTTTTGGGCCGTATCCGGCCTGCCCCGCGAGGCTACGAAAACCCCTAAGTGGCCACAATTTCCGTGGTTTTGTGGCCGTGAGTGCCTTTTCTGATTTTCGCAACTTTATGCCGAGGCAACGTCTGGCCAGCTCGCCTGTACATAAGTGGTAGCCCGCATTGCGTAGGTCGCCCTTGATTTTTTTTGTAATTTTTGGACCGTATCTGGCCTACCCCGCGAGGCTACGAAAACCCCTAAGTGGCCACAATTTCCGCGGTTTCATGACCGCGAGTGCCTTTTCCGATTTTCGCAACTTCATGCCGAGGCAACGTTTAGCCAGCTCGCCTGTACATAAGCGGTAGCCTGCGTTGCGTAGGTTGCCCTTGATTTTTTTGTAATTTTTGGGCCGTATCCGGCCTGCCCCGCGAGGCTACGAAAACCCCTAAGTGGCTACAATTTCCACGGTTTTGTGGCCGTGAGTGTCTTTTCCGATTTTCGCAACTTCGTGCCGGGGCAACGTCCGTTCATAAGTGGTATCCCACGTTGTGTAGGTTGCCCGTGATTTTTTCCATATTTTTTGGGCCATATCTGGCGGGGCCCACGAGGCTACGAAAACCCCTAAGTGGGATGCGTATCACTAACAAGTAAAATAATTTTCCCGTTCATTACATCATAAGAAGTTTTTTTATTAGGTAATTTTTTTCGGTTGAATACAACAAATATTGTAAAAAAAATTACAACAAATATTGTAAAAAAAAATTTCTACAGTCTCTTATCGCCCTATGTTGGGGCGGTCAGTCTATTTTTAATTTTTTTTAGCTCTGTCGTTAAATTTTGGAATTTCGCCGTTATGAACCGTCATGCAAGGCACCTGTCGCCTCAGTATAGAGCGATCGCCCCTTACTGGGGCGACAGGCGACCAATTGTGCAATTTTTTTGCTCTGCCGATTAGTTTTGCAAAAAAAAGATTTAAAATAAATATTAAATAAAAAAATTCTTTTATCAGACGTCTCTATTGGATGACTGTATCGCGGATACAACGTAATGTTCATCCCACGCTCAAGATCAGTCAAGACCAATCAAACACCCCGGAATAAAACATCAAATGTGTGCGAATGGTCTCTATCGGGGATTGGAAAACCCCTACTCAATCAACGGATCAGTCAGCGAATCCTTAGCTCGAGTTTGAACCGTGAAGCCTCCGATGCAACATCAAATGTGTGTGAATGGTCTCATTTGCTAAAGTGGTGTTCGTCAAGTTTTTTCTCTCTTTCGTACGGTTTTGTGAGATATTAACGCATACGGTTTTGTGAGATATTAACGCAACTTTCAGACAGGTCTTGGGATTGAGGCGGCCGGCAGGACTCAGTTTTCATAATCTGATCTTCTGGTGCAGCAGTATTGTAGTTTTTGCGTGTGACCATTTGGGAGTATTATACACTTGGGTCCTGTCTGTTCGCTCCAAGGGGCAAGCAACGGCCAACGGTGGCGTCTGCTGGTCATACTCTGATATATTTGGATCAACTGCTGGCATGCGCATTATACAAAATACAAACCATGACCTGCTAAGCGTACTCAACTTAGAAGCGATTCAGCCATGCCAAATGTCAGACTGACACTTCGTAGAACCTAAAAACAAAATCATACCACAGTGGCTTAGTTGAGATGATCCATCGCCGTATTTCCGGTTGGTTTTAGAGCTCTTTTACAGTATATTAAATTCAATATGGGCTGTTCATTCTTTTCATTTCAATGAATTAGATTAGTTAGAATTTATTTAGACTTCCTCTGATAGTAGAGTAATAAAATGCTTTTAATAAATCTACGGTTATATCTGATTTCTACTACCCACTATACACTACCAGGTAATGCAACGTAAAATTTCTCTAGTTTTAACAGATAATCAGGAATTGATAGTTCACCTTCTCATCTCACCTCTCGGATAGGGCGGAAGGCACCCTCCTACGGTCCTCGAACGTGGCAACGCATCTTCCAATGCTCGCTCGTGCTGCCGTGGCGCCAGCTACCTCCCACACTCACTAGGTGCGGTAGAGGATAGGTGTCGGCTCTCGTGCCTTCTGTAATAAGGAAGGGTCCAATTTTACAAATACATACATAGTGAGGTTAGACTTTTTTTAAAAAAAAAAAAGAAAAAAAAGATATATTGGACTAAATAAGTGATGATTTCTAGAGAACGTACGCTCAGGCCTTGAACATGCATCATCATATTCAAATGCATAATTGATGTTGTTGATACGCAGGTGCAAAAAGATTTTTCAGATATGCCTCCAATGCAAAACGATTTTCAGATGTTACATGTTAGAGAGGTGTGTATACATAAATTTTTTCAGATATACATCTCTTTTTAAAAATTGCATAAATATTAAAGTATAAATAAAAAGTAGATGGTGATTATTTGACTATTCACTTGTTTCAAGATTTGTACAACTTTCTAAGTCTTACGCTTATAGTCAGATAGGTTTATCTAGATGTACAAGAAAGATCGCTAGCGCAACATGTACATGTAGCATTTCTTCAGAGCATGTATAATAAAATCATCTCAGTTTTCTCTTAGCACGTACATATCAGCTTTATCCTATATGGAAGAGTAAGAAAAGAGGAGAGAGAATAGAACCGGTGTTATCACCGGCTAAAGCATCACACAGGAACATAGGTGCTATTACCGACTAAAAGCCAGTGTTGTTGTTGTACAGGCTGATTTTTATTGCATACTAGCTTTGTTGCTTATTCTAAAGACAACCTTTAAAAATAGTTATTGTATAAACTGATTTTATTATTTATTTTAAATGATATAGATAAAAGATAAAGTAAGTACTAAATTTTATTATTGTACTTAATTCGTAGACATCATAGATCTTGAAGAGAGAGAGATAGTAGACATAAAACAACTAAGATAACGTAGACGTACATATCTATCTCGCGTCTCTATGGAGACAAACGTGACCTCCTTGCAGGCGTTTTTCCATACAAAATTTACAGGAAACCAAACTAGACAAAGTCCAAGGCAGTCCATTAATTTGACTGAACCAGACATCATCAAACATTTAGATACTTCATGACATAATTTTTCTCTACCCTACAAATCTCACCATTTTGGAAATCTCAGCTGAGATCTCCTGCAGGCGTTTTTCCAAACAAAATTTACAGGAAACCAAACTAAACAAAGTTCAAGTCAGTCCATTAATTTGACTAAACCAGACATCATCAGACTTCGAGATATTTCATGACATTTTTTTCTCTACCCTGCACCAGGGTTCAAAATCTCACCATTTTGGAAATATTGGCCGATTTCAGATTTTGGCAAAGGGCGAGATTCCAAATCTTGGTTGAATAAAAAAATTCAAAATTGCTATAGTGATTAAAAAAATCAGTTTGGACCGAAATTACCATAAATACAACTGGTTTTGATGTATTTTGGCCTCGACTACGCGAAGCAGGTCCTCTCCAACGCCTCCACCTTCGTCTGGAACATCTTCAACCAGCCCACCGACGCCGACCGCAAGCCCGTCGACGCCGTCACCCTCGTCGTCGTCGAGGACACCACCGGCCTCTTCCCCTTGATCACCAGCAACAACAGCATCTATATACACCTCAGCGCCCGGTACGTTGGCTTCATCTCCGGCGACGTGAAGACCGAGGTAATCAACGCGTTGCGAGCTAGCTTCCTCCCCATGCACATAGACAGACATAGCTAGTGGCCTAGTGTTATCAAAAGCTAGGGCTAGCTGGTGTAGCTAGTAATAGTTTCCAATGAGTTACATGTTGCTCTCGTGATGCCGTACGTACTAGGTGATTTCAACCAAAAAAACATCCGGATGATACCTATACACTCCCTACTCTAAAATGCATCCCAATATGTATTTTCCACCTTCTCAATGCATGTAGTATTTTCCAAATGCAGTTTAAATTAGTAAATAGTGCTCTCTCCTATCACAAATACTTATTGTTTGGATATAGTTGCATCAAACTTTCAAAATATCTAAAATATTTTGAAAATATTTAAATTAGATATATGAAAATCATACGTATGGATTTGTCTTGAAAAGTATTTTCATAATATTATAATTTTATTAGATTTTATAAATATATTATAATAAAAATTAGTAGTCAAAGTTGTGTTTTACAAAACGTGTCTATGGCCAAAACGTGTATTTGTGTATGGAGGGAATAATACTTTGCAGTTTGCACATCCCAATGCATGTAGTTCCACTTCGCTCCGTTCTTGTGTTGGATATAGTGCTAATAGCCAGAGTAACGCGCTACGCTGCGTCGCGCACGACAATACAACATGTAAATTTTGGTTGTATTTTTTGTTTTCATATTTTTTTATAAAAAAATTGGTCGTTAGGACCCGTTGGCAAATCTTTGGGCTGATATAAACCTTCGACAAATCTGTGTTCTTTTTTTATAAAACCGTGGTTATGACCCACCGGCGAATCTATTGGCTACTATAAACCTTCGACGAATCTGTGTTTTTTTTAGAAAACCGCTGGTGGTTTTTACATAATTTGGGAAATTTGGTCGTATTTTCGGTTTTCGTATTTTTTTTAAAAAAAATGTGTCATTAAGACATGTTAGCGAATCTATGGGCTACTATAAACTTTTGATAAATCTGTATTTTTTTTAGAAAACTACGGTTAGGACCCGTCGGCGAATCTATGCGCAGCTATAAACTTTTGACGAACCTGCGTTTTTTTTAGAAAATCGCAGTTGCCTTTTTTTATGTATTTTCGATTTTCGCGTTTTTTTATAAAAAAGGCCGCTAGGTACCGTTGGCGAATTCGTGGGCTATTATAAACCTTCGATGAATCCATGTTTTTTTTATCGAGACGTATTTTTTTTAATTCGCTTATCTAAAAACCACTGACAGGAGCCAAACGTAAACTATAAAGGGATCTAAAGCAATACTTTCCTATATATGCATAGTGCTCTCTCCGGTTCATAAAAAATTATTAGTTTGCGATACGTGTAGTTAAATTTTTAAAACTTTACCTATTAATATCTTTTTAAATATTTAAATTGGATGCATGAAAATCATATGCATAGATTCGTCTCGAAACGTACTTTCACAATATTATAATTTTAGTGAATTTTTAAAATAAATTACAATAGAAATTAGTGATCAAAATTATATTTTGAAGATCATAACAATGTCTAAAATGATAACTATTTGCCAGAGTAGTACCCCGTTTCGCCTGCTATATAACCATGCATTTGTCAAGAGTAAGGCTCCATTTGGTATGGTTCCATATTCTAGTAGAAACAGAAACGGTTCCGGATTCTTGGTAGAAACGTTTCAGGTAGAATCAGAATCCGGAGGAACGGGTTGCTAGCCGATTCGACCACGGCGTGTAAAAATCAGAAACGATTCGCTTTGAAACGTTCTGAGTCCTATTCCGTTTGGTTGGATTTATTTCAGATTCTAGGAGAAATAGTCCGGTTCGAAGTTACCAAACGGGGCCTAATTAGTAGTGACAAGTATCAGCTCTCTATACCAAATTAAGACCCTAGCACCCCAATAGCAATTAGCAGGCCTAGAATGTCTGCGCAAAACACGGTGCGACTCTGGTCTCCATATAGGCCCAGGGCCGCACTGATCATTAATAATCTTGTTAATCCTTTAAGCAACGAGTACTCCGTATTGAGAGAGTATTTTCAATAATTAATTATATGACCAAGTTAAGAAATACTCCACCGTCCAAATTTATAAAATTTATCTTTTAAATGATTTTATCCATAAATATAAGACTTATTTCATATTTTAATGCAAAATTAGCGCTATGTTCCCTATATACCCTAACAAATATACATCTTTACTTCATATGCAGACCTCATGAGGCGAGTGCATGCGCGGGGTGTGTGCCTGCGTGTGGGGTGGGTATATGTATGCGTATGTAGCTCGTTTGTTATTCTTTCTTCTATAATGAAAGCCAGAGCTTACGGTCAATTTTAAAGAAAACATGCATGCATTGAATATAATGCTTAGTGAAAATAATTAGGAGTAATCTAGTCATTTTCGATACCTTTTTGGTCTATGTGCCAAGAAGAAATAGGCCTTATAAACTTGGATGGAGGAAGTACTAGCATGGGTGACCAATACTTAAATACTCCCTTCGATAATTATAGTCTCCAAATTTTTATATAATATATTTATAAAACCTAATAAAATTATAGTGTTATGAAAGTACTTTTCGAGATAAATTTATACATATGACTTTCATGTATCCGATTTAAATATTTAAAAAGATATTGACATTCACAGTTTCAATATATGTCTAGAATAACAACTATTTGTGACCGGAGAGAGTAATTACTTAGTTACATTTTGTTGAGCGAGAAATTTTCCATCTGTTTAGTATGATGGTGAAATCACTCGCTTCCAAAGCATGAATACGTGTGAAGTGGTTGACCATTTCTTTTGAAACTTCTTTTTATTGATTTTCCCCCTGTTTTCTAACTATTTATGTTAATATGTGAATAAACGAAATGCCATTGTCCCAGATGGCACTACCCCAATCAGAAACACCAGCAGCAAGCGTCCACTACTACTAATTGTCATACCTGTGGTGACTACACTCTGCTTAATCTCAGCTATTTCCATTTGTGTTTCGAGGAGAACAAGAGCGAGATCAAGCCTAAAGAAAACTCTTTCATGTAAGTACAACGGCACGCTCACTGAAAGCTCTCATGTTCCGTACTGTGGTTAAAACCTAATTTTAGCTTGTTGAATATGCAAGTACTGTAATAGTGTCCATAATCCGAATTTGCAAATTGAACCTCGATATCAACATTGTACTTTAATCACAAAAATACTCCTTTTTTTTTGTTACATCCACAGGCACAACTTACTCAGATGATATCAAGGAATTTCAGGCAGTGATGCTGGACCCATTATTGATAAGAGCAGCAACGGATAATTTCGCTGGAGTAAACAAACTTGGAGAAGGAGGTTTCGGACAAGTTTATAAGGTATTTTCGCAAAAGGTTTACTTTGCGTGTTATTAATTCTTTAGTTACATTTCTACTAAACTAGAGTTGTCCTTATGACTTTATTCTCAACTTATCTTGCAAATCCAAGCATGGACACTGTGGAAGCATAAAAGGATTAATTATTAAATTACAAACGGATTGCGAATTAATAATCACAATGGGATTGTGATTTTTTTTACAAACAGATACAGAATGCATGATTCCTGGGGACTGTGTATATAAAAATAAATTAAAACAATTACAACCACGAATTGATTGAATGTATTCGCAGCTCATTTTTCTCAAGTGTAATCATGAATTGCAGGTACACAAAGAAATCGAATCAAAGC
This sequence comes from Guadua angustifolia, assembly GCA_036346375.1. Lineage (NCBI taxonomy): Eukaryota > Viridiplantae > Streptophyta > Magnoliopsida > Poales > Poaceae > Guadua > Guadua angustifolia. The sequence goes on along the minus strand of CM070518.1, from coordinate 15,435,354 downwards.
CACACTCGGATTGAATTTATTGATAACTCATTTATTTCACTAGTACAAAATTGTTGTACTCCGTGTCCATAAAGAATATTATCAATGAAAACCTAAATTGGATTAAATTTATCCTCAATTCATTTTTTACAAGTGCAAGCATGAACTGTGGGTATAACCAAATGCAGTGTCAAATCCTTGATTTATTGTTATTAATAACCACAATTGGATTGCACAATTACTTAAGTCAATTTCTTTCATCAGGGCTTGCTACCTGATGGATCGGAAATAGCGGTAAAAAGATTGTCAAAAGGATCTAAACAAGGAATCCGTGAGCTAAAAAGTGAGCTGCTATTAGTCGTCAAGCTCCAACACCGGAATCTGGTGAAGTTAATAGGGGCTTGCATACATGAAGAAGAGAAGTTACTTGTGTACGAATACATTCCAAACAAAAGTCTTGACACCTTTATTTTTGGTAATGAAATTTATATATACCTCATTCTTCCAAGTATTAATTCCTTGTTTCTTTGAATTTCCCTAGTACATGTGAGCAAGCTGTTCGAAAAAATGAATGAAATTAAAAGTCAACTGCCTCGGATCTCCTTTAACATGCACAATTGTATCTCTTAGCTCCGTAAACATGCAAATTACTTTATTAGCTTCCTAAACAAAGAATGAAATTAAGTCACATACTTTAAGTTTGCACATCAAGTCACTTTCGCTTGTAGACAATAGAATCTGTTGAGCTAGCTGGTGAGCAAACTTGTTGACATGGAGTTTGTTAGAGACATGGTTTATCCTTAAATATCATAATATATTTGTTAGAGATAAGAATTCCTCAAGTATCCTAATAGGAGTTCGAATCTCATACGATTAGGACTCACCCGGCTATATATAACCACCCCATGTACATGTAAATAAAGAATGAAATTAGTGGATTTGTCCCCTATAATTTTTGCCTTCATCGTTAGCATTTTCATGTTAAAAATCTTTGTCCCATTTTGCATCTCTAAACCCTAACAAGAAAACTGTCAAGACAAAGAAAAACTCTCGTGCCAATTTGAAAAGACGAAATGGCAGCCAATACAAATTATAAGTGAAGAAAGAAAAAGGAAGAGCTCTTTTACAATGGATTAAAATCAATATAAACAGTCTATTCCTTTGAATCTAATGGTTGAAATCAATATAGATCTAATTATACTACCATATATAGTATTGATAGTAAAATTCAGAAAAGAGGTCAAAGGGTAAAAAATTCTATTATACTATTTATCTTCTACGGTAAAACACATCCTGTGATCTTGATAAATGGATAAGAAGCCTTTGAAGATCACTAGGTATTTGGTGAATCCAAAACTGTGAACGAATTAAGAAAAGTCTAAAATATTCCTGATGAATGGATAGAAAAAATCTAAAATACCCTTAAGGAATGAATAGTTAGATTTGATTTCCATTATTACTACTTATCACTAATGTTATCCACCGTAAAATTTCTCAAAAGAGAAATGATAGGGAGTAGTAGTATTCCTAGGGCTTCCCCATTGCTATCGCTGGCCCACACTGCTCATCTCGGTCACATCTATCACCGACTTTCGTCTAGGATCGCTGGGCCTGCAGGGGAGTTTAGCCATCACTAAATTTAAGAAATAGATCGATTTAGTTTGAACTGAGTTCAAAACTCACTCATCATAGATATATTAAGTGTGCATGGAACATTTCATACTTAAAACTCCAAAATTCAAATAGATCATACACGTGTGTATCGGATGGTTCATGAGTTGAGTGCCTAGGCACCCAGGTGCCTTATGTAATTTACCTCTCTCCATATATGATTGTACATTATGTGTTGTAGCGTTTTATCGTACATTCCAGTCACCATGTAAATTCTGCAAAAATATGAATTGACAAATGTACATGGAACATTAGAACCCACAATGTTATGCAGAAGCACTCTATATTCCATTAAAATTTACTTAATTTACTACAACTAACTACGTTAGAGCGGAAAATATTTTTCTAGCAGACAAATTCTGAAACTGTGAAGCAAAACAGTGGTTAAAGTTCGAGCAAGATATCCATTCTTCATTTTGAAAGTAGAAACTAGGGGAAGCTATGCCTTTCTAAACTAGAAAATTTGGGAGTTATGTCATCATCGGTCTCTTCCAGCTGCTGGCCGTATTTCCCCTGAAAAATCTCAACAATCCTTCGTGGGCGAAATACCAAAATCCAAACAGTACAATTTCTCTTCTTATGTTCTGGTTTGATATGTAATGCAAAGGCACTGATAATTGCTATGTGTTATTTTGTTGTATATTTGCTAATATAATCATAACTAAGTCTAATTTTCATGCATCCGCCTTTTAAAAAATCATGCATCCCTTACTGTCGACGATTCGGGACAGGGTCCCCCGCCGAGCTTACTTGTTGAATGAGGGATCAATTTGGGGCCCCTTTTCGCAAGGGTTATCGTCGAGAATGTGCCGAGCAGCGGGCGGGCTATATGGGACAAACGTGAAGCACGTGGGGTCGTTTTTATCGGTTCGGACCTCTCGAGGAGATAATAACCCTACGTCCAGTGATTGCAATAGTGTGCGAAAGTGGGTTACAATGTGCTTGCTCGGGGGGCCCTGAACGACTCTAAGGACTCCCGTGAGCAAGCGAGATGTGTAAGTATGTGCGTAGTACAGAAGGTCCAACCTTCAATCCATCGTGGGAGGGGGTATTTATAGGGAATTATAGGAGACAAATCATTTATTATAGAGGCGCGTTTACAGAGGGCGAGCGGTCACGATGGCCGCGCCACCCGCCGGGTACCACGCGACGTGGGTACAGCGAGCGCAGACCAAGGCGGCGCGGACCGTGGCAGCGCGGATCCCGGCCGTGCGATCTCTCGAGCCGCTGCGCATTTAATGCCACGTCGCCTTGTCGCGGGCCCCCGAGCTTGGCTTGCTCGGGGACGGGGTAGCCCCGTGAGCTGGGCTACACGAAGGTCGTCCTTGCGTGCACCATCCGGGCAAGAGCATAGTCGGTTGGCGCCGGGTTTCGATGGTCGTCTACGGGAATTTCCCAATCCCCGACACTTACCATTTAAATTGGAATACCCAACCTGAACTTTAATTTGTCAAGTATTACCTGTACAAGATTTCCTATTTTATTTGTTATTGTGCACTGATTGCTCCAGTATACATAACACATATATGCAGATGATGAAAAGCGCAAACAACTAATCTGGGAAACAAGGTACAAGATCATTTGTGGTATTGCTCGAGGCATGGTGTATCTACACGATGAATCCCGAGTAAAAGTTATTCATAGAGATCTGAAGCCTAGCAACATTTTACTTGAAAAAGATATGACCCCGAAAATCTGTGACTTCGGCTTGGCTAGGGTTTTTGAGGGAGACCACACAAAGGATATCACAAGAAGAGTAGCTGGAACATAGTAGGTTCCTGTGGACATATTAGTTTTAAAGTCATATCCAATTGAGCCATTCTGAAGTCTACACACAATGTTTCACATTTCTCTCACCAAAGAATTGTTTACATGAACACAGCGGTTATATGCCACCCGAATATGCACTCCTTGGGCATGTGTCGACCAAGTCAGATGTCTTCAGCTTTGGTGTGATTGTTCTGGAAATTGTGACAGGAAGGAGAAACACTACTTCATCAGAATCAACGATGCCTGAGCACCTTTTAAGCTATGTCAGTCTTTCATCCGTAATCTTTCGTCTAAGAAGTTGGCTACATATTAGCTTTGTGATGTGAAATTTTGTAACGGACCGCCCTTTTCGAGAGTGCGTATAAATACCTTTGACTACCGAGAATTTAGTGCGAGGTAACCAAGTGTACATTGCTTGATAAAAGAGCAAATCACGAATATTTTATAGATGAATTAAGGCCTAACGCCAAGGTTTTACAAAAGGTGTGGCTAGCATGAATACATTCTGAGCATACAGGAAACGCTTGAGCAGATAGATCAAGGCCTCCAAAACCAAATAACATCGTCATCTATGGTCTTAGGAGCTCGTCATCTTCAAATGAAATCTATGGAGGATTGGGAGCAAGGGTGAGTACACAACCGTACTCAACAAACCACACGGAAAATCTGAATATTACATGCGGGGATAAACAAAGGTAGCCACAGGTCTTTAAGTATTGTGGATGCAAGTTGTAAACATAAATTTTATTTTACATTTGAAACACAAATCATAAATAGCGATATATCATGGGGGGTTATCTTTGCAAAGTTCACCTTCACGATGATTTTAATTATAAAAGCTATAGGCGCGATTCGAGGAATCACCTAAATTTAACTCGGCTTCATTAAGGAAGCCGCAGGCAGATTCGAATACCATTGATATCACTCTGCAGAGGTGCTCGGCTTTACCCACAAGACATCTCGACCATTAATGCCACCGGAATCAACATGCAACTTTTATGCATGCGGCCCGACCGAGATAGTCATAGCATTTCGTTGAACTTCCCTTTTAGCTCCTACCGATGGGCTATCCAAGATCCATAATATTCCGTACCCCCGTGGTAGTCGTGGGAGTCGCGGTCCGAATATTGTGGACACCCATTATTGCGTGAATCGGTAAATGGCATCTCCATTCCGTTCGCCCGATTGCTCTGTGTGCCAAACCCTCAATGGCGACCACTTCCTATAGGTATTAAAAGGGAAGTGCAATGTCTTTGAGCTACCATGGACCAAGTCAATGAGATTGGCGGCCCAACTTGTGGTTGAGCGGGATCTGAAGTTATTTTCTTTGCCCAAGACCTCGGTCCTTAAATGCCAAAGACTCAGCCAAATGACATACCACAATACATTGGTACCAACTGTACCACCACCACATCACATCCATTGGCTTCGTCATCGGTTGGGGATTGGACCGGCATCCACCTTCCGTGGTCCGCCCAATGCTGTCCCCCGCACCGTAGCAATTTTTAAAACCAACATCCTCCAAATCAATCCTTCTGAGATTAAGCATTTGTCTAAAAGTAATAATTGTATGAATTGCTACCTTTACGAGGGTTCAATATTTTATATCCTAAGGTTAAAAAGGGATTAAGGCGTAGCAAGGAGTTTAGTGTTGGGTGGTATCTAATCATGTCATTGAAACTACCACATTTCTTATTTTCTAAAATACCGGTAAAATAATGCGATCTGAAGATCGTAAATATCTGGTAATGGAATTGGGTTCAACATGTTCAAGGAGTGTGGCTTGCCTTGCGTGGTCGAGGTTCGCCTAAATAGAAAGTGTCGGCGTCGTGTGCGGCTTGAGCGGTGCTTATACGTATTTGAGAACGAGCAGCTCGGCTCCAAGATTCGTCTTGAGCGGTTGCTCGACGTCGGGTCTAAGCGAAAATGCAAACAATAAATAAGCGAATAAATAAAAATAAAAAAAAAAAGCGAAAAGGAAAGTCGGAGAGAAAGAATGGACGAAACAGAGCTCAAGGGTATTTTTGGAATTTTTACGGACTTGGTTTTTGAAAACGGAGATCATTTTTGGACTCATTGGCTGGAGCGGTCAAGAAAATGTATTTTTGGGCATTTGTGGATTTTGGGAGTTTTGGGATTTTTCTGGAATTTCTTTTGAATTTTCGGAATTAAATCCGGAATTCAAAACGGAAAATGGAAAATAAAAAGGAAACGAATTTCTTTCGTGGGCCGCACAGTACTTCGCGGCCCATTCGGACGCGCGCTCGAGCGAGCGTGGCCTCGCGCGCGAGAGGAGGCGGCGGCTGACAGGTGGGGGCGGCTTGCCAGTGGCACGGGCGGGGCGCTGACGCGCGGGCCCGGAGCGGCAGTGAGAGAGAGGGGACGGCTGACTGGTGGGGGCGGGCTGTCAGCGACTGGCGAACGTGCGGGCGAGGCACTGGCGTCGGAGCCGGGGAAGACGAAGTGCGATCCGGCGATTTAGCGCACGGGAGAGAAAATGGGTGGCTAGGGAGCATGAGGAGCTCAAGGTGAGTTCGGGGTGTAAAGAAATGGAGGGAAGAGTTAGCGGAGGGGCTTGGCAGCGGAGCTCAACCGGAGAGGACGAAGAAGCTTCGGGCGCTGCGTGGAGAAGCGGCCGGAGGGAGAAGAAGTGGGGAATAGGTTGGGCGGGATGAGGAGAATGAGGTGAGGCGAAAATGGCGACGCTTCGGGCTTTAAATAGCGCACGCGCGAGGAGAGAAACCGCCAGGTTAGAAGAAGAGAGAGAGGGGCACGGCCGCGGTGGGCACGGGAGGCGCAATCGGCGTGCGGCGCGGGTGCGGTGCATCGGCACGGACCCCGGTGGAGGGAGGGGCGTGCGGAGGCGGCGGCAGCAGCGCACGACGCGGGATTTGCTCGCGGGTGTGAGCGCGGTGGCGCCGGGCTGGGGAGGAACTGGGGCGCGGGCGGCGCGGCACAGTGCGGGTGGCGCTGCAGGGTACGGTGGTGAGGTAGGGGAGGGCGATAGGATGGCGCGGTTCGGCGGGCGACGCGGAGGCGGGGCGCAGGTGACCGGGCGCGAAGGCGAGGGACGCGGGGGAAGAAAAACAGGGGCGGGGGCGAAGGCGCGCTCGGGAGGCGCCACCTGAATGAAGAAAACGGGAATTCCGTTTAGGGAAAGCGGATTTTGGGCGGGGTTTACCCGAAAAGGAAAGATTCGGAATAAAATCGAATAAATGCGAAATAAATCCGAATAAAATCAAATAAAATTCGAATAAAATTAAGAAAGGCAAAAGAAATCCATTTTTGAATTTTTGGGTTATTTCAATCTACCCCCCTTAAAATAAATCTCGTCCCCGAGATTTACTCATCCCAGGGGAACAGGTTGGGAAATTCTGCTGCAATTCCGATTCCTTTTTCTGGTGGGTTCTTCAATAGCAATATTCTTCCACAATTCTCGGCATGCTCCGACATTGCTGTCTCTGTGCTGACTTTAAGTTGACTTGATGATCCGGGTTGGCTCTCTGTAATGTGGTAACTTATTCTGCCGGTTAATTTCTTTTAACTGCTCTTGGTCTGTCGGTTGTCTTAATGATCCGAGGGTACTTCTTGTGGTAAGGTAGGTCAAGTTCGCCTTTAATGTGCTTTCAATATCCGGTTGATCTCTTTACATGCATCGATCTGCGGGTGGTAGGTTTCCTCAAATGTTGATCCTGTCCTCTTCTGCTCCAGGTGAACTTCTCCAACATTTTGGTCGTAGTGTGGGTCTCTGGTTCTGACATTACTTCTTTCGTAATTTCTCTCAAATTTTATGATAAATATCTTCCTGAACTTCATTTCTGCTGTAAGCTTGTCTCATTGCAATGAGGCGGTTTACCTTAGTCCATCATCAGCGGTCATTTAATAATATTGAATTCTGTCGAGCCCTTGAACATCCTTGTGAAGAAATCCACTCGATCTCATCTCATTTCTGTCTTGGGAAGGAGAGTGCGGGAGACTAGTAGTCCTCGAGGTCAATCTTAACTTTCGACACATATCAAGTATGGGACATTCTCATTACTTTCTTTGTTAAAATCAATCCTCTTATATCCTCGAGAATCGATCATGAGCTTAATTCCTTGAATGATCACTCTCTAGGATCTTGAACTTGGCGAGTCATCATCCAATTCACGGGGTTTGGGGCACATCTGAGGTAGGTAAAGGGGTATGGTAATCCATTTTTGCAAACAAAGGCCGATAAAAAGAAGGAATGGATTGCACGGGGCTAAAAGAATTACCTTGGTTGTGGTGAGCTTGGAACTTACCGATGGCGTCGCTTTTGACCTCTGTAGTTTCTTTGGCGGTCACATGATTTATCTCTTTTCTTGGATCACTAGGGTTTGGTTGGATCTGGATGGGTATCTTTCTTTTGACAATCCTCGTTCTTTGCGATTGGTGATGTGGAGCACTTTGTCGGTCTATTGGGTTAGAGTTGGAAACTGAGCCTTGGCCACCTCGGAGGGTAAATGCCTCTTAGAGGCGGTGGTCGGATATGTCCTGTCATGCTGCGGTGATAACAATCAACGGTCTTGTGGGGGCAATCCTTCGCACAATGATCTCCCTCGCAATTGAAACACTTCACTGTCTTGAGTTGGGGCATAGCAGGTATCGGCCTTTGTTCTTCTACAGCCTGTCTTTTGTTCGGAAGGTTGGGGGTAGGATCTGACACTTGTATTCTTAGTGGCCTTGGTTTCTGCATCCTTAGTTGCGGTGCCATCCTTTTCCGTGTGTTTTCCAAGTCGTTCCGGGTTTCCTCGGTGATTATTAATTTGTCTACCATAAATCGTCAAGTCCTCGAAATCAAGCTACCGCAACATAGAATTTCGAGACTTTTACGTAGTCCTTCGTAGAATCTCTCCATCTTTTGGCCGGTATCCACTTCTTGAGGGCATATCGTGCTAGTTGATTGAATTGGTGAAAGTATTTCAAGACCGATCTCTCACCTTGGTGGAGAGTCAAAAATTCTCTCTTTTAGGCGCCATTAAGCCCTTGAGGATGTGGGCTTCTGAAGGCTTCCTCAAATCTGCCTTACGTGGTTTCTTGTCCGGACTTACGTGCTCGAAGTTCATCCACTGTGGCGGTGGTCCTTGTAGTGGTCTTGGCGTACAATACTCGTTCTCTCTCGAGCAGCGGCGGTGTCAAGTTTCCATTGAATGCCATTGATCCAATCATCTGCTGCGAGTGGGTGCGATGCACTTGAAAAGATGGGTGGTCTCGTTTTCGAAATCGACCATTTTGATATTCAACATTCTCATCTCGGCGCATAGTAATCATGTGTATTTGTCCGGGTGGTCTGGCGGCGAGTGATCTAACATTCTCTCGATGGTTGTGTTTGGCGCATCTCTTGCGATGCTGTTTCTTTCCATCATGGCTAGCACTTGGGCTAGGTTGGCGGATTCTGTTGATTCTGCTTCCTTCTTGAGATCTTTGGCGTGGTCGATTCACGCCATCGGCTCAATTTGATTCTTATTCGGTCTTTGCGGCGGTTTTGAGCAAGCGAAGATAAGTAAGGTTTAGAGCATGGGGTAAGAGTAGAATGAATAGGTAAGAGGCTCGAGCGAAGGAAGGAGCTTTTTGAGTGTGGTGGGTTTATACAAATATTTAGGGTAACACAAAATTAACAGAGATAGGGAACATAGCTTTTTCATTCATAGCATGGGATCGTACACCATCTGCTTTTAAGGTCAGATCGACCCATATTACACTACCAAAAGACCTGATACAAAAGGGGTGCCATCTAAAGATAACGTTCTATTGCGGCGGAGTCTCGTCTTCAGTTGTCGAGCGGCGGGTCCACCTGTGGGTCCTTCACCTCAGCGGGGGCTCCTTCATTGCGATCTTCTTCGAGGCTCAAGTGAGACAGGTCGATCTATCCACAAGCTCTTGAATTTCCTTCCAAGCTTGGTGAAGCCGTTTGTGGAAGTAGTCGCGCTCCTGGATGGCTCGAACGTAGCGGGCTTCTTGCAGAACCACATAGGAGGCGATCTCTTGAACTCGCTGAGTGCGGATGGTTCTTAGTAGGCCACGATCTGCTCCATGCTTGGAAAATCCCCTGCGGCGGGATCGGTTGAAATGGTTTGTCGTTGAACTTCGTTTATGTAGCGTAACCTCGGTACTTTCTCGCCTTGCAGGCGGCATCACGTATGGCGTCCTCCTCATGCATCCTTTGGCCTTCAAACCTTTGGGACACGTCACGGGCGAAGCGGGGGCTCGGGGTTACCCATGCCTTCCATTGACAATGAACATCTCAGGAAGTGTTCCTCGTGTGGAAAACGAGTGGTCTGACTCTTCTGCCGAGAAGCATTGCATCCTCCAAAATTTGCCCTTAGCTGTCGAGAGCTGCCGAGGGTCGGAGTGAACCTTGTGCACCATCTCGATCGTCTGAACATTTGAAGTCGATTGAGAATGGGAAATTTCAAAGCAACTTTTAGAAACGAAGTTTAGGTAAAGGCGAAGGAGGTGAGGCGAAGAGGAAGCTAGCAAATATGCTTATATATTTTGTAATCGATTTTGCTTAAGTTTTAAATAACCTTTACGAAAAATAATTCCTAAACCACCTTAAGGTCTTGATCTCTTGGTCAAATCGAGCTCGATACCACTTGTAACGGACCGCCCTTTTAGAAGTGCGTATAAATACCTTTTGACTACCCAGAATTTAGGCTGCAGGTAACCAAGTGTACATTGCTTGATAAAAGAGCAAATCTGAATATTTTATAGATGAATTAAGGCCTAACGCCAAGGTTTTACAAAAGGTGTGGCTAGCATGAATACATTCTGACGCCCACAGAAACGCTTGAGCAGATAGATCAAGGCCTCCAAAACCAAATAACATCGTCATCTATGGTCTTAGAGCTCGTCATCTTCAAATGAAATCTATGGAGGATTGGGAGCAAGGGTGAGTACTGGCCGTACTCAACAAACCACACGGAAAATCTGAATATTACATGCGAGGGATAAACAAAAGGTAGCCACAGGTCTTTAAGTATTGTGGATGCAAGTTGTAAACATAAATTTTATTTTACATTTGAAACACAAATCATAAATAGCGATATATCATGGGGGGTTATCTTTGCAAAGTTCACCTTCACGACAGATTTTAATTATAAAAGCTATAGGCGCGATTCTGAGAATCACCCTAAATTTAACTCGGCTTCATTAAGGAAGCACTGCGTATTCGAATACCATTGATATCACTCTGCAGAGGTGCTCGGCTTTACCCACAAGACATCTCTGACCATTAATGCCACCGGAATCAACATGCAACTTTTATGCATGCGGCCCGACCGAGATAGTCATAGCATTTCGTTGAACTTCCCTTTTAGCTCCTACCCGATGGGCTATCCAAGATCCATAATATTAGTACCCATTGGCCGTCGTGGGAGTCGCGGTCCGAATATTGTGGACACCCATATTGCGTGAATCGGTAAATGGCATCTCCATTCCGTTCGCCCGATTGCTCTGTGTGCCAAACCCTCAATGGCGACCACTTCCTATAGGTATTAAAAGGGAAGTGCAATGTCTTTGAGCTACCATGGACCAAGTCAATGAGATTGGCCGCCCAACTTGTGGTTGAGCGGGATCTGAAGTTATTTTCTTTGCCCAAGACCTCGGTCCTTAAATGCCAAAGACTCGACCAAATGACATACCACAATACATTGGTACCAAGCTGTACCACCACCACATCACATCCATTGGCCGTCATCGGTTGGGGATTGGACCAAGCATCCACCTTAGTGGTCCGCCCAATCTTGTCCCCCTTGTAGTAGCAATTTTAAAACCAACATCCTCCAAATCAATCCTTACGAGATTAAGCATTTGTCTAAAAGTAATAATTGTATGAATTGCTACCTTACGAGGTTCAATATTTTATATCCTAAGGTTAAAAAGGGATTAAGGCGTAGCAAGGAGTTTAGTGTTGGGTGGTATCTAATCATGTCATTGAAACTACCACATTTCTTATTTTCTAAAATACCAGTAAAATAATGCAGTACGGAAGATACGTAAATATACGGTAATGGAATTGGGTTCAACATGTTCAAGGAGTGTGGCTTGCCTTGCGTGGTCGAGGGTTCGCCTAAATAGAAAGTGTCGGCGTCGTGTTCGGCTTGAACGGTGCTTGCTTATTATTTGCTCGAGAGCGGCTCGGCTCCAAGATTCGTGTTTAAGCGGTTGCTCGGACGTCGGGTCTAAGCGAAAATGCAAACAATAAATAAGCGAATAAATAAAAATAAAGAAAAAAAGCGAAAAGGAAAGTCGGAGAGAAAGAATGGACAGAAACAGACTCGAGGGTATTTTTGGAATTTTTCTGGACTTGGTTTTGCGAAACGGAGATCATTTTTGGACTCAGTGGCTGGAGACGGTCAAGAAAATGTATTTTTGGGCATTTGTGGATTTTTGGGAGTTTTTGGGATTTTTCTGGAATTTCTTTTGAATTTTCGGAATTAAATCCGGAATTCAAAACGGAAAATGGAAAATAAAAAAAGAAACGAATTTCTTTCGTGGGCCGCACAGTACTTCGCGGCCCATTCGGACGCGCGCTCGAGCGAGCGTGGCCTCGCGCGCGAGAGGAGGCGGCGGCTGACAGGTGGGGGCGGCTTGCCAGTGGCACGGGCGGGGCGCTGACGCGCGGGCCCGGAGCGGCAGTGAGAGAGGGGGAAGCGGCTGACTGGTGGGGACGCGATGTCAGCGACTGGCGAACGCGCGGGCGAGGCGCGGGCGACGGAGCCGGGGAAGACGAAGTGCGATTCGGCGATTTAGCGCACGGGAGTGAAAATGGAGTGGCTAGGGAGCATGAGGAGCTCAAGGTGAGTTCGGGGGTGTAAAGAAATGGAGGGAAGAGTTAGCGGAGGGGCTTGGCAGCGGAGCTCAACCGGAGAGGACGAAGAAGCTTCGGGCGCTGCGTGGAGAAGCGGCCGGAGGGGAGAAGAAGTGGGGGAATAGGTTGGGCGGGATGAGGAGAATGAGGTGAGGCGAAAATGGCGACGCTTCGGGCTTTAAATAGCGCACGCGCGAGGAGAGAAACCGCCAGGTTAGAAGAAGAGAGAGGGGGCACGGCCGCGGCGGGCACGGGGAGGCGCAATCGGCGTGCGGCGCGGGTGCGGTGCATCGGCACGGACCCCGGTGGAGGGGAGGGGCGTGCGGAGGCGGCGGCAGCAGCGCACGACGCGGGATTTGCTCGCGGGTGTGAGCGCGGTGGCGCCGGGCTGGGGAGGAACTGGGGCGCGGGCGGCGCGGCACAGTGCGGGTGGCGCTGCAGGGTACGGTGGTGAGGTAGGGGAGGGGCGATAGGATGGCGCGGTTCGGCGGGCGACGCGGAGGCGGGGCGCAGGTGACCGGGCGCGAAGGCGAGGGACGCGGGGGAAGAAAAACAGGGGCGGGGGCGAAGGCGCGCTCGGGAGGCGCCACCTGAATGAAGAAAACGGGAATTCCGTTTAGGGAAAGCGGATTTTGGGCGGGGTTTACCCGAAAAGGAAAGATTCGGAATAAAATCGAATAAATGCGAAATAAATCCGAATAAAATCAAATAAAATTCGAATAAAATTAAGAAAGGCAAAAGAAATCCATTTTTGAATTTTTGGGTTATTTCAAATTTTTTGTGCACAGGTGTGGGAGAATTGGACCAGGGGAACAGTAAAAGAGATAGTTGATCCATCATTGCGTCATAATTGTGCTGAAAATGAGGTTCTCAAGTGCATACACATTGGGTTATTATGTGTTCAAGAAAATTCAAGTGATAGACCCAGCATGTCCAATATGGTCTTGATGCTTACCGGAAGGTCTACTACCTTGCCTGCTCCTTCTAGGCCTGCATTTCTTTTTAGGTTGGACAATGCACATCAGGCCCATCATGAAGGTGCAAATGAACTACAAGGGTCAAACAAATACAATTCGTCTTTCAATAAGGTGACGATCACAGAACTTGAACCAAGATAGACCCAACTCCCAAGTATAGCTAGGATAGGAAAACCTGGAAACACCAAACGTAATGTTAATGCTAGTGCGTGTGTATGTATGGTATAAACATATGTGAATGGATAACTGTGTTGGGAATATACCGAAGAGGCCAATCATGAAGATGATTATCTTGTATTTATGCTTATGTTGTTCTTTTAATAATATCATGTCATAGATCATCAAGTATATGACTTGATCTTGAAACACTGTAATTTGATTATGATATTATTATAAATTATCTCTTGTTTATTTATCGGTTGGGATACCAATAATTTTTATTCAAAACAAGCACATGAATTGTTTTATAATCATGTTTCATGGATTATGAGTATATGATACAATTCAATCATATGAATACTTGTAAGTGTATATGCTATTAGACTAACCCGCTTATAACACACCTTTTGAGGATTTGATTAGTGTCATAAGTTGTTTTATATAATGATAATGATCGATACTTATACCTAAGATCGACACCGTTTTCTATATAAAGATGGTATGTTTTGATATTGTCTAACGTTGTCTATAACTAGATAATCATAAGGACAACACTCGGGTATGCTTTGAATTATGCAGAGGGAAGTGTATGATCAAGATGGAATTTGTCTACCTCGTACTAAGGGAAAGATATCGATCAGCCACTTGATGAAATAGACTAAAGAATGTGCATGACCATGCTCAAACAATTAAAGATGTTAATTGATCGATCTTGTTAGTCTATTTTAGATAATCAAGAAAATCGGTTTAGTGCAAGAATGACATACCTCAACTTTAGATTAAACCATAATATCAAAATGATAAAAGGACCGACATGTATTTATTGAAGGTTTATCGGATAAATGACATTTATGCAATTTGTCTTGTCATTATGTTTTGTTAGGAATCGCTTACGATTAATGAATCAAAAAAGGAGTTTTTCGATTTATTACCAATATAGTATGAACCTAAAAGACCACACAAAAAAATAGGCTTAAGACATATTTACAAAATCTTCTCTTGTGACATTCGTGTCAAATCGATTGAATATAATATCTAATTGTTTAAAAAAGGTTGCGCACCTGCGAGCAAAAATATGATTTTTTTTGCGTAGAAATCATTGTTTCAGCACAGGAACACACTATAGCATGCCGACTAGTGTTGTAGCAATCGCCGTATAAACAATGCCAGGTGTCAGTTACTGTAACAACCGACATATGAACAGTGCAGGTGTCGATTACTGTAGCACCGACTTTACTACAATATTTGTAGCTATAAATTCAGGTTCCTAGTTCAGAAAAATGATAAAAATAAATAAATAAAGGTAAAAATATTTCACCTGAACTAGATAAAAGGTCACAAGAGTTGTATTGCGCGGTACTAGCATGCCGGTATACGGTGTCATTCATTTGTTCGTGAGGATACCAGAAGGTTGTGGCTGGTACTGCCACGAAGATCCAACATATCCATTTTCACTGTACGTCCAGGCATTGAAGCTATGAGCTTCGCTAAAAGCTTTGTATTTGCGCTTCTAGGACTACGGTACGCATCTATTGTTTTTGTTATTTTTAAATTTTGGTTCTAATGTATGTGATCAATCCGAGAAGGGGATAAATTTTTAAAATTTACTAAATCTTTCTCACGTTGATTCTCAACAAATTGAAGGATCGGAAATGATGATTAGAGAGGGTAAATGATCCCAACACAAATTTTACCCCCAAAGACACCTACCAAAACCTTATAAGAGTAAAAGAAGAAAATCTACCAAAAAATCAGCTCAGAGTAGCACTACCACTCTCATATGGCCAATAGTACTAGATGAACGGTAATCCCGATACTACCATGCTACTATAGCGGTAGTGCCAGATGAACAATACAAACATGGATATGAACAGTAATTTCAGTACGAGTTCAAATAAAAAATTGATGTAACTTTTGATTGGATGATCCAAAACTTGTGAAACTTTGTATGCACCTCCTTAAGGATGTCAGGAACCTATTCCAAGCTTCAATCACAAAGATTGATATCAAAATTCTGACCATTTTCGAATTTATCGAAGGTTGCACCAAAACCGGGTCAAGAACAAAAACTTCACCCTAAACTTGCTCCTGGGGTTTCAATAATCAAGATGATCTTAGATGCCCTCCCATATGTCATAGCAAGCAAGAAGACCAAAGAGATTGCCCCTAAATGTGCAAGATCAAGATCTACCTCAAATCCTTCGTTCTCAACTCAAAAACCTGTTTCTTGGCAAGGCGAATTTCCCCCTTTAGCCTTGGGGGCTAGCTGTCGGGGATTGGTTATTGCCCATAAACGACCATTGGAGCCCGGCCAGCGTCGACCGTGCCCGTGTTCGAGCGTCCACCCCTGCGTAGGGTCCCCCGAGCGTCCCGACCTTCGTCAAGCACCCCTCCCCCGAGCATGCTTGCTCGGGGGTCCACAACCTAGCAACCCGATCCGCCGAAGATGCCTCAAAGATCACCCAAAAGCCGCATGGTCTCGAAGAAGACCGGCATTAATCTGAGCAACCGTGGTCTACGCTGTTCGCAAAGACACGCTTCGCTGTACCCCGTCGCGTGGTGCCGGTGGGTGGCGCTGAATGACTCACGCACATCGAGCGATGAGATCGCCTCGTAATAAATGCTTTGTCGCTTGTAATCCTCTATAAATACCCTCTTGCGTGAAGAATGGGGTTCCTTCTTCCTGAGTTCGCTTCACTAGACTTTCACTCTTACTTGTACACAGCACTTGTAGCCACCTTCACATATCAGTAAAATCACTGGACGTAGGGTTATTATCTCCCCCGCGAGAGGCCCGAACCAGGCTAAAAAACCGATCTCCCTGCTCATTACGATCATCTCAGTAGCTCGGTAGGACCACGGAAGCTATACCCCCCGCGAAAAAGGGGCCTTAGGTTGATCCCTTATTCAACAAGTAAGCTCGGCGGGGGACCCGTTCCCGGATCGTCGACAGAAACCTTAACCCTAAACCTGGACACTAGAGTGTATACTATCCACTTCTTAATTACAGGGCTAACCCGAAACTCAACACTTCTCAAAGCAGTTATTACATTGGCACCAAATTCACTTTGTGAGCCCGAATTTATGTACAACACCACTTTGGCATGGCCTAAACCACTTAGGTCAACTCCACAGTTTTCCAAACCACCTCAATCGCTGGTATTAAACAAATTACCAATTTGCCCTAATGGTCGGTCTTCCTTCTCTTCGAAGCATCGCCATGCTTCGGGCTTTCCACGTGGCCCTAATAACTTGTCGCCAAGCATCTCACGTGTTTGGACTCCCCTGAACCGTCCTCACTTGCAAATGGACCTAAGTCACTTAACATGCCATGTGTCCTACCTTTTCAACTTCACAATGGCAGTATTGGCAACCTTGACCATTCTAGACCTCAACTCCTCACGGAGCCTAGTCCCGGTCTATGTCGTTGCCCATCATATTCTCCACTAGTGCATCACGCTCCGGCTTCTTCTACTACAAGAATTTCATTAACTCAAACAAGGTCAGTGATCAGCCTTCCCTTGATCTGTCAATGTCAAGTAGCAAGGTATTGGCAAGGGGAATTCTGATACAGTACCCGATGTTGAAAGACTCTAATTACGGCCTTTGAGTTGTAAAGATGAGGATCATTCTCCTCTCGCTTGGAGTATGGTGAGCAGTTGAAGGCAACAAATTGGTCAGCGAGGGGTTGGATCAAGGTGCCTTGGCAGCAATCTCTCAGGCAATCCCTGATCATGTGATGATGGCCATTGCTGGAAAGAACACAGCAAGAGAGGCATGGGAAGCCATACGAGATATGCGCATTAGAGAAGATCAAATCAAGAAAGCCCGGGTGCAAGTCTTGAAGAGGCAATTCGATCGGTTGATCATGGAGGATAATGAGAGCATTGTCAAGTGCTCACACAAGCTTACTGCTGTTGTTGGTGAGCTACGATCTCTTGGTGAAGATTTGTAAGATAATGTTATTGTTGAAAAGCTCTTTAGTGCAGTTCCATATTGCTTCTCGCAAATCATTGGGGTTATTGAGCAGTTTGGGGATGTTGAATCCATGACTTTGCAAGAAGCTCTGGGTCGTCTGCGAGATTATGAAGAAAGTACTCGAGGGAGATGCCTCGGCATAGCCGAAAAGATGGAGAACAACTCCTTCTCACCCGCGAGCGGTGGGAGGGATTGGCTATGAATGAGAAGAAAAAAGGTGAAGCCTCCAATTCGGTACCAGCACTAGATTTTTCAATGGTCGTGGCCACAGACGGGGATGCGGTCGAGGCTGTGGTCACAGACATGATCAAGATGAAGGCCGAAGGCTTGAATGTGATGAACGAAAATTCATAAAGTTTGATAAATCAAAAGTGAAGTGCTTCAATTGTGATCTGTATGAACATTTTTGGAGTGAATGTTGCCAGTCAAAATGAGAGAAGGCACATTACATTGAAAGAGAAAGATGATGCGGAACCGGCTCTGTTGTTGGCTGAGATCTCTGAAGAAGTACATGTTGCTCATATGCGGGGAGTAACTGTGTTGTTGAATGAAGAAAAGCAAGAGAAGGCAGTGATGAATGAAGAAGAGAGTGACCATAAGAACAAAGGCTGGTATCTGAACACTGGTGCAAGCAACCACATGGTTGGTTCGAAGAAAATGTTTGCTAAGCTCGATGAAACTATTCAAGGGTCAGTGAAATTTGGAGATGGATCTTATGTGGAGATTCGTGGATGTGGATCGATACTCCTCAAATGTAAAAATCAAGAGCACAAGTTGCTTACTGAGGTATATTACATTTCACGTCTTAGAAGTAATATCATCAGCTTGGGGCAGCTTAATCAGCATGGAAGTAAAATCGTTATTGAGAACGATTACATGAATCTCTATGACAGCAACAAGAGGTTGCTAGCTCATGTCAAGAGATCACCGAACCGTTTGTATGTGATGGATCTTGAAGTGACAGAACCAGTGCGTATGCTGTCAAGATCAAGTGAACTAGCATGGCTTTGGCATGTCCGATTTAGTCATATGAATGGGCATTAAGAAGACTTGGAGTTCAAGCGATGGTTGAAGGGATGCTAGTAATCAATCATCTGGACCAATTCTGTGAAGGCTGCTCCTTGCGAAAACAACACCGGAAGCCTTTTCTGCAAGCATCTGTCTACCATGCAGAATAGCTATTGGAGCTTATTCACAGTGACTTGTGTGGTCCTTTTACACCTACTACCTTAGCTGGTAATTAGTTTTTAGTGACTTGTGTGGTCCTTTTACACCTACTACCTCAGCTGGTAATTAGTTTTTCTTGTTGATTGTTGATGACTGCAATCGCTATATGTGGGTTTAGCTAATCAAGCACAAGTCTGAAGCGTTTGATCGTTTCAAGAAGTTTCAAACTACTGTAGAAGTGGAGAAAGGGCTGAAAATAAAAGCTCTTCAGACGGATCATGGAGGTGAATTCATTTGAATTGAGTTCAGTGAATACTATGAAGCAATAGGCATCAAAAAATATACCACAGCTCCATATTCACTGCAATAAAATGGGATTGTTGAACGAAGAAATCAGATCGTGGTTGAGATGGCACGAAGTATGTTAAAAGAAAATCAGTACCTGGGAGATTCTGGGGAGAAGCTATGAAAACAGCAGTCTATATTCTAAATAGATCGCAGCTCGAAGAAGGAAAGACCCCTTTTAAAGCCTGGCATCGTTATAAACCAAAGGTATTCCATCTCAGAACCTTTGGTTGTGTTGCTCATGTAAAAATAGTAAAGCCAGGGCTAAAGAAACTAGATGATCAGAGTGTTTCGATGGTTTTTTTTGGATATGCTGAAGGGTCAAAGGTGTATCGAGTTTATGAACTAAAGAGCAATAAGGCTCATATAACCTGCGATGTGGTATTTGAAGAAGGTAGAAAATGGCAATGGGAATTAATAGAAGATGCAAGTGATTGCATGTTTAATTGGGAATATCCTCCTAATACAGAAGAGCAACAAGGTCCGGGTGAAATTTCAGCAAGTGGAGAATCTGGCCAAGTTGATTCAGCCAATAAAGATTGGTCACAAGCTTCACTAGGACCTGTCTAGCAAGTTTTACCAGGCTCTAGTGAAGAATTTTCATAATCAGCAACTTATCCTCAGCCTCAGGAAACATGATCACTACAGGACATCTATAATGAAACTGGTCCATTGAGCTAGCTCAAGATTTTGATCTTTGTCTCTTAGGGGCAGGAGAACTAGGCAGCTTTGAAGAAGTAGTAGATTTCGGGTGCTGGAGGAAGGCAATGCAAGAGGAGATTGATTCAATCCGAGAAAATGACACTTGTACATTGACTGATTTGCCAAGTGATCATAAAGAAATAGGCTTAAAATGGATCTTCAAAATAAAGAAGGATCCTCAGGGTGCTATAATCAAGCACACAGCACGTTTGGTGGCAAAAGGCTGTGTTCAAAAGTATGGCATAGATTATGAAGAGGTGTTTGAACCAGTGGCGAGGATTGAATCAATCAGGTTATTGATTGCATTAGCAACCCTAGAAACATGGGAAGTTCATCACTTGCATGTGAAGTCTGCGTTTCTTAATGGAGATCTAACTAAAGATGTTTTTGTAGCTCAGCCGATTGGCTTCAAAGAAACTGGAAACGAAAATAAAGTGTTGAAACTTAAAAGGCACTTTATGGATTGAAACAAGCACCACGAGCATGGAATGCAAAGCTAGACAGCACTCTTGCCTCACTTCAGTTTGAGAGGTGCTTGCTAGAACATGCTATTTATAAAAGATGTCAAGGAGAAAAGACATTGATAATTGGTGTATACGTTGATTATAAATGGACCAAGTAATCAAGAAACCGAAGCATTCAAGTGTCGGAGGAAGAAAGTCTTCCGGATGAGTGACTTGGGGTTGTTGTCATACTACCTTGACGTTGAGGTGAGTCAAAAACTAGGAAGAATTTCTTTATGTCAAGCTGCATATGCTCACACGATGTTGGAGAATTACGGAATGGCTGACTGCAACCCGGTGGTGACACCAATTGAGGAAAGATTAAAAATGAGTAAAGAAAGCACTAATCCACCGGTTGATTCAACCAAATACCGAAGCATAGTTGGGAGTTTGAGGTATCTGGTCAACATTAGACCAGATATAGCTTACTCTGTTGGTATTGTAAGCCGGTATATGAAGGCTCCGACAACTTTGCATATGGCAGTGGTCAAGCAGGTACTGAGATATATAAAGGGAACTATCAATTTTGGTTGTGTATACACCAAGAAGCAGAATGGAGATGTTTGTTAGATTGATCTCGTACGGCTTGGTCAGAGACCGAGTCCGTACCACGTCCGCGACCTGATCGGGGGCGCAACAACCTTATTGGTTGCGGCCCCCTGTCACGCCCGCGCTATATAAAGGAGGCACAAGGCCGGCACGCGAACCAACGTTCGCTGCAGCTCCTTGTGCCCCACATTCCCACAAGACCGATCTAAACCCTAGCGCGGTGAAGTGACGGGAAGGTTGACGCCATCTTCATCCTCTTCTTCCTCTCCGTCCGAGCCAGAAGGAAGGAGGCACACGGGAGCAAGAAGGGAACGCCGTTGCATCCTCTACATCCATGGCTTCGGGATGCAACGGGAATGGCGGAAACACCGAAGGTATGGATCAAACGCTCCTAGATCTAGTGGTTAGAGGTGAAGGGGAAGGTCCTAGACACACAACAATTCTATCAATGGTATCAGAGCAGCGTTTCTTTACCCAAACCCTAACCCTAGAAGTAATGGAACCTTCGGTTCATCCCCAACCCGAGTCTAATTTCACGCATAGTGGCTCGGGGTAGGTCAAGATCTAAAAGAAACAGCAAATAGAAGGAGAGGAATCCTAGATCGGAATTTCATTCCCCAAAACAGTAGAACCCTAGCAATATTCCCCATAATTCCCAAGAACCGCATCAAGTTTTTTTGGGGAAGCAGCCCTACCTGGGCTCGCCATGCTCGTCGTCTTGGATGGCGGTCACGGGAAGTAGCCGCTCCGCATCCTTCGCGTCCGTCGCCGGTTCATCTTCTCGGCTTCGCGTGCGTGCGGCTTAGGGCGTCGCCACAGGGCCGCTAGACGGCGGCGCGTCCACCCTCGGGTGATCGCGCGCACCGGCCAGGGGGCCTGCAGCAGTGCCGCCACCCCTTTCGTCTCCATCTCCGTAGCTCTCTCTCGCGTGTTGCGTTGGAAACGAAGCAGTCGGGGAGACGAGTTCAAATGAATTAGGGTTTCCAGCGGCCTTGCGATTTTTCTGGGTTTTATTCCCGTAGCGAATCCATCCCAGCCGTCCGATGCGATCTGACAGCGCAGAGGAAGTGCAGCCCGGCTATGTGCTTCGGCCCAAAGTAGTAGCGCCACGTACGGCCGAGCCCAGTTGCTCGCCTGGTTGCCAGAGGCACGCTGAGAAGGCCGTTGGGCCATTTCGGCCGATTTTACCGTAAAATGTGATGATAACGAGAAAGTTTTTTTTCTTTTTGCTGTGAAGTATTAGTTTAATCACATGATTAAGTTTAAATACTGAGTTAAGTGGTATTTCCGCTGCAAGTTTAAGTTTTCTTTTCTCTGATTAAATTGAAACCAACGTGGATATTTAATTAGAGAAAGTAGTAAATGAGATTTTTTCACAGTATTTCACATATGGTAATTTTATTTTCTAACCAACGTTGAAAATAACTTTGCCATGACCATGTTAAGTACGATAGAAAGTTTTGAATAAAGTTTGCTCTATTCTAATACTGCCCAACGGTGTTTTAGAAATAGATCAGGCTTTATTAAAGTTGAGAGCATGTTTAATTGACCAACGTTAATTTATTTATGCCAAAGTTTATATTTTTTAGTTTACTGATTAAATTCTTATTTCATTTCTGAAGCTTTTCCAGCCAAGATTGCCAATTCCATAAGTGTCTTTCAAGGGCTTGAAAAGTTGAACGGCAACAATTACTCCTCATGGAGAGAGAACTTGAACTTGGCCATGGCTATGGCTGAGATAGATTATGCCCTGCTCCATCCAAAGCCTGTGGCACCGGTTCTGGCAGAAGTTTGGACTCCGGAAGCTGCAAATAATGCTGCGGCAGAATTGTCGTATAGTATTGAGAAGGCAAAGTGGGACAACTCAAATAGAAAATGCCTCATGGTGGTCAAGGGCACAATTATTGAGTCCATAAGGGGAGCAATCCCAGACTGTACAGATGCTACGCTAAAGATTTGAAGAAAATAGAAGAGCGGTTCTTTGGATCCACCAAGGCTTATCTTGAGCACATTAATCAAGAAACTTGTCAATGACAAGTATGATGGATCTGGTCACAAGAATGGACCGAGCATTAGAGAGCATATTCTCAAGATGACTAACATGGCTCACTCTCTCACGTCTTTTGATATGCCTTTAAAGAATGATTTCATAGTCCATCTTGTCTTGGTTTCATTACCAAAAGAATTTGAGACTTTTATTGTAAATTACAACATTAGTGAAGAAAAGTGGTCTATTGAAAAGTGCATTGCTATGTGTGTCCAAGAAGAAGAAAGATTAAAGGCACAAAAGGGTCAAGAGCTGAACACAGTTAAGCATTCTCAAAAGAAAAGAATTATTTCAGTTCGAGAATAAGCCAAATTTCAAGAAAGGTAACTACCAAAAGGGCAATTATCAGCAGAAAAGGTTCACCAATTTTGAGAAGGGTGAACACTCAAATGGAGGGCAAAACTCCAATGAAGGACATGGTTCCAATGGACAGGGCCCTAGGCCTCCACCAGAGCACATAGACCCAGACACCTGCAGGCGCTACCATCAGAAAGGGCACCGCATGAAGGATTGTGTTCTGTTCCTCAAGTGGCTGAACAAAAGAGGTAAAGATCAAGTTACATTTGTAGATGAATCCTTGTATATAGATTCACCAACTAGTACTTGGTGGATAGATTCTGGTGCAACTGTTCATGTTGCTAATTCTATGTAGGGATTCCGTACGAGGAGGATCCTACAAAGAGGAGAAAGAGGAATTAGAGTGGCGAATGGAGTTGAAGCTGATATGGAAGCCATTGGAGATCTTCCCTTAGAGTTGGATGGCGGCTTCATACTCCATTTGCGTGATGTTTTATTAGTGCCTTCTTAGAGAAGGAATTTGATTTGATGTCTTGCTTAGATGATGAGAACATTGAAAGGTCATTTTGGGAATGGAAAGTGTGTAATAAAGTTTAATAATATTGATGTTGGTCTTGCCATCCGACAAGACAAGCTTTATTTGCTATCCCATTATGATATTGTGAATGACATAAATACCTCCTCAAGTGCAAAAGTATGCAATGTTACTACAAAGCGAAAGAGAATAGAAAGTGAATCGTCATCGAAATTATGGCATTGTCGTTTAGGCCATATTTCGAGGGGAGAATTGAACGATTAATCAAAGAAGAAATTCTTCCTCCCTAGACTTTTTGAGACGATCATTGCATAGATTGTATTAAAGGCAAGTATGTTAAACAAATAAAGAAAGGCGCCAAGCGTATACAGAATCTTAGAAATAATCCACACAAACATTTGTGGTCCTTTTCTTGTAAAGACAGTGGATGGTTTTGATTCATTCGTTACATTCACTGATGATTATTCTCGCTATGGCTACATTTATCCTATCAAAGAAAGATCAGAAGCATTAGAAAAGTTCAAGATATTTAAAGCTGAAGCAGAGAATCAACATGATTTAAAGATTAAAGTAGTAAGATCAGACCGTGGAGGGGAGTACTACGGTAAACACACCCTTATGGCCAAGTTCGGGACCTTTTGCAAGGTACTGCGCAGAAAATGGCATAGTAGCTCAAGATTCTATGCCGAGCGAACCTCAAACAAAATGGAGTAGCTAAAAGGCGAACTGCACCTTAATGGATATGGTGAGAAGTATGATAAGTTACTCCACTTTCTGGGTTAGTCTATGGATGGAGGCTTTAAAACCGCGCCCATATTCTTAATCCGGTACCTAGTAAGTCGGTGCCTAAAACACCATATGAGTTATGGACTGGGAGGAAGCCATCACTAAATTATCTACATGTGTGGGGCTGTCCAGCTGAGGCAAAAGTATTCAACCTAAACATAGGAAATTTAGATCCAAAGACAGTCAGTTGCCATTTTATTGGCTATCCTGAAAGATCAAAGGGTTATCGTTTCTCTTGTCGAGCACGGACATACCAAGTTTGTAGAAACAAGATACGCTGTGTTTATAGAGGATGATATGATCAGGGGGAGCATGGTACCCCGAGAAATTAGCCTTGATGAGAAGCGGGTTTGTGCCCCAACTCCTATGATTCAAGAGCCTTTCTTCTCGATACTGTTGTTCTTTGCATCACTGGTTACAACACCTGCCGGTGTTTCTCCGAGTTCAACAGTCGGTGTGCCAGAGGCACCTGTTGTGGAGCCCGAGGCCCCTGCTGTTGCTAGTGAGGAGCATGAGCAGCCTCCTGTAACTCAAGAACCACTTAGAAGATCACAGAGAAACAGGAGATCAGCTATTCCAGCTGATTATGAAGTTTATGTCAGTGAAGACATAGAGATAGAGGGTGATCCCACCTCTTATGAGGAAGCGATGAGAAGTCCCAATTCATCGAAGTGGCTTGCTGCCATGCAAGATGAAATGAGATCTATGAGTACAAACAAAGTCTGGGACTTAGAAGAAATTCCTAAAGGAGCCAAAACAGTAGGCTGTAAATGGGTCTACAAAACCAAACGTGACTCCAAAGGGAATGTTGAAAGATTTAAAGCTAGACTTGTCACAAAAGGCTTCACTCAGAGAGAAGGAATAGATTATACCGAAACCTTCTCGCATGTTTCGACAAAGGATTCTTTTAGAATTATTATGGCACTAGTTGCTCATTATGATTTAGAATTACATCAGATGGATGTTAAGATGGCATTCCTAAATGGGGATTTATATGAGAATGTGTACATGGCTCAACCCAAAGGTTTTGTCATGAAAGGAAAAGAAGATATGGGATGTCGATTAAAGAAGTCCATTTATGGATTAAAACAAGCGTCTAGACAGTGGTACATTAAGTTTGATGAAACCATAAGAAATTTTGGGTTCAAAGAGAATGAGGAGGACAACTGCATTTATGCAAAGTTTAGTAGAGGAAAGTATATTTTCCTAGTTTTATATGTGGATGATATCCTATTAGCAATCAGTGATAAAGATCTGCTGCTAGAGACAAAGAAGTTCTTGTCCTCAAAGTTTGATATGAAAGATCTTGGTGAAGCATCTTATGTATTAGGAATTGAGATACACCGAGATAGAAAAAGAGGGGTGCTAGGGCTATCACAGAAGGCATACATAGAGAGTGTTTTGAAAAGATATAGTATGCACATGTGTAATGCCACGCCTGCTCCAATAGTCAAGGGCGATAAATTTGGGAATTTTCAGTGTCCAAAGAATAAGTACGAGATCGATCAAATGAAATCAGTCCCATACACTTCAGTTGTCGAAGCATAATGTATGCTCAAATATGTACTCATCGACTTAGCATTTACAACCGGATGCTTGGCGGATATCGATTAATCCAGAGTTGATCTTTCGAAAGTCAGAAAGAAAGCCTTGCGGTATTTGCAAGGGACAAAGAGCCTCATGCTAACATATAGAAAGTCAAGTGCCCTAGAGATTGTGGGCTATGCAGATTAGGCGGGGTGTAAAGACCTTTGGAAAGTCCACATCAGATATGTGTTCACCCTTGGGAGGAGCTATATCATGGAAAAGCTCAAAACAATCGATCGTTAACGCGTCGACAATGCATGCTTGAGTTTGTGGCATGTTATGAGGCAACCAAGGCGAGCAATGTGGTTTAAAAAGTTTGTACGGGTTGAGAGTGGTAGACAAGATAGAAAAACCACTCAAATTATATTTGCGACAATGAGCCAAAGAAGATTTTATTCCCACAACAACAAATCAAGTGGTACCGCCAAACACATAGAGATTAAGTTTTATGTTGTGAAGGAGAAAATCCAGGATCAAACAATTGAACTTGAGCATATAAGCACAGAAGACATGTTAGCGGATCCGCTCACCAAAGGTCTTTCTCCCAACGTGTTTAAAAGGCACGTAGCCGGCATGGGTTTAAAAGAAGGACTATGATTCTGGATAATAGGGGTCATTCAAAGCAACCATCTCCCACAAAGACAAAGTTATTCTGCTTTGAAGTAGAGAGGTGTGCTATAGTCATTGAGTTCAGCAGTACGTAACTGACTATTGTGACGCCTTGGTCTTGGTGCACCAATCTATGGAGGAGTGGGATGTTAAGTTAAAAGTATATAATAGTTAATAGATCAAGATATAAAGTTTCAAAGTTAAGTTCGAGATCAAGGGGAGAATGTTGATTGATCTCGTGCGGCTCGATCGAGACCGAGTCCAGACACGTCCGCATGCTCGATCGGGGCGCAACAACCTTATTGGTTGCGGCCCTCGTCACGCCTGCGCTATATAAAGGAGGCACAAGGCGCAAGACGCGAACCAACGTTCGCTGCAGCTCCTTGCGCCCCACATTCCCACAAGACTGATCTAAACCCTAGCGCGGTGAAGTGACAGGAAGGTTGACGCCATCTTCATCCTCTTCTTCCTCTCCGTCCGAGCCAGAAGGAAGGAGGCACACGGGAGCAAGAAGGGAACGCCGCTGCATCCTCTACATCCACTCCGTGCGACGGCCATGGCTTCGGGATGCAACGGGAATGGCGGAAACACCGAAGGTATGGATCAAACGCTCCTAGATCTAGTGGTTAGAGGTGAAGGGGAAGGTCCTAGACACACAACAATTCTATCAATGTTGTGATAACTGGCTACACTGACAGTGATCTGGCTGGCGATTTGGATGACAGGAAAAGCACTTCAGGTGTAGTATTCTTCTTTAGAGATTGTCTAGTGAGTTTGACATCAAAAGGAAAAAGTTGTTGCGCTTTCTTCTTGTGAGGCAGAATATATCGCAACAACTACTAAAGCAAGTCAAGGAGTTTGGCTCGGAAGGTTGATAGCAAGTTGGCTAGATCTACAGAAGATGAAGGTTGTGCTAAATGTGGACAACAAATCAGCCATTGCTCTATGTAAGAACCCGGTCTACCATGATCGGAGCAAGCATATAGATACACGGTATCATTATATCCATGATTGTGTTGAAAAAGGTGAAATTGCAGTGGAGTATGTTTCAACACATGATCAGCTTGTAGATATATTGACCAAGGCACTGTGAAGAACGAAATTCTTAGAGATGCGTCAGATATTGGGAGTTCTGGAAGTTAAATGAGAAGGAACAAGAATAGGGGGAGATTTGTTGGTCTAATCTTCTTGTAACTTAGTCCTTTTTTGTTTCATTTCAGATATAGTTCAGAGTCCAGCAAAGTTCTGAGTCGCTCGCTGATTAGTTACGGCAATTGCCGGATTAGTAACAGTAAGTCCGGTCATTAATAGCATTTGTCGTTTAAGATATGTTTGGTGGAAACAGATCTAGTTTTGGTTAGTTCGTTTGTGATTAGGAGTTCGAAAAAATTAAAATCAGCAGATGTGATCCTTTGTCTATATATTGAAGAGAAAACAGAAAAGGATGTGAGCTGTTTTGCCACATCGCAAAACTGATCCCTAGTGCTCTGAAATTCTGAACTTGGTTCTTTATTTTGCGTAGCTCCAAAGATATTCTGTTGTTGCTCTGTTTTTTATCGTTCTGTATTCATCTTCGGTATTCATTCAAGGCTTTGCATCTTCAGCATTGCTGTGAATTGAAGTCTGAGATAAACTGAACCTGTACCAATTACTCCAACAGTCCTTCATCTTGGCGTTGAGCTGCGCGACGAACCCCAGCCTGAGCTTGTCGTGGCAGTCCAGGAACCTCGCCGTAATGTCGTACCCCTGATCCCACCAGTCGCCCTGCCCCAGCTTCAATTCACCCGGTGCCCCGGCGCGTACCCCACCTTTAGCCGCACATAGCCGGCAGCGCCCTCGATGAAAGTCTATTTCTGAGAAGAGATGAGACGATGTATAGTAGCACTGCATGAATGTTTTGTGCAGTTGTTGCATACCTCGGTCTTGACGATGTCGTCGGAGTAGCCATCGACGTACCGGGCGCTGAGGTGGATGCTGTTCCTGCTGGTGTAGGCCACGCCGCCCATGTCCTCGACCACGAGGGTGACGGTGCTGACGGGCTTGCGGCTGTAGGGGCCGGCTGGTTGAAGAGCTTCCAGCATCGAAGGTGTTGGTTGCGATCTTCAGTTAAAGATAGAAAGATCGAAATTAGGGGTTAATCCCACCATTACAGTGCTCTGATCGGGAGCTTACCAAAATTGTTGGTTAGATCCCGTTAGCCAGCGCTACAAATAAAGAGGGCAAAGTCGGCACTCGTGCGCGTGTGAGAAAAACACGAGTTTTGCTTACTCCCAAAATCACCCATCTGATCTGGGTTTTTGGCGCTGAGGCTAACGAAGACTGTATCCTCCACATAGAAGATCTCAGTGCTTATTTCTTCATCGCGCTTTCTTCTTCACCGACACTCAAGAACATCAACCAAAGAACATTAATGGCTTCTACTTCATCACCGAGTCTGTAAATTTAATGCTTAATATTCCGTATTATGTTTTGGTAATCTTGATTTAGGCTAGCTAATGATGCTTATGTTTTAGTTTAACCTAATGCTAACAGAAGGAGGCGGCATCAGAGAGCACCTTCTTGGCGTACGCGACGCCGATGGCCTGGTCGAAGCCCCTACAGCCCGCGGTGCTCGACGCTGAGTTCGTCGCACCGAACGTTACCGCGCCCAACGTTGCGGCCATGGCCAGGACTAGGAGGGGCGCGAGCGCTGAGATGACAAGCTTCGTGTCGTTATTGTAGCCGCTTACACCCGGAGGTGGGCCAGGATCAAATTTTAGTGATGCTTGCACCTTGCTTGGTCGGTGCACACCCATCGCCGCTAGGCCCGCAGACACCCCTGCAGCCCTCCACGGCCCCGCCCACCACCTTCCTCGACCCTTTTTGCACAGTTGCAAGCCTCTGCAGCCCGCCGCCCTTTCGGCCCAGCCGCTGGCCCATCGTCAGCTCACCGCTCACGCCCACCCGCCGGCTAGAGGTGCCAGAGCTGTACGCATGCTACCATCGATAATAC
Source organism: Guadua angustifolia (assembly GCA_036346375.1). Classification (NCBI taxonomy): domain Eukaryota; kingdom Viridiplantae; phylum Streptophyta; class Magnoliopsida; order Poales; family Poaceae; genus Guadua; species Guadua angustifolia. Next base: position 15,405,868 of record CM070518.1, on the reverse strand, counting down.
AGTCTGCGCCAACCATGTTTGACCCACCGTTGACACCTACGTACGAATGTTGCTGGTGCAGTTTGTTGCGCGCCGGTGAGGTGGGATTCCGGTGTGGCCATTTTCGTTGACTCGGGCTTGTCCGCTTTGGGTCAAGTTCAGCTTGCGGTTCGTGCAAATTTGGCGAGATGGGCCACGAGCAGGGGTCTCCGTGAGGTGGCCACTCTTGCGTGTTGGGCGTGCGCGACCAACCCGCGTGGTCATCGACACCATTCTCGTTTTGCCATAAGTGCCTATTATTTTAGATAAATACTTCCTTCGGTCATAAATATTTGTTGTTTTAGACATCCACATGGTATCAAAAATTCAACTTTAACCGCTAATTTCTATTGTAATATCTTTTTAAAATCTAACAGAATTATAATAAAAAATACATTTCAAAACGAATCTACATATATAATTTTCATGCATCTAACTAAATATTTAAAAAGAAATGAATAGGTAAAATTTAAAAAGTTTGACTGCTCGTATCTAAACCGACAAGTTTTTGTTGAAACAAGGGAGAACCTGTAATTTAGGTAGGAAGCTTTCTGTAACATCAAGGGCAGCATCTGCAGATCTTCTCTAGAGAGTGGCTGAGCTGATCATCCATCCTGCAGCTAGAGAGTGGGTCAGTGGGATGTTGAACTCGTACGACAGGCCTTTGTTGGGGAGGACTTTGAACTCAGTGGACTCCATTGATTGGAACTCTGTTCGACTCTGCTAATCTGCTTCCCACTGGAACGTCCCCAGTGGAAATCGATCGGCAATCTGTCCATGCCTAGTTGTGGGCCAGGCAGAGGTTTTCTTTACCCCTAAATTAAAGGCACATTATCTGATGTTAATTGTACGTCTACCAGTGCCAAACTGTAGCAGAAGCACAGTGGGCCGGCCAGGCAGAGGATGCGCCAGCCGGCACGCGGGAAGAGCGGTCATGGTTGCGCCGCCATGGGGGGAGACAGTGAAAAATGGCAAAGCATCGTCGAGTTGCCAGGAGCTGGGGGCAAACAATGCAAGCAGTATCTGGACAGGCAAAGCAACATGCTGTTCAAAGTTCAAACCTCTAACACAGCAGCACTCTTTTATCCTCTCATTTCCTTGATCTTTGATAATACTGAATGACTGTGCTTTATTACGTATAAAAATAATATTATCTAATATGTTAACTGTAACATCCTGAAAATTTAATAAAAGTGAAAATGAATAATTTAATTTGAAAATATTTATTTCTGAGTTTCTTGCCAATATTTGTTCTATTTGGATTTCCTCGGATTTATTCTTTGCGTGAAAAATCTAACGAATGAAAATGAAGAATGAAAAATAGGAAAAGGAAAAAAACACAAAAAAGTAAAAGTTTAGAAAATTGCCATGAGAACCCTGATCATTCAATTAAATCATCTTAGCCAGCAATTGAGATTTTATGCATAAAATAATGAAGAGGTAAAAGGAAAAAGATAACTTTTAAATCAAAATAATATATTATCGGAATTCACATGAAATAATGGAATCACAAATGGAGTTGAAAAATTTATAGAAACATTCTGAGATCAAATACTTTTGAAAAACAAAATTTGAAAACTAATATACTCCAATTGATCTCGAAGAAAAATCAAAATCCGAAAATAAACTTCGATCAGTCACCGACGCGTGGGCCATTCGTTCTTTTTCCGTTCCGTTGGCACATTGGTGAAGCTCTCAGCCACTGTCAATGGACCCAGCTGCCAGACTCCTCTTCTCCACCTCCGTTTGCTCCACTGGCGATTCTCCGAAGCCGTTCGCTCCACTGAAGAAGTCTCGCGAAGCTGAGTGGAGCGAAGCCAGCGATCACTGCCACGAAGCCATTCATTCGCTACAAAGCCATTCCTTGCACCCCAGCGTTCGCAGTGAACCCTTCCTCATTCCCCTCGCCTCTCCTTCCCTTTTCCCAGCTTGAGTCGCATGAAAGCCCTCCCGTTTCCACCATTTCCAGAAGCTCTGAGCTCGGAGGCGGCAAAATCCAGCGGCATAGTGATCCTCCTTCCAATTCCTCAGCGTGGAGCATCATTGACCCTCGACTCGGTAGAAGCGCCAATTTCGGTTCTTCACGCTGCAATCCGCCAAGACCGGCCAAGACCTTCTTCCTCCTCCGCCGCTCGGTGGCGGTGACAAGCACTTCTCCAATGAATCAACCGCCAAAATGGTATGCCCTAGCCCCACCGATGCTTACCTTGTTACCCATTCGAGCGGACTCATCCATTCGCCTTCTCGGTGAGATTCCGCCATTGCCGCCGCCCCTCTCGACGGCGAGGTACTTCCGGCCATCTCCGGTGACAACCGAGCCCATCATCTTGTGCGCCGTGACGAGCTGGTGCCCTTCGAGCCCTCGGCCGAGCCTCTCCGCCACTCCTTCACCGCCGCACGCCACCCTAGTTCCTCCTGTTCTCTGGATCGCCGAGTGGAGCCCTCCATCAATGGCGCAGAAAGTCGATTCAAAGGTGAAGGCGCATTCCACAGCAAAGCGTATTTTCCTTGTCTAGCCATTCCCAGCTGATTGAAAAATTAGACTTGAATATCTTCTGTAATTTATTCAATTTCAGTGGAATAAATTTGTATAAACATCTAAAATCACGAGGAATATAAATATGTAAAAATATTTAATTTATGACTGCAGAATAATTATTTATATTAAACTTGATTATAATGCTAAGATGGGTTTTGATGAGAATTTGTGTATAATAAGTAATAAAATGATAAAATAAATATTCATATGACTCCAAGTCAGAATGAATTCAAATATATAAAAATATTTATATTTCACCTTTGTTTGAATCATTTTCCATCAAAGGTTATTCTAAATGGAATGAATGATCAAACTTTGATACTTGTATAAAGGAAATTCTAAAATAAATAATATTTGTTTATAAACACTTACAGGATAGTGTGCTAACTTATTATGCTGAAATGATTAGGATATAAATTGGATATAGATTTGTTTATAAATGATGAATGATATAAATGGACAAAGGTGCGAGATATATATATAAATACGTGTGTGTACATATAGCAATCTGTAGTAATATGTATATCCTTGTGAAGTGTATATGATAGCTATACAAAGATGTGAATAGGTAATAAAATGAGTAACTTGTCACTATTGAAGTCTTTTAATGAAATACCATATGTATATGTGTATGTATATACAAGTGTAATTAGCATCGAGAACACAAGTATTGCATATATATAAAAGAACGTGTACATGCATAATTAATGAAAAACAAAGTCAGGAAAAGAAATTGGATTTTAAATATCTAATATAATCAAACTAATTGGTTCAACAAAAATCATTATAATAAGGCTATAATTAACACTTAACCAAAGAGTTGAAATTCTAATACTTGTATAGTTCAAATAATCATATATTTCATAATCAAACTTTAAATTTGACAAAACCAAATTCTATAACCTTGAGTAATAATACCCTTGCTGGTTATGCAAAAGTACTCCATAGGTATACAAATTTGAACTAAGAACATATTAGGCTCTAATGAACGTTTATATGAAAAACATCTCGGATAAAAGCCAAATATCACGGAAACCACTTTAAAACACTCTTGAGATTATCCCCTACTAATGCCTGAAAAATGAGTCAAGAATTATGTAATGTGTAGTTGGAAATTAAGATTTAAACTTGACCGATTTAAGGTTTCAAATATGATCATTTAGTCTATTTCAACAATAGATAAAATAACTCATCCAAATACTGAAATCAGTAAAATCAGTTTAGAAACGATGTACAAAGTTTATGCTACCATATTCTATAAAAATAATCTTATTTCGTTAAGATTTTCATATTCTTCTTATTAGCCCAAAACCCTTAAGCGTTAACCTGTCATTTCCCTTTTTGGCCGATTCCGATTTCGTAAACTTTACAATGCCACTTAAGCATTTTAAGCAATGAATATAATGTATCAGCCAAAGCCTAAAATTTATGGAATTAGCTTAGGACTGTTATACAAAGTGTAAATCATCATGTTATGAAGAAATAACCGTATTTCATCATGTTTTGCATATTAATCTTAGCAGCTGAATAACCCTAAGTAATCACATTCCTTTAGACTTTAATGTGAAGGAATACACTTTAGGTAATAATGAAGGAAACCTATAGTTAAGTTATTTTTATCGCCAGAACCTTCTCAAATATAATGGAAATGTTATCAGTAGCCTAAATCAGTAAATCTAACTTGCATGAAACTAATTCTAAGCAAAATCAATTAAAGATAAAGAACAAATCATTCATACTCTAACATGATCACTTAAGCCTTTCCATTAACTCGCAAAGCAGCTCATCTAAATCCGAATTTAGTAAAGAATAGCTTAGAAATGATCTTTAGGATATAATCTACCGTAATCTAAGAAAATATTCTTATTTCATCTTTCTTTGAATCTAAAATCTAATAAAGCAAAACCCTTAAGTAATAAGAATGGGCAGAACTCATATTGTAAATACTAAACCAATGAAGCATTACAACTAATGATTAACTCTATTAATCCAAACAATCTTTGCGTCTTGAATTCGTAAAATAAGATTAATAAATTCATAAAAGAGCAATCCCTGTTTCTTGCAAAGAGTTTATTTGTTTTGCTATCTATTTCTTTCGCTCTTATTGGAGTTTATTGTTTTGCTTTATTTCCGTTGATCGACGTGTAGAACCCGACGTCTCTAGCTTCGTCGTCGTCGTCATCTGCAATCCTCGTCTTCGTCACAATCAGTAATTAAGCAAGGCAAGCATCCTTTGACCATATCGAGCCCAGTATTTTATATTCCTTTTGTGCATCAAATTGTTTTATGCATGCGTTTACTTTATGTAAATTGCTATTTTGTGGATTGGTAGTTATACCTGTTGTCTCGTGATCCTCCTTTGATGATTACGAATGTGTGAACCTTGATAACCACAGAATAGGACTAGACATTACTTAATGTCATCTTGGGTATATACGTTCATATTATTCATGCTTAGCCATGCTTTAGAGTCAGCAATGTACATGATCAAACCAAGATTTGTTTCGAAAACATTGAAAATGTCCTTTGTTGGTTCTTGGTACTTTGATTAAAACCCAAAAAAAACTATGCTTTGATGCGGGCGATTATTGGCAATAGCCGGATGTGCGAATGGAATTGCACGTAGTGTAGGGTGAAGTGTCGCCCGTGTCACTATTAAGGACCGAACATCGTGTTGTATGATCCAAGAAAATCCGTACAAACCACGAGGGTGAGGATGGGTTAGCCTTAGCCTATTAAATTGTTTAGACATGGCTTTGCTCATTGGTAGGCGGGAGCTTGCACAGGATTCCAGTCAGGTCTACCTGACGGGGTTTCTACTTGCTAATGCAGCGGTGTATGCATACTTCCGTGTTTAGAAAGCGTTGTGTTGGGTGTGTGAATGTGGATACGGCTTGGGTGTGTGTTTCTAGTTCTCTGGCGGGGTTAACGCCCCGGCTGGTGTAAAGCCTTATCTAGGAATTTAATGGCTATGTATGGTCTTCTGGGCGACACACCTAAGGAAGTGTGTCGGGCAAGGTTGATCATTCCTTGTGGGTCGATTGTACACCTCTGCGAGTTTAAATCTAATTGATTAGCCGTACCCACGGTCATGGGTGTCTTGGTGAACTTGCACGAGTTAAATGTTTTATTATTTCCAAAAGGGTTTATTTTACAAGTTAGCTTACCCCAGATGACCCAATGCTATACCATGTGTTGGCAAGTATTGGTATCATTGTTGTGCCTCGTAATGGGCAAAGAAGCTGGATATATGCCATGCGATGGCAAGGTTTGATTCGTCGCTCACGTCATGGAGGACGGTGAGTGTTATTTATGCTTTACTTATTTGCTATCAATTAATCTTGCTCTTTTAAATTTCGATTTGCAAATAACTTGGTTTCCAAATTCAAATTTGCTTTATGCAAATTAACTGTAATAGCCTCCTTTGAAATGGCCTACATGTATTGTAGGTTTTGCTCAAGTCTTGCTGAGTATGTAAAATACTCACCCTTGCTTAATTATATTGTAGGTAGTTGAGTTAGCGAGGCTTCGTGTCTCTTTTCGAAGTTGTCCATCGTAAGTTGCGGGATTTTTCTTCGTCGTATTCTATCTGAAGTTTATGCCTGGTCAGTTGCCTGCGGGATTGGATGGGTAAACCACAAGGCTTGCTTCTTTTGCTGCTATATTTCTCCGAGTTGTAATACTTATTTGTATAATCGTTTCCGCTTAATTATTGTATTGTATGGTTGTGATTTCCAATTGTTGTAAACATGTGAGTGCTAGCTACTGATCCAGGGAATAGCACAGTAATCACATGGAGGTTCCTGTTCATCAGAACGGGGTCTCACATTAACCTGTTGTTGTTGGACTTAGTTTATGTCATGCTCTCAGCTCCGTCGTAGTGCCTAGTCAAGCTACGTCCTAGTTCACACCATACCTCTGGCCATAGTTGTTTGCATTGCACCTCTGCCTAATACTATGAAAGGATGAAAGGGAGGTTGTTGGGATATGATAAGAATTACAATTTTCAGTAGTTAATTTCCTTTTTACAGGGCCAACAATGCAGGTAGTATCCAGACAAGCACAGCAACATGCTACTCAAAGATTAAACCTCTATCACAGCAGCTTAATTTTATCTTCTTATTTCCTTGCTCTTTGATAATAACTAGGAATGTTTTCGCGGCATGACATGCTGCGCGCATCCACGATTGCGCTAAATGAAAGGTCCTTTTAGTGAAAAATAGCTAAAATGATCTAATCTTAATTACGGCATTTTTTGGTATTTATTTAGGGTCCTTTCACGAAAGATTCGTGATTTTGCTGAACCAAAAGGTTCTTTTCGTAAAAAACTGCTGAAAGGACCTACACGTAACTACATTTTTTTAAGAGGCGCTCGCGGAGGGAGGACACGAGGCGCGCAATGCCGCGCCTATAAAAAAATTTTGACCTGAATTTTTTCTGCAAAAAATACAATTTCGTTTTTCTCAGCGGTGTTTTTTCTTTTAAATTGGACGTGATTGCGCAAAATCGAAAAGTCCTTTTCGCGAAAAAAATAGCTGGAACGATCTAGACATAATTAAGCTCTTTTTGGATATTTATTTAGGATTCTTTCACGAAAGATATGCGATTTTGCCGAACCAAAAGGTCCTTTTTAAAAACCGTTAAAATGACCTAAACGTAATTACTAATTTTTCTGAGGGCATTCACGGAGGGAATGACACGTGGCATCGATGAGAGCTCAAGAAACTTGCCAACTTTAGGATATGTATTTCTCAGTCCGGGAAATATCAGAAACCGAGTTACGGGGGGAAAAATAAAGAGATAGAGTTGTAGAAATATCTATTTCGATGAATTATTTGGAAAATACTGGAGACCGAGCTGGAGAACCGCGGTGGGGAAAAAGCCTAGAGGAAAAAGGGTGAAAAATTATTAGAGATGACAACCCTCTTTTGCCGAGTCTAACACTCTACGCGTTCACCGAGTAATAATACATGTTTTAAAAAATATTAGAGATCGAGATGGGAAATCGAGGTGGGAAAAAAGTCTAGAGATAGAGCTGCACACATATTCCTAGTGACGAAAACATTTTTTCTCGGGAAAAACGGAGAAAGGACCTAGACGTAAGGAGCAAGAACCTGAATGTTACTTTTTTGGACATGTCCGCTATCCTAAAAAATTAGAAAAGGGCTTGTTCGCGATTTGAATTTAACGAGATGTTCTTTCCGTAAAACGGCGCATGAGGGACCTGAACGCGATTTTGAGGAAAATATCTTCCTCTCACAAAAAATCGCGAAGGACATATTTGTAATTTATAAAAGGACTAAAACGCAATTTTTTTTTGAGCCGAGCCGGCCGGACGGCTCAAACGCACCACAAGCGCTGAATCTTGCAAACTTTAGGTAGGTGATAATTTTTTCTGCAAAAAAAAATACATTTTTGTTTTTCTCCACCGTGTTTTTTCTTTTAAATTGGCTGCGATTGTGCAAAATCGAAAGATTCTTTTCGTGAAAAATAGCTAGAACGATCTAGACATAATTGCGCTTTATTTTTGGTATTTATTTAAGGTCATTTCACGAAAGATACTCGATTTTACTAAACTAAAAAATTCTTTTCATAAAAAAACTGTTAAAAGTATCTAAACGTAAGTACTATTTTTTCTCAAGCATTCACGAAGGCCGGAGGGAATGACATGTGACATCGGTGAGAGCTCGGAAACTTGTCAACTTTAGGATTTAGGATATGTATAATACAAACGCGAACACATGTCTTACTTATTGATCACTCGACAGTACAGTACGTATAACATTGTATACTGAGCAACACAGATTAGCCTCCGTACTTGGCCTTGTAGTCTTGCCACAGCTGCTGCACGTCCTTCCCCAGGATCTGCGCGAAGAAATCGTCACTGTAGCCGTCCTTCATCTTGGCGTTCAGCTCGGCCACGAACCCCGGCTTGAGCGAGTCGCAGTAGTCCAGGAACCTCGCCGTCACGTCGTACCCCTGATCCCACGGTCTCCTGCCCGGCTGCACCCAGTGCCCGGCGCGAACCCGCCTTCAGCCGCGCGTGGTCGGCGATCCCCTCGATGAGCCCGCCGTTCGCGTTGCCCTGGCCGTCCCACTGCCACACGTGCGTCACCTCGTGGTACAGCACGCCGGTCACCTAGTACGTACGGCATCACGAGAGCAAAGTTGTAATCCTTTGGAAACTATATATATATAGCTACACCAGCCAGCTCCAGCTTTTGGTAACACTACGTGCATGGGTAGGAGAGCTAGCTCGCTACGCATTGATTACCTCGGTCTTGACGTCGCCGGAGTAGCCGCCGACGTACTGGGCGCTGAGGTGGATGCCGTTGTTGCTGGTGAAGGCGACGCCGCCGATGTCCTCGACGACGAGGGTGACGGCGTCGTCCCGCCGATTCTCGGTCGCGCGCCTGGCCTCCTCCTTGGTCGGGCCTCTCCAAATTGCCCAGTGCCCTTAGCAGAGCGCCAGAAGCCTGAAGGCCAAGCAGAAGGGCCCAAAGAAGAATGCTGAACATTGGCAAGAAATTTCAAAGCAGCCCATGCCCTCCTCCTTGCCTCCTTGTGGTGAGAGCTCAAGCAATTGAAAATTTGGGGCACTTGATTTCCTTGTGCATGCTAGGTGTTTGATAAAATGCCTAGAAGGTTTAGATTTTTGGTATCGCAGTGTTTTAAGTGTGCAAGGTTGAGATATGGGATTGGAATGCGAGAATCGGCGCATTGCTAAATTTTTATGCATTCCCTCCCTTCTATTGCTATTGATTGTGCCTTTAACCCGTTAATCATCGAGCTATTAATCAAGCATAGCTTCTATGTTCGTGATTAGTGTTGTTGCAAGTGGATGAGCCTTTCTATGGGGTTCTCAAATGTGGATATGCAGGTAGTGAGAAAAATATATAGTTGTCTGGTTTGTGCATTATTATTAGAATGGAGCTTAGAAAGTGTACTAAGTCTGTTAACTTGATATGTGTGCAGTTTCATGCATGCTTGTGCTGTGTCCCAGTGATTCAGGTGTACCTGATTAAGTGTTGAGTTTATTGTGTATTTTCATCAGCTAAATTCTATCTAGCTGGTGTAATGGACCATGCATAGCTCAGTATTGATTCGATGGAAGCAAAGGATTGACCTTCTGTGTGATGTGTTAGTATAAGGATACATTTACTATTGTTTTGTATCCTAGAGTCTGAAAGTGGTGTTTATAACTAAAAATTTTGTATGATTTTGTTAAACTAGTGGAGGACCTAGAGTTATTAATGCCATAGTTAATCTTGAAATGTATAAAGTTCCATATCGATTAGTGTGTTATTATACTCTTATTTATCTATGCTTTTTAATTTCCTATAAGATTGTGAATGTAACAATCGTGTCTTGCGCTATCTTGGTTTGTTGTTCTCTAGGGTGGGTGGTTTCAGCGCTACAATGGGCCATCAATTATCGCCGAGGTTAAAAGGCAAGTGCAACCCCTAGAGTGTTATTAGGGGGTTAAATGCTTTGTTTGCGATAAGATTATGAAACTTCTAATGATGTGGTTATGTCTAATAGCATGTCTAGAAGTTGTTTTTAGTATGGTGATGAGGATGGATGAATGTTAGCAAACTGGTAAGTAAGTTATTCAATTCCCATTTATTGCATTGCGTTACGAAATTGTAGGAATGGGTATGGTTATGTGGATGCATGTGTAGGAACAAGTTTGCACTATAATCACCTAGTTGGTCATATCTGTAAATTTAATCTACCTTATGGAAATTATGTGATGCCTTTCCCTGAATTTTTTTATTCATAACTTTATTTACTCTCGAATGAATCACACTGGGGAAATAGCAAGTTAATGGATACTTCCATATTGGTTATGGCTATGTGTGGTGAAAATGAATGAGGGATGAAATGCATTCACGTCAATTGCATAATTGCATTCATGATGGACGAGGCGTCCCATGTTGATGCGTGACCTCTGCTCACCCGTAGTGAGCACAAAAGTCCTATTTCAGAGTCCCATTCATCGAGGTGAATGGGAGCGAGTCAAGAAGAGTAGGCCCGCCACGGATGGGTGGATTGAGGTGCACACCGACGGGTGTGCACTCAGCCTATACCCAGATACGCTATGACAATGTGCATTATGAGCATGCATGGTGCATTCATCGCTTTGATTCATGAGAAACAGGATGAGAGCATAATCGCATTGCATTGTGTGTTGCAAGTGGTAAATGTTAATTGATGAGAAGGGAAATGACAAGTTGAGGATTTAGTCGAGGCTCATCACGGAACGATTAGTGAGGCGTGAGTATGGTTTAGTTACGCTTCGAGTTGTAGGTGGTAAATGGGGATGGATATCGCTTTTTCGCCGGATGATTTCAATTAATTATTGGTTATGTCAAAAGATGAAGTAGTTGTGCTCTTATGTTTGGTTGTATATGAATTCAAACTGCTTTTTATTTACGATATCAATTAAAGAAACTTTTATTTTTCGCCTTGTAGCATTTATATTCTAGACGAGTTCATTATTTTTATGCTCGATTGCGCTTTTTTGAGTCTTGGACTCACGCTTGTTTGCTTTCTTGTTTTAGGTACTTTGAAGTCGCTCGTTGGGTTGGGAGTTGTAACACGCATTACCTAATTTCGACCTCGACAATTGCTTAACCGATTTATTTAGTCTTGATGTATCTAATAAGATTGTAATGTGTTATGCGTCGTGGTGGAGTTTATTAAATTCTATTGGTTTTGTGATTGCTTAACTAAGGACCTGCTAGAATAATATCCTCACCGCAAATGTTTTCGCTCACGAGTGGATGTCCTGCTTTTCTAGAGAGGTTATGCTTAAATTTTCTAAATTTCGGTGACTTAGTTTAATTTGGTTTGGGGAGTTTCAAGGTTGGTTCAAACTTTTAGTAGAGGTATAAGGTTTAGGGTCTTTGGTAGCATTCGCGGTGCGCTTGGCGCCGGTGTTACATTGGTATCGAGCGGGCTTGTGTCCGTGATGCTAGAATCTAGAAAGCTATTCTTGAATGAATTAAAATTTTGTCTGCATGAAAGTAGAAACATGGTTTAGGTTGAACTTTTAAAATGTGGCCCTAGGGCAATAACCTTAAAACTTGAGGTAAAATGGTTAATTAATTTAAAACCCACACACATCGATGCACAATAGGAAAGGGATGGGTTATCGCTATGCTGTGTTACAATGCTTATTTTTGTTTTGCTGCTATTTTGATACTTGTTGGTAGGTTATATGTTAGTCTTGATAAGGCTATGGAATTATTGATGGCTATGATTTTTTAAGTGGTACATTGCTTAGTGGGGTCCGATGGGACTCTTTTGTGTCGAAGGGATTTCGGCTCTGACGTGTAGCCGCGTTGGTCGGTGTGGCAGTTAGAGCCAGTACCGGAGGACTCATAACCTCGTGTGAGGAGAGCCATTGTTCCTTTGTCTTAAATTAGAGAGTTGATGGAATTCGTTTTGGGTTTTATCTTTTTTGGACTTCTCGGATTCAAGACCAAGAAAAGAGTATCGTTTTGCATCTCTTTTGGTTGCTTTGCGGAGAAAGTTATGGATTTCTCTGTGTTGTCATTCTCCAAGTTGATGTTGTGGTGAAAACTTAAGTCGTGAGAACTTAAGGTTTGGGGCTTTAAAGGAAAAGGGTTGTTTGACCGATTTGCTTTCCCTTTTCATGAATTTATTTGTGTAACTCCCTTCCTTCATGGAATTTTGGAGTTTGAGGTTTGGTTTGGAGAGTTGTTGAATGCCAAGGCTTGAGTCCTGTCATTTTCTAAGTCTCTTGAGAGTCGAGCTTCTTTAGAAGTTTTGTTGGCTTTTCTGGAAAGGAAAATGCGACAGTCAGAGTAAGTTGTTGGTTGATTGAAGATCTTCCCATATGAGATTGGTAAAACGATTGAGTTGTTAGGGTGGTTGACCCTGTGGTGATAGATGACAGAAGTTTTATGTTGGTCATGGTGATCCACGATTAAAAGTAGTGATGATGACGGGAATAGCAAGTTTGGTTATGAACCTGCTTTTACTAGGGTGATGGGATTAAATTGGTTCGAGGTGTTCTTAGTGGACGGATTGTGTGGAGTAATAATAAGTTTTATAAAGTGTGTCTAGTATAACCTAAGTCGAGATTGTAATTAAAGTGCGGAGAATTATTGGATTGAATATTTTGGAGCTTGGTTTGTTTTTTTAGCGATTTGATGGCCTTAGAGCCATTTTGGCGATTTATGTCGTGGGGAGACATTGTCTAAATTAGTGGGGACTTGAATAGTTGCTCTAATGTGTTCCTTGTGTTATTGTCAAATAGGAAATTTGAGGGCAGGCTAATCTTACTAAAGGTTGTTTTGAAAAGTGATCACCTAGAAATAGGTTAAGAAGTGGTGTTGGTGGACATGTTGATTATGGATAAAATCTCTTGTTTCCCCTTGATAAGCATCTTAGGGGAAGAATTGGTTCAGCGTAAGTAATAATTTTTTTTTAAGTGTGGATGTAATCAATGGATGAAAGATTATGAGGAAGAAAGAGTTCTTAATTATGATTTGGTGTGATGATAGTTTTGGACTACTCCAGTTCATTGAATTATGCCACTCCGTGGTCGTGGCAAGTTATTGGCTCAAGATATGATTGCGGAATCTACACTCAGCATGTATGAATGGATTGTGCCTTTTTTTGCACCTGGGCTTTGTTGTCTTTGAATTTGGTATCTAAAAGAAATGAATAAATGTAGCGGAAAGCGTTGGAAGCTCTTGAGTGAGAGATAATGGTGTCAATAGCTCGATTGGAGTTGGATTTAAATAAAATAGGAATGATCTTTGTGAGTGTTCCAAAAGGTGGAGTCTCTTGTGGGTATTAAATGAGATTCTTATTGTTGAAATGATTTTTTCGTCTGGAAATGAAAATTTTCCCTCCTGTTGGGAGAAAAGTGTTGGTTTTGGGTGATATCTTTCTTTTGGTGATAGTGGGTTGCCTCTTTTCCAAAAGTGGAGTTTTGTTGTATTGTTCTTAATCGAGTGTTTCCTCGATGTGAAGTTTTCCGCCATGGAATTTAAGGTGATGGGAAATGCTTTATGTTGTTAGTGCGAATTTAGTTCTCCCCAGTTGTTCTGTGACCGTTTTTGAAGAAGAATTATGTGAAGTTCCTCTCCTCAGTTGAGTTTTCCCCTTGGGCATTTTGTTGCATTGATTTCAAGTTGAGGAGAGTGGTTAGTTTCTGTAAGAGAATTGAGATTTTCTTTGCTCTCTAGTGTGGGACAAGAAAAAAAAAAAGCTTGGACGTGGGTTCATGGTTGAGTGTAATAGAAGATTATGCTCTTTGATTTATTTGTCTAAAGTAAATGGTTCCGTTATGACTCTTTTCTTCGAGTGATTGTCGCTATGCAAGACATGTATAAAGAAGGTAGGGTATGATTGTGTATTGTGATGGAAATTGGGATTTATGCCCGATTGGGCGATTCATTTTGATAGTAAGGAATGGCTTTAACCCTGTTGTCTCCAGGGCATCTGTTGAAGAGATAAGAGTTGTGTTTTGGTTCCTGGAGGATTCCAGTGTTAAAAGGTTAAAGATAGTGAGATGTTCGAAATTGGTTAGAATCTTGTTGGATTGAAAAGCCTTGTGTGGCTCCGTGGTTTAAGCTAATCAACCCGTGGGATAGCTATGATATGGTGGGCTGACTCGTTCGATGATATGGCTCAATAATGGTTATGTGGTTATAAAGCTCAATCAATGGGGAGAGATGTGAATCAGGGTTTGCTTGGTTCTTGGGGGATTTGAGTTTAGAACCCCAATTGTTCAATCGAATAGAATTCAGTGATTCAGTGAAAATGGGTTGGATGCTTACTAGAGTAATGTGGCTTGTGTTAATCATGTCATCTCGAGTTTGTTGATCTGTGAGGTAGAGGTTGAGAGAGAGGAGAAAGTTTTGGGGAGTGAAATTGAATAGAGAAATGAGAATTGAGTTTGGGAGTTAGTATTACGATCTTCCGGGAGGAATCGTTGGTTGATTGCAGGTCGTACGTTGAAACATTAAAGAGAAATTGTCTGAGTTAAGTTACTTGCTTCTTTTATTGGGAAGAGAAGTGGATTGCATTTTGGAGTTCCTCTTGCGTGAGCAATACCCGGATTTGTTGTTTCGGGTATCCTTGTTTTGTATTTTGTTTTTGTGTTGGTGTTCCTGTTGTGGCCAGAATTCGAGGTCGAATTCTGTTAAAGGGGGGAAGAGTGTAATACCGCAAATCTTCTTTGCCAGGATTTTCGGCCGGTAATGATTCCACCTTAGTGATTCAAGGTTTTGTAGTCGGGGGAAAATATTCATCGTCGCGCTTTTGAAGCTTTTAATATAGGTTTCGGAATTTCCCTCGTTTTCTGGTTGAGGTATCTTTCGAGCCGCTTAGTGTATGCAAGTGGTTTTTCTTGTCAACGTCATTTCGTCAAAAATTAATTATTTGGATGGCACTAATGGTTAAAAGTTGGACTTTGCTTTTAGGAGGGTTTTTAGGACTTTTCCTCCCCACCTAACATTATCTCCTTCTTTACTTGTGTGGTCTGCATTGCTTGGGGTGGCGATTTTATTTCCCCTTTTCGCTTTTCGGGCGCCCGGATGGCCAAGCCTTGCTCCTCCCCGGCGATCGCTCCTCCTGGCGCCACGATGGCCGAGCCTTGCTCCTCTCTGGTCGATGGCTTCTAGGGTTAGTGCCTCCCCCCTGCACTCACCTGCCGACTCCACTGCAGGCCGCCTCCTCCCTTTCCTTCCCAAAGGCCGCCCAGCCCTTTCTCTTCAAGAAGAAATTATTGCCATTCCCAGCCCCGGCGACCTCCTTGTTCTGGCGCGAGCCTCAGCCGGGCGGCGCCTCGGGCGGGCGCCACCGGCCGATTCCCCTGGCCGCGCCACTCCTCCTTGGTCAGCCTCTCTCTCAAATGCCCTTGTTCTTAGCAGAGCGCCAAGAAATTTGAAGGGGCCACAAGAAGAAGGCCCAAAGAAGAATAAAGAATATTCGGCAAGAAATTTCAAAGCAGCCCATGCCCTCCCTCCTTGCCTCCTTGTGGTGAGAGCTCAAGCAATTGAAAATTTGGGGCACTTGATTTCCTTGTGCATGCTAGGTGTTTGATAAAATGCCTAGAAGGTTTAGATTTTTGGTATCGCAGTGTTTTAAGTGTGCAAGGTTGAGATATGGGATTGGAATGCGAGAATCGAAGCATTCCTAAATTTTTATGCATTCCCTCCCTTCTACTGCTATTGATTGTGCCTTTAACCCGTTAATCATCAGGCTATTAATCAAGCATAGCTTCTATGTTCTGTGATTAGTGTTGTTGTGCAGTGGATGAGCCTTTCTATGGGGTTCTGAAATGTGGATATGCAGGTAGTGAGAAAAATATATAGTTGTCTGGTTTGTGCATTATTATTAGAATGGAGCTTAGAAAGTGTACTAAGTCTGTTAACTTGATATGTGTGCGCTTCATGCATGCTTGTGTCAGGTCTCTGCTGATTCGTGTACCGATTAAGTGTTGAGTTTATTGTGTATTTTCATCGCCTAAATTCTATCTAGCCGGTGTAATGGACCATGCATAGCTCAAGATTGATTCGATGGAAGCAAAGGATTGACCTTCTGTGTGATGTGTTAGTATAAGGATACATTTACTATTGTTTTGTATCCTAGAGTCTGAAAGTGGTGTTTATAACTAAAAATTTTGTATGATTTTGTTAAACTAGTGGAGGACCTAGAGTTATTAATGCCATAGTTAATCTTGAAATGTATAAAGTTCCATATCGATTAGTGTGTTATTATACTCTTATTTATCTATGCTTCTTTAATTTCCGATAAGATTGTGAATGTAACAATCGTGTCTTGCGCTATCTTGGTTTGTTGTTCTCTAGGGTCGGTGGTTTCTAGCGCTACAATGGGCCATCAATTATCGCCGAGGTTAAAAGGCAAGTGCAACCCCTAGAGTGTTATTAGGGGGTTAAATGCTTTGTTTGCGATAAGATTATGAAACTTCTAATGATGTGGTTATGTCTAATAGCATGTCTAGAAGTTGTTTTTAGTATGGTGATGAGGATGGATGAATGTTAGCAAACCGTAAGTAAGTTATTCAATTCCCATTTATTGCATTGCGTACTTAAATTGTAGGAATGGGTATGGTTATGTGGATGCATGTGTAGGAACAAGTTTGCACTATAATCACCTAGTTGGTCATATTCGTAAATTTAATCTACCTTATGGAAATTATGTGATGCCTTTCCTGAATTTTTTATTCATAACTTTATTTACTCTCGAATGAATCACACCGGGAAATAGCAAGTTAATGGATACTTCCATATTGGTTATGGCTATGTGTGGTGAAAATGAATGAGGGATGAAATGCATTCACGCAATTGCATAATTGCATTCATGATGGACGAGGCGCCCCATGTTGATGTGGCCTCGGTGCTCACCCGTAGTGAGCACAAAAGTCCTACTCGTAGTCCCATTCATCGAGGTGAATGGGAGCGCAGTCAAGAAGAGTAGGCCCGCCACGGATGGGTGGGATTGAGGGTGCACACCGACGGTGTGCACTCACTATACCCCAGTATACGCTATGACAATGTGCATTATGAGCATGCATGGTGCATTCATCGTTTTGATTCATGAGAAACAGGATGAGAGCATAATCGTATTGCATTGTGTGTTGCAAGTGGTAAATGTTAATTGATGAGAAGGGAAATGACAAGTTGAGGATTTAGTCGTGGGCTCATCCCGAACGATTAGTGAGGCGTGAGTATGGTTTAGTTACGTTTCCGAGTTGTAGGTGGTAAATGGGGATGGATATCGCTTCTTTTCTTTGGATGATTTCAATTAATTATTGGTTATGTCAAAAGATGAAGTAGTTGTGCTCTTATGTTTGGTTGTATATGAATTCAAACTGCTTTTTTTATTACGGATATCAATTAAAGAAACTTTTATTTTCTGCTCTTGTAGCAACGGGCTTAGCATTCGATGTGCAGTTGGCGCCGGGTGTTACAACGGTCGGCGTCGGTGGGCTGGTTGAAGATGTTCCAGATGAAGGTGGAGGCGTCGGAGAGGACCTGCTTCGCGTAGTCGAGGCCGACGGCCTGGTCGAACGTCTGGCCGCCGGGGGTGTTGGACGCCGTGTTCGACGCGTCAAACGTGACGGCGCCGGCCGTCGCGACCAGGGCCAGGAGGGGAGCGACTATGGCCACGTGAAGCTTCATTTTGTGCTAGTGCAATGCTACGTACCGTACTACGTACCCTGGTGAGACGATGGAGATAATTAGCTACCAATGTAATGGGTTATATAGGGTGTAGGGTAGAGAGAAAAGATGTCATGAATGAAGTATCTCAAAGTTTGATGATGTTTGGTTTAGTCAAATTAATGGACTGACTTGGACTTCGTCTAGTTTGGTTTCCTGTAAATTTTGTATGGAAAAACGCCTGCAGGAGGTCACGTTTGTCTCCGTAAAGATGTGAGAAAGATATGGACGTCTATGTTTATCTCAGTTGTTCCTATGACTACTGATTCTCTTCTAGATACATGATGGTCCGCTTGAGCCTTGAAGAAATGCTACATGTACGTACGGTTTGCGCTAGCGATCTAATTAAATTCCTTTCTTGTACATCTGTATAAACCTATCTGACCATAAGCATAACACGTAACATCTGAAAATCGTTTTGCATTGGAGGCAATATCTGAAAATCTTTTGCATTTGTGTGTCAACAACATCAATTATGCATTTGAGTATGCATGATGATGCGTGTTCAAGGCCTGAGTGTACAATTCGTGTTGTAGACGACGCAGCCGCCAGCGGACAAGACCTGCACAGTTCTCCATGTTTCCACGTAAGTTAACTCTTCTTTCCATGTTTCCGTCAACTTTCCTACACTACTGGACATTACAGTATTGCAATTTGCATAGATTACACAATACAGGTGCTGGTCTTTGGTGATGGGCCATGCTACCGAACAATTTCCACCACTGTGCAGCAGATTTTCCATTTGAAAAAGCTCGCTTTGTGTTTGGTTCTGCGATGTACTAGTTGTACATGTCCTTCTCGTTCTTCGCTAGCTAGAGTGCAGGAAATTAAGGCTTGCCTTGCCTTAGTCAGGTACTCGGGTCGCGCAGGACAGCACGATCGACGAGAAGCAGATCTAACTCGAGGGCAGTGTGAGCCATTGATCAAACTCCTCAGTGACGAGCCATAAAGGTGCAATGCAGTTTCACCATCGCCAACACTATGAAAGAGTTCTTTTTTCTGAACAAGCCTTTGTTCTAGGCCATCAAGTAGTTAGGTTTACTTAGGCTACCAAAATTTCCTGGCTGCTACTGTGCACGACTATTCATCCAGATTGTCTGTTACAACTAACAGGAATTATATATATGACGATGGATCATCTCGACTAAGTCAATGTGGTGTGATTTTGTTTTTGGGCTCCGCGTAGTGTTAGTCTGACTTTTGGCATGGTTGAATCGCTTCCAGTTGAGCAGGCTTAGAGCCTGTTTGTTTCAGCTTTGGATTCTTTAAAAGCTGATTCTGGATTGTGGTTGTAGAGAAGCTGATTCTCTAAAAGCTGGAATCCAGAAGCACATATGAAGTGGATTGTGGATTCTAGTGTATATGGGTGGGCTGGATTGTGAGAATCGATTCTAGAATCATTTGTTTGTTTCGATTCGCTTTTGGGCCGAATCCAGAATCGAGTTTAAAACAAACAGGGCCTTAGAAGGTCATGGTTTGTACTTTGTATAATGCGCATGCCGGCGGTTGATCCAAATATATCTGAGTATGACCGGCAGACGCTACCGTTGCTTGCCCCTTGGAGCGAACAGACAAGACCCAAGTTTTTAAAGCTCCCAAATGGTCACACGTAAATACTACTATACTGCTGCACTAGAAGAGATTATGAAACCTGAGTCCTGCCAGTCTCAATCCCAAGACCTGTGTGTATGTTGCGTGTTAATATCTCACAAAACCGTACGAGAGAGGAAGAAATAAAACTTGACTAACACCTTACATACTTTAGCAAATGAGACCATTCGCACACATTTTATGTTCATTACGGGGTGTTTGATTGGTCTCGACTGACCTTGAGTGTGGGACGAAAGATTGCATTGTCCGCAAGACAAGTCAACCAATGGAGAGAAGTCCCTTCGGAGACGTCCGGTAAAAAGAGAGAGAAAGACACGCTACCTACTATTTATTTATACCTAATAATAGCATAGTAATAAAAATACCTACAGCGCAAATCAATAGCAAGATCCGATTTGTACTAACCGTCATATATTATTATAAATAATAACCTTATTAATGTTGGCAAAGTTCACGGGCTCTCATGCGTTTGAGCCGGCTCGGCTGGTTCAAAATTTTTTTTTTTGCGTTTAGGTTCTTTTAAAAATTTGTAATTATGTATAGTTCTTTTTTACGGTTTTTTACGAAGAGGATCCTCTGGTTAAAAAAAACGTGGATCTTTTGTGAGAGGACCCTAGATAAATACTAAAAAAACGTAGTGACATTTAAATCATTCCGGCTATTTTGCATGAAAAGGACCTTTCGATTTAGCGCAATCGCAGATGCGTTTATATCCTTTCAACCATTTCTCGCGTTTCCTCCATGATTTTAAAAGAAGAACAGCCGGAAAAACCAAAATTGTTTTCACGAAAGAAAGCAGCGCGCGCCCGGCCAGCTTCGGCACGTTTTTCCCTTTTCACGTGTAGGTCCCTCAAAAATTGTGTAATTACACGTAGGTCCTTCGTGCGGTTTTTTATAGAGACGCCCTTCTGGTTCAGAAAAATCGCGAATCTTTCGTGAAAGGACTCTAAATAAATACCGAAAAAATGTAGTGACGTTTGGATCATTCCGGCTATTTTTCACGAAAAGAACCTTTCGATTTAGCATAATCGCAGATGCATTTGTATTATTTCAACCGTTTCGCGTGTTTCCTCGATAATTTAAAAAAAAACACCGACGAAAAAAAACGAAATTATTTCCGCGAAAAAAACAACGTATGTGGCGTGTTATTACGCCGCGAAAATTATCCTAGTATATATAATGGATTGTAAAATTTCATCCCACAAAACCCCGTGTGGCAGAACCGTCCCGTAGCGGCAGGCGCTCATGGCGGGCGATCGATCGCCGGACGCTCCTTCCGCCCTCACGCTCCAGAGACCAGCAGCTTGGGAAAGCCGGAACTTGCCAGGAGGACGCCGACCACCGCGGCCCGTCGTCGTGGCTTCGCCTGCCGCCCGTAAGCAGGGGCAAGCGGCACGGCGCGTTGCGGTGCGCGCCGCTGCGGCCGCGAACCGCGTAGCATCGATTCACTACGGACGGCAAAGCTTAGGTGCGCGGTGCCATGGATGCCGTTTTGGTGCACGCGTGAAGCGACAAACGTACACAGTGCGAGCACGCACGCGACAGGAACTGTTTATCGAAATGGTGCTGTAGATTTTTTTTTTTTTCTAATTTGGCTCTCGTGCAACAAAAAAAAAACAAAAATAGTTACCTCATTGAGCACGAAAGAGATGACAAGAGACATCTATCACTTACCATGCTATACAACCGCTATAGGGCGCTGCTACCGCTGCTAGCTCTAGTTGCGGTAATCACGCTTCCCTACCATAGCAGGGGCTAGCAGTCGCATTGCCCTATTGCCTTTTTCCACTAAAGATTCTACAATGGACTTCTCCGTAGACTCAAAGAATTTTTGTGCATCATACTTCATATAGCCTGCTTGGCTCAGCGAGCAAAACCTTTTCTGCCCGTGCGTGAGGTATCCAGGTCGAATATGAGAGGCGCAAGCATCAACAGTAATTTCTTAAAAAACAAAGAAGATAATAAGCTTCGCTGATTTGATTGATCTATCAAATTATGTTGTAAAATTTTAAGACTGTTTTAGAACGTTCCTCAAAGCATATCTAACCTACCATAAAAAGTTCAGATCATGATCAAATTTGTATGATTTTTAAAAATTCTGTCAATACTAATGCATTTAAAACAACTTCACTGATTTAATTGAACTACTAAATTTGCAGATTGTTGAAAATTTTTGAAAAGGGTCCTCAGAGCATGCCTACGTTATCGTAAAAATTTCAAATTATGATCAAACTTTTGTGATTTTTAAAAATTTTGACAATACTACTAACACACTTAAAGCAAGTTCGCTAATTTGGTTGAGCTACTAAATTTTTAAGCTCGTTAAAATTTGTTAGAAGGGTCCTGCGAGAGTGCCTGAGCTACCATAAAAAAAACCGGATCATGATCAAGTTTGATTTTTGAAAATTACGGCAAATCGGTTTCTTTTTTCCGTGTTCCTAAAAAACATTTTCTTTCTATGTTAGAATCTTTACTTATGTTGGTGATTTCTTACGCCCATAGTAACGTGCGGGCCCTCTGTGTACTAGTTTACTTAATTGGTAAGCTGTACTGTTTCTTAATTAATGCTTCCATTTCATGTCAGAGTGCTCCGAGACAAGGCTTCACAGTAGAACTCGGACAAACTTATCGAACAACTCGGACAGGCCAAGAAACCGAGATCTGGGTAAAGAAGAAGACAAACGAGCGAGCTTAGATTCCTACATCCGTGCACAGATATAAGAAACGGCACTTAGATTCTGATAGAGAAATTTTACGGTGCATTATATTGGTAATATATAGTGAATAGTAAAAATTAGATCTAGTCGTTAATTTATTAAAGGTATTTCTACCACTCTATTATCAGAGGAAATATAAATAAATTCTTAGCTAATTTCATCCATTGGATAGAAAAGAATGAACGATTCATATCGAATTTAGTATACTGTAAAAGAGCTCTTCTGATAGTCTCAAGTTCTCGATCAGCTAGTCAATTGGACAGCTGCATATTCTTTGGAATATCATCCACTTGGATCTTCGTACAACTATGTTATTATCCACACCTCAATCTAGTGATAGAACACTTACAGGTCCTATTTGGATAAGTAGTAATTTTTTTAGAGGTTTTAGGAATTAGATTCTAAAATATTCCAATAAAATACCCTTAATCTAAACACCTCTCTTAAGAGAATTTAACATATGTTGGGAAACATAGGCAGGTCAAAGGAGTCATGAGGTTCAATGGTTCAATCCCTCCACCCCAAACCTTCTGCAAATATCATCGACAATGGCGAATGCATGGAGGGTTCGCGAGGGGCTAGCGCACAGGTTCTGCCCGGCGCACCCCCCAAACACCATAGGATAATCACCCTTTTTTGGATGCTTTGCAGTGGTGAAGCACCGACTACTATAGTGGTGAACGCACGGGGGTGCGCGAGGGGGCTAGTGCACCGGCTCTGCCCAACGCACCCACAAACCCCATAAGATGGTCACCCTTTTTTGGTTGCTATGCGATGGTGGACTACCGGCTACCAGTAGGGTGCACCAGCATGGTGGCACCTTTGCAAGAAGCTGTAGGGGAGTGGGGAGCCAACGAGTGAGCTAGAGAATGGAGGTTGAAGAAGATAAAGGACCGCGTCCAACCGCCCATGGTTAGAGTACCAGGTGTGGTTGAACCAAACCACAATAGACAACTAGACATAGTCTCACTTGAACTCAACTCAATCAATCCCTAATTCCCTAATCCTCAAATCCCTAATCTATTGTCGAGCGAGACTACGAGAGGACGACTCACCGGCCATCGAGTGAAGGAGGTGCGTGGGATTCGGGGCGCTACGCCGGGCACCACCTTAGGTGAAGGAGGGGGCTAGTGGTGTCGCCGTCATGCTGGCCGCTAGGTGAAGGAGGACCACCCTCCTCCCTCGCCTCTCACCTCCGCTAGCCCAGGAAGGGCTAGCTCGTCGCATCCGAGCGAGAAATATATATATATGAAGCCTTTTTGTACTCTCGGGAGTACATACTCTCACCTTCAATATACCACTTAAATGAAAGTATTATACTTCTTAATCACTTTCGGTATACTCCAATAATAATTCTAAGGTACTCCAATGTGACATGGTTGAAAAAAATTATCAGAACCCTATTTTTTTTTTTGCTATATACACTTTTACATATGTGAAAAGAATATATAAACAAATTATACTATAAAGGGTGGACTTTGATGAAATTTTTTATAGAACTCACTTTGGAGTATCTTATAATCGATATTAGTATATACTTAAAAGAATAAAGAGGTATAATAATATCATTTAAGCGGTATACTGAAGGTGAGAATACGTACTCTCAGGAGTATAGAACCATTTTCATATATATATATATATATATATATATATATATATATATGCAGGCCTTAAAATACTACACGTATGTACACTAACTAACAAAAGTCACAAAAATTCTGAAAAAAATTGTAGATGTACTTCATAGATTACTCTACCTATGTATAAAATTGTAGGTTCAAATTCATTATATAATGATAGTTACAAAAGAAAATTCATACATAGGTAGGGCAATCTATGAAGTACATCTACAATTTTTTTCAGAATTGTTCGTGACTTTTGTTAGTTGGTGTGCACGGTGTGTACATTGTGAAGCCTGCTGTGCATGTGATATGTTGCTATATATATATAATTATATATAATGTAGATATGTATGTAGGCATATATATACATATGTATGTATATATATAGGGGAAGTATATGGTGAAATCATGAAGGTAGACAAACAGGGACATTAGATTGAATTTAAATGGTTCAGATCTAGCTGGAATCTCAACTCCTCACTTAAACACATTTTACATATAAACCTCTAGAAAAATTACAAAATTCCACATCTTAAATGAAAGAGGTGGGATTTTACCTAGATCTAAACCATTCAAATTTGATCCAACGCCTCTGTTTACCTACTTTCATGATTTCATTATATGTCCACTTTCATCTAGATCTGAACCATGTATGTATGTATGTATGTATGTATGTATGTATGTATGCATGCATGTATACTGTAAAACTGAATTTTTTTAAAAATATACTCGTATATGACTTGAATTCACACATTTGAAATCTAGTGGCCCATTTCAGCTTCATAAATATATATATATATATATATATATATATATATATATATATATATATATATATATATATATATATATATATATATATATATATATATATATATATATATAGTACATATTCCCATATACCACTAATATACCACTTAAATGAATACTTTATACTCTTTTATCACTTTCAGTACACTCCAATAATAATTCTAAGATACTCCAATGCGACATGGCTAAAAATTTTCATCAGAGCCCTTTATTATTTTGCTACATATCCTTTTTCATATGTAAAAAGGAATATATAAACAAATTATGCTATAAAGGGTGGACTTTAATGAAATTTTTCATGGAACTCACTTTGGAGTATCTTATAGTCAGTATTAGAGTATATATACTCAAAAGGAAAAAGAGGTATAACAACATCATTTAAACGGTATACTGGAGGTGGGATTACGTATACCTGTGAGTATGGAATCATTTTCCTATATATATATATATATATATATATATATATATATATATATATATATACACACACACACGTGTGTGTGTATATATTCAATTCTATGAAAGTCTCACCCATTTTTTTATGTTGCCTGAGCTTATATATTCGTCTTCCCACTAGTTATGGACATGATGAATTGATGATGTTGTCTGCCACGGCAATTCGTTGCTACGTTCAGATTTAACAAGACGGATTTGTTTGGTTCAGTAACGTGCCGTTCCAAACGGTTGTCTCGTTGATTGATGTACTGCATGGGCCAAGAAGTTTTGATCTGCCAGTAAGCAGTAACAATACCCTAACAATGATATGTATATATGTACTAGTCATATGTCCGAGCGTTGCAACAGAAACTTAATTTGCGATAAAAAATTTATTTGCAAGGAACACTAACATTATCTGAATGATATTGTTTACTCTGAATGTACAAAGATTGAATGTTTAAATCAATTCATCGAAGCATATAAACTCTAGGCACATGTTTACAAACTCGAGATTAAAATTATCTTTAATTTCATAATCTTAAATGATAACATCACAGCACTCGGGATTGTAAATTTGTAATGCTATAATTCGAGATCGATCGATCGACCGAGAGAGATATCATCTGCTACCCCATAGGCGCAAAGGCGTTGAAGCGGTAGGCGTCATCCATCCAATACTGGAAATCTTCGATCCACTGGGACCTGATCTCCTCACCTACGAGTGCGGGCCCACCCACTACCTGCGCCTAGTGTTGCGACGGCGACGACACATACTGCAGCAGTGGAGGTGTGTACTAGTGAGGAGGCAGAGGCACGTACTGCTGCTGTGGCTGGCCCCACATCACCGGTAGAGGAGCATGAAGAGGGCCCAGCTATAGTACTGCGGTGGCCCCGATAGTACTATGGTGGCTCTGGTAATATTTGCAGTGGGGACCTATTGCTCTTGAGACGACATTCGAGGACTTGCGCCAGGGCGGTCCTAGTATTTTGAGGGCCAGTATGAAAATTTATATGGAGGCCCTTCTACCTATATATATATATATATATATATATATATATATATATATATATATATATATATATATATATATATATATCTTATAAGCACACATCATTGAAAAAATTAATATTCGATGCACAAAAAATACTTCTATAGAACAATTTAAAGTTTATGAAATGACAAATGTAAATTGTAATCATAAACACTTACTTGACACTTGGCATCATCTTAAAAATTTCTTCTAACATTTTGTGATACAAAGTCATCGATTATACTATTGATATCAATCTCATCCGATAACTTCTTCTCGATGCATAAAGTCACAAAATCATTTAACCTTTCTTGAGTCATTGTTGATCTCAAATAGTTCTTCAACAATTTCAATTTTGAAAAGTTTCTTTCAACCAATGCAACAGTCACAGGCACAATAAATAAGATTCGATAAGCAATGGAGACATTAGGATAACAATCCACATCTCTAACATACTCAAAAATCTCAATAGACAATGCGCCATCTGGTAAAGTGAATTTCATAATCTTTAATTCAGAAATAAGATTATGTACCTCAACATCAGATGAACCATCATGAGAGAAAGCGACTGCAAATTTAGTGCAACACTCTTCAAGTTCACTATCATTTAATGACTTTAGGGTATTTGAGCTCAATAAAAATCCGAATATATCTTTAAACACAATGAGTTCTTCGAATCTGGTATAGTTGCTCACGTTTGCTCGCGATTGAGCCAAAAGCCCATAGTGTAGTTGCATACCTGAGGGGCCCCATGACTTTGGGGGCCCGGGGCGGCCGCCCCGCCTGCCCCCCCTCAGGGCCGGCCCTGCTTGCAGCGTTGGAGCATGCTGCCCGTTCATCGGTGACTACATCGTGTCTCGTCTCCGGTGAGGCAGTTGCCGCCATGAAACCTTAAAACCTGAAAGAAAGGAGACGAGAGAGGGTTTGGAGTTTCAACAACTTGATGCTTGAAGACTGAAGAGAGAACAGTGGCGAAAAGAGTGGAACGAGTTAAATCCCCTTCCATCTCAGCCATACATGTCAGATCCAACAGATCAAATACTTTGGAGAAGAACGAACGATCGCCATCAACTTCTAATTAGAAGTAGTAGAGATCATTGTTACTACTTACTGGCAGATCAAAACTTCTTCCATGCAGTACATTAATCAACGAGACAACCGTTTGGAACGGCACGTTAGTGAACCAAACAAATCCGTCTTGTTAAATCTGAACGTAGCAACGAATTGCCGTGGCAGACAACAAAATCATGTTCATAACTAGTCTTACGAATATATAAGCTCACGCACCCTCTAATCCCACACCTTCAAGTCAAACGAAGAACAGGTAAGAAAGAAAAGAGAGTAAGAATTCAAGAGGGTATTAAGGCTCCCAAGATGGCAACCGCCAGAGCTCTTGCCACATTGGCGATCTTCGTCATGGTCGCCCTCTCCACATCCCACATCGCGTCCTCCCTTCGCCCCGCCGGCCTCGGCGTCTGCCGCGCCAGCGGCTACCTCCCCGGCCGGTCCGGCAACTGCGAGAAGAGCAACGACCCGGACTGCTGCGTCGACGGCAAGATGTACCCGCAGTACCACTGTTCGCCGCCGGTGACCGCGAGCACGACGGCCGTGCTGACGCTCAACAGCTTCGAGAAGGGCAAGGACGGCGGCGGCCCGTCGGAGTGCGACAACGCCTACCACAGCGACAAGGAGATGGTCGTCGCACTGTCCACCGGCTGGTTCAACAACATGGCGCGCTGCGGTCACCACATCAAGATCACCGCGAACGGCAACTCCGTACACGCCAAGGTGGTGGACGAGTGCGACTCCGTCCATGGCTGTGACGATGAGCACAACTACGAGGCACCCTGCGATAACGACATCGTCGATGCTTCGCCGGCGGTGTGGAACGCCCTGGGGCTCGACCAGAACGTTGGCATGGAGCACATCACCTGGTCTGATGAGTGAGCAGCGGTTGATGTTTGTCGGTCCATGCTACGTATACAAGATACGATGTCCTTATAAAAAGTACAGATGTCTGTGCATACACATAGTTATAGGCATAAAGCCAGTTCACGGTTCTGTATATGCTGTCCTTATTGTTGTTTACAAATAACTGTTCAATGTATACATAGTTGGTACTAACGAGATGTTCCTGTGTGCTCTCCATACGTACGCATCTTAAGTTAGCCTAGCGCTGTCGTGCAGTAAGCATTTGGGCAGGACACCTTTTTTAAGACTCGGCCTGACACCAACATTACTGAGCAGAACATTACTCCGCATCACATTATGGACCTGTTCGAGGGCTGTGGCTAGACTAAAAAGCTGTTTTTGGTTTGTTGAGCTATAAGTGACTTTTCTTGTTATGTTATTTAGCAAACTGGCTACTGCAACTATAGCTTTGAGGAGCAACTGAGCGGGGAGGCAGCTAGCGAAGCACAACAGCGGCCGAGCGGGAAGGTGACGCAGAGGCTGGGCGATGGAGATCAGGGAGGTGGAGCGAGCGAGGTGGGAGACGGTCGAACGAAGTTAGCTAAAAAGCTCCTCCCCAGCAGCTGCACCTTTTAGGGGTATTTTTGTTGTGATTTAGCTTCTCAACTGCTTTATAGTCATATTGTTTGAGAGAGTTTTTAGTCGAAATCTGAAGCACGGCTCCCCCCAAACAGCCCCTATAACCTGTTTGTATGGGCTTTTTATTCAGCTTAAATGCTAAAAATGTAGGATCGGATGGCGTCAATCAGAGGGGGGGTGAATGATTGAACGGAAGCTAAAATCAAATTTTTGCCTTTTGAAACACTCCAGACAAACTCAGATTGCTTAATTTGTATTCAACAAGAACCTTGTTAAACCAACTCAAATTTGCATATGTAGGACGGACAAAATTTCAGTTCGGACAGAGAGTTGGACGTGTATGACGGACTAAATTTCTACTGTAGCAAAGGAGTTGCATGTGTATGACGGACTAAATTTCGCCTCTGATGCTGAGATGCATGTGTATGACGGACAAAATAAAAACAGCCTGACATACGTTCACTAAAACAATAATTCTCAAAGATCCAACCGTTGGATTGATGTGAAATTTTAACTGCAGAAACTAGACTCTATTCCAAAGCTAACACAAAAAGAATCAACTCAATCGGACTTATAAATCTAAAGTTATGTCCCTCGCAAGACATCCAAAACAAATCCCGATCTAATAACGACGGACCAAAAACAGACTAGCGATGGACAAAACATAAACAATAATATTACCGGAGATTTAACCGTTAGATCGACATGAAATTTTAACTGTAGAAACTAGACTCAATTATGAAACTAACGCAACAAAAATCAACTCGATCGGATCTACGAATCAAAAGATATTACCTTCGCAAGATGACTGAATCAGGTGATGATGAAAACTGATTTTGAAAGGCTATGACGGACTAAGTACCAGAGAGACTAGTTGCCACAGATCAATCTCCAGAGGGAACACAGCAACTAAGAACTTTTGTGCTTCACGTGATCTTCGTTGCATGCAGCAGCGCCGGACCAATCTTCAGATGAAAGATCAACAAGAACACGCCGATTGCAAGAGCAAAATCTCTTGCCAAACGTCTGACCGCCAAGACTAATATGCAGGAAAACTTTCGGAAGATTATTTTATTTCATTGTCTAAAGTACTCCAACACAAGAGTACAAAACCCTAAAACCCAAAACCTCTCTCTCACAAATAAACAGAGGAGACCTCCTCTATTTATACTGAGCAAAAACACGAGATAGAATACAACTCTACTCCCAACATGGAAAGAGTTCATATTTATCTCAACTTGGCCCAACAAGGCCGAAACAAATACCTTGCACGCATGATCAGCCCACCTGCTGCACATACGTGACTAACCAGCCTTCATGTGCATGTTCTCTAGCCCGAACGTCCCGCATGACATCCTTGACCACCAAGACCTCGATTCCTCCCTGAACCTAGTCCCGAACCTCAGTTCCTCCATGAACTTAGTTCCGGTCCCGTCATCGACTACGTTCACCCTCGAGCAACACCTGCACATGAATAAACACAAAAACCGTGCACAAGCACACGTCCACGACTTGACTCAAGGTCAATCCATGCAACCACTCACGAGTGCATTGCATCAAGCAGATGTATCTCAAATAACGTATGCTATAACCAAAAACACTTTGCAATGCCAATTTCTTTCCTAAACCAATTTTTCATCACATGATTTCACAATCTCCCCCTTGATGAAAACATTGGCAACACCGTTTAGAACAGAACATCGGCATTCTCTTCACAAGAAAAAGATTTTAAGAAATTTCATTTTAAAACAAAAAGCAAAGTGATCAAAAAACACAGTGAAAAATCTCTCCTAAAAAGAAGCGAATGTGCACAAAATTTTCTCCCCCTTTGACTCCAAAAATTCTCCCTTTTGCCAATAAAACATTTTACTTCTCCCCTGAATGTAAGCTTTCTTCTCCCCCTTTGATAATGATTTCAGTAAGGAAAAACAAATGAGTGCCAAGAAAAGAACCAATGAGCTTTCTTGATCATATAACCGTATATATCACATAATAAGCATAATACATGAACTTAATATTATTTAATCAAGTTAGGAAGTGACATGCATCTCAACCTCCATTTAATCAACTATAGCCAAGTACTAAGCACAATCTTGGCAAAAAACTAGGCCCAAAACTGAAGCAACTAACAACTCAGGGCAAGCAAGTAGTTTCAACTCCGGTCTAGTAGACCAAAATAATCTTGATAACAAGAACCAGCATGTGGCATGCTTGAAGCATACTTCTTTTATTTTCAATGAATGGCATGCTTGAAGCATACATCTTATCTTTCAGGGAATGACATGCTTGTAGCATACATCTTATCTTTTAGGGAATGGCATGCTCGAAGCATACATCTCGAAGCTTTTGCACATGTTGATAATTTTGACAAGCTTCTTGCAGATTTGAGCCCCCTTTTTTTTATTCCCTTTTCACTTATTGTAAACATGCAAAGATATTAAATGGTCTATGAAAGAGTAAAGCTGAAAAACACACATGCTTCATAGCCCAACTTTGTCAAGAGGATTCAATATCAGGCCTATAACAGCAAGATATCACTATAGACAATTAAACTAAGGAATTCCACAATGTCACTTTTAGTTCAAGTAGGATAATTTAGATTATCATATATAAGCTTAATTACATAATATATAAAGAAATATGATAAAGTAAGCTCATTAAGTGACAGACTTGACATAAAACTCCCCCTCAAAACAAGCTCATGGGGTGCTGCGCTTGACTCTCCCCTCAAAAGGCAAATCGAGAAGTATCAAGTGGTTTTGTGAAAATATCAGCGATTTGCAACTCAGAATCAACAAAATGCAACTCAACATCTCCCTTTTCCACATGATCTCGAAGAAAATGATAACGAATATCAATATGCTTTGTTCGAGAATGTTGCTTTGGATTTTAGCAATATTAATAGCACTAGTGTTATCACGAGAAAAGTGGAACACTATCTATAATTAATCCAAAATCCTTTAAAGTTGATATCATCCAAAGCACTTGAGCACAACATGCGGCGGCAACAACATATTCAGATTCAGCAGGTTGAGAGAGCAATGAAACTTGTTTTCTAGATGACCAAGCAACTAAAGATGTACCAATAAAATGACATGTTCCGAGGTACTTTTCTGTTAATTCTACAACCCGCAAAATCAGCATCGAGAAGGCTCTAAGTGATAAACATGATGATGAGGAGTACCATAAGCCAAACTCTAAAGTGGATTGTAAATAGCGAAGAATTCGTTTTACGCTTGTCGATGAGAGGCACGTGGGGAAGCTTGAAAGCGAGCACATAAACATACCGCAAAGTGTATATACGGTCTTGAAGCGATGAGATAAAAAGCGATCCAATCATGCTTCGATACTCCTTTTGGTTAACCGGTTCTCCTTCTTCATCCGGATCCAAAGTAGTTATTGTGCCAATAGGTGTGGAAATTGGTTTGCATGATTCCATCTCAAAAGCGTCGGAGGAGATCTTTTGTGTACTTCGTTTGGTGAACAAAGATACCTTGCCTTGTTTGCTTGACTTGTAAACCCGAGAAAGTATGTGAGCTCACCCATCATACTCATCTCAAATTCCTCGCTCATAGTGTCGAAAACTTGGCAACCAGAGCATGAGAAGTACCACCAAAAATGATATCATCCACATAAATCTGAACAAGTGTGAGATCATTGCCATGCTTGAGAGAAAACAAGGTTTTATCAACTTTGCCCATTTCAAAATCATTTTCCGGCAAATATGATTTAAGCCTATCATACCAAGCCGAGGAGCTTGTTTTAAACCATATAAAGCTTTGGACAACTTAAAAACATGGTGCAGGTATTTGGGTTTTCAAATCCGGAGGTTGTTTGACATACACTTCTTCAGAGATAAAACCATTTAGAAAAGCACTTTTGACGTCCATTTGATACAATCTAAAACCTTTAGATGCGAAAGGCTAACAAAATTCTAATGGCTTCAAGTCTAGCAACAGTGCAAAAGTTTCATCAAAATCAAGTCCTTCAATTTGAGAAAAACCTTGAGCAACCAATCTAGCTTTGTTTCTAACAACAACCCCATCTTGACTTTGTTTATTCTTAAAACCCATTTAGTTCCAATGATATTCGACCTAAAGGAGGTGGAACTAAAACCCAAACCTTATTAGCGTTCAAATTCTCAAGTTCCTCATGCATGGCATTAATCCAAGACTCATCGGATAATGCGTGACTTACATCAATCATTTGTTCAGGAGGATGTCTTCGTTGAATGTGCAATGGTGCTGAAATTTCGAAGTTGCACGAGGTCCAATTATCATGTGTGTTCTTTGGAAGAATTTCGAAGATGCTTGCCGATTTTCTCCTGTGGTTGAATTGGTGAATCGAGTTGCCAACTTGATTACCACTTTCATCTTCATCTTCATCATCACTTTCTTCCAAAAGATACTTTCGAATTGTAAGTAACTTGTGTCCTGAAAATTCGGGTCTAGTACCAAGACTAGCCTCATCAAAAGTGACTTCACAAGTCTCAACAATTTTGTTAGTTTCTAAATTCAGCACACGGTAACCACAGTGTGAAGAGCATAACCAAGAAACAATCCATCTGAGCATCTTGATTCAAACTTATCAAGGTTTCCATGTTTGAGAATAAAACATTTGCAACCAAAACACGCATGTGAGAGATGCTAGAGTGCGTCCAAACCGAAGTTCATAAGAAGTTCTATGAAGCTTTGCTCTCAAAAATACTCTATTTGAAATGTAGCAAGCAAGAGAAATAGCTTCATTCAAAACTTCCTAGGAGTAGAATATTCATCAAGCATTGTCCTAGCCATCTCAACTAGAGTGCGATTTTCCTCTCAACAACACCATTTTGTTGAGGAACTCGAGCGAAGAAAATTGATGCTCAATTCCATGTTCGTAATGTAAAGAAGCAAAAGAGTGTTCTTGAATTCTCCTCCATTATCACTCCTAATTACTTTAAGTGCTTCAGGCAATTCCTTGAGCAACCTTAATGCAAACTCTTGAAACAATTCAAAAGCTTCATCTTTGGTAGTCATGAAATATACCCAAGAGTACCTCGAGTAATCATCTACAATCACAAGAACATACCACTTACCTCCTGCAGATTTTACTCTTCTTTGGTCCAACCGTGTCCATATGTAGAAGTCGACACGGAGCATTAGTCATAACAATGAAATAGGAAAATGTGGTGGTGCGTCATTTTTCCATGTTGACAGGGAGAGCAAGTCAAATTACTTGTTTTGTCATACTTTAATTCAGGCAAACCTCTGAGCAAGTTTGATTTACTAATGCGTGAAAGGTGATCAAAACCAATATGACCAAGTCTACGATGCCAAAAAGTTAGATCTTTTGAAACACGAGATACAAGACATGTCATTTCAGATGTTGAACATGAAAAATCACCTTTAAACAAGCGACCAATGCGAGTGATGTTGCATACTAGATTTTCGAAACATCTAATATCGACAAGAATTTTTTGAAATCTTACCTCAAGATCTTCATCAAGCAACTGAGAAACTGAGAGCAGATTATATTTGAGCTTGCTTACCAAAGCTACATCCTTAAGAATGAAGTTTTCGTTGACTCGCACAATTCCTCTTCCAAGAATTCTTCCCTTTGAGTTGTCGCCAAAAGTGATGACCTCATCACGAACTTTGTGTGAGGAGGAGAACCATTTTGAATCACCAGGTCATATGTCTTGAACATCCGTAATCTATGAACCATATGTTCTCCTTCCTCTCTTTCACAACCTACACAAAGAGAATGTCGATGTCTCGAAGGGGTTAGATAAAAGGTTTTAGGAATCCAAACCTTTGAGACACACGACAGTAGGCACAAAGACGAGTATACTTGTATACAAAATCAGTTTTTTGTTTTTGTGTTTTTTGCAACAAAAGGTGTTACATCACCTTAGGCACATAATGAGGAGTAAAGCGAGCTGTCTGAAATTAGACCTAGCCTTAGCTTTTTCTTGCTTCATTGTTTGGCTAGCCTAAAGCAAAAATCTACTAGATGTCCATCTCTACCACAATGAGTGCAAGTGTACTTAACAAAATGTTTAACTTTAGAAGTAGAAGCAACATTTGCATTCATCACGAGAGAAGATAAAACTCCAGATTTAAAAGCAGTTTTCTTAGGCTCATTTGCAATTTCAAACTTTCCACTTTCAAGAGCTTTGACAACGGTGGGAACATGTGTTTTATGATGAGCATAAGAATCAAAACCTAAACCTTTGTTATGAGTCTTGACTTTTGATTGATCCAAAATCATGTTTAGGTTTTTCTTTCCTTTAGTGAAACGTTCTAACGATTTTTCCAAGTAATCAACCTTTCTAGACAGAGTTAGACAATTGTTACAGGGAACATCCACTATTCCTTTCTGTTTTCGACAATTTGAGCAGGAAAGAACTTCATGAGTGAACAAGGCATCTATCATTTGAGAAACTCTAGCATTTGCATCATGCAACTTCAATTCCAGTATGGAGCATTTTGAACAAGAAGTTGAATCATGTAGATCAATGGTTGAACAGCTAGCATTTTTCATTTGTTTCTCATTTTCCCTATCTTGCTTTAACAGAGAAGCATGTTCTTTCCTAAGTGAAACAAGCTCATTGTGAATTAAGTCACATGACTTACAGGCATCATCATCAGGAATCAAAGATCTAAGCCTTGCAATTTCAGAATTGGAACTATCAATTTCTATATCTTTTTCTTTAAGAGCTTTCTTAGATTTTTTAAGCTCAGAAGCTAATTTAACCATAGCATACTCAAGTTCATCATAAGAAGGACATACCTCATCAAAATCAGAATCACTGTTACTATCCCTTTTTGCCATAAAGCACATGCCAGTGAAGTCATCATCAGTATCTCCCTTCTTGTCCCGTGGCTCATTGTCACTCTCAAAGTCCACATCACTAAGATCGCACTCCTCCAAGACAGCTAAAACTTTCTTAGCGACTTTTCGAAAATTGGAACGCCTAGGAGTAGTACGTCTTGAGTGCGTTGTCTTTGGTTCCTTTCTTCCTTCTTTTTCAACTTGGGACAATTTGCTTTGATATGCCCGGGAAGACCACACTCAAAGCAGTTGAAAGACCCTGACTGAAGTAGTACCTCCACGCCTCCTCATCCTCACATTGTTGAGTGCTTTGACAGCGCGTGAAGAAATGAGTACAAGATCTTCTTCAGGGAGCATCTCAAACTGTTCATCTGAAAAAGAAGCTAATGCAGACAAGGAGACAGAAGATGGTAATTGAAGACGTCTTGGGGTTAGCAACAAGTGCATGTGTAGAGGTTTTATCGGCTCTAGGTGATAAAGAATCCATCTCATAAGTTTTCAACCTAGAATCTGATCATCCATGGTCAATGTATCCAAATCAACAATTTGATTGATTGCAGTAACAACCATGCGCCATTCAGGAGTCAGAGATCTCAAAATCTTACTAGCATTCTCCTCTACTGAATTGTTAACTCCAACACCACGCAAATTGCACAAGATTTTCTCAAATCGAGAGTAAAGATCATCAATTGATTCACCTGGTCTCATTACAAAATCAGAAAAGTCCTTTTGGTAAATATTTTTGCGCACTTTCTTAATCTTAGTTGAACCTTCATGATAGTCACATAATGTCTTCCAAACTGAATGTGCAGAACGTAAATGAGAAACTCGATCAAATTCTTTTTCAGAGATTCCTTGAAAAATCAAGTTTTTAGCTTTAGTATTTAAATCAACGTCTGCTTTGTTATCATTAGTGACTATATCTGGAACATCATATGCGGTAGAAACTTTGCGCCAAACATCATTACCTTGAGCTTCAATATAGGATTGCATCGACTTTTTCGAGAAGGAAAATTTGAATCATTAAGCATAGGAGGACGATTAACATACTTATCGACGCCATACCTCAACCTTGCTCGATACCACTTGTAGGATCGGATGGCGTCAATCGAGAGGGGGTGAATGATTGAGCGGAAGCTAAAATCAAATTTTGCCTTTTGAAACACTCGGACAAACTCAGATTGCTTAATTTGTATTCAACAAGAACCTTGTTAAACCAACTCAAATTTGCATATGTAGGACGGACAAAACTTGATTCGGACAGAGAGTTGGGCGTGTATGACGGACTAAATTTCTATCTGTAGCAAAGGAGTTGCATGTGTATGACGGACTAAATTTCGCCTCGATCTTTGAGATGCATGTGTATGACGGACAAAATAAAAATAGCCTGACACACGTTCACTAAAACAATAATTCTCAAAGATCCAACCGTTGGATTGATGTGAAATTTTAACTGAAGAAACTAGACTCTATTACGAAGCTAACACAAAAAGAATCAACTCAATCGGACTTATAAATCTAAAGTTATGTCCCTCGCAAGACATCCAAAACAAATCCCGATCTAATAACGACGGACCAAAAACAGACTAGCGACGGACAAAACATAAACAATAAGATTACCGGAGATTTAACCGTTAGATCGACATGAAATTTTAACTGTAGAAACTAGACTCAATTATGAAACTAACGCAACAAAAATCAACTCGATCAGATCTACGAATCAAAAGATATTACCTTCGCAAGATGACTGAATCAGGTGATGATGAAAACTGATTTTGAAAGGCTATGACGGACTAAGTACCAGAGAGACTAGTTGCCACAGATCAATCTCCAGAGGGAACACAGCAACTAAGAACTTTTGTGCTTCACGTGATCTTCGTTGCATGCAGCAGCGCGGACCAATCTTCGATGAAAGATCAACAAGAACACGCCGATTGCAAGAGCAAAATCTCTTGCCGAAAAACGTCTGACCGCCAAGACCAATATGCAGAAAACTTTACGGAAGATTATTTTTATTTCATTGTCTAAAGTACTCCAACACAAGAGTACAAAACCCTAAAACCCAAAACTCTCTCTCACAAATAAGCAGAGGAGACCTCCTCTATTTATCTGAGCAAAAACAGAGATAGAATACAACTCTACTCCCAACATGGAAAGAGTTCATATTTATCTCAACTTGGCCCAACAAGGCGAAACAAATACCTTGCACGCATGATCGCCCCACCTGCCGCACATACGTGACTAACCAGCCTTCATGTGCATGTTCTCTAGCCCGAACGTCCCGCATGACATCCTTGACCACCAAGACCTCGATTCCTCCCTGAACCTAGTTGTAACACCCCAATTTTTGCTTTTATTGCATTTAAATGGTATTTTGAATTTTTGGGAATTTCTGGAATTTATTTGGATTTATTTGGATTTATTTTGAATTAAGCCATTTATCAAATTAATTAAATAATGGAAAAGTTAAAATAAAGTTTTGCTGAAAATATTTTATTTGAGTCACAAATGTCTTAAAATATTTTTGGGAATTTTTCCAGAATTTTTCTAGTATTTTTAAAGCCCCAAATGAATTATTTGAATTTCGGGAATTATTTTTAATCGAAAAAGGATTAAAAATCCCGTGAACAGTGTTGGGCCGAACACTGTGCGGCCCGTTCCGGGAAAACCCTAACTCCGCCGCCGTTCGATCCGGATCCGACGGCTCTCATCGCGCCACGTCGCCCCAACCCGAATCCTCGTCGGATTCCGCCGCCGCCGCCGTGTGGGCCTCGGTTTCCGCGACTTTCACGGAAGCCGAGGGCACTATTTATTGCGCCGCCACCCGTGTTGGGATCCTTACCTCGCGCCGCATCCGTCCGTACTCATCACGCCGCCCGAGACGCCGCCGCCTCGCCGCACGACCTCGCCGAAGTTCCCGAAGTCACCCGCCGAGTTTCTTGCGCCGTTCCGCCGCCGCCGGTCATTCTCCGCCGTCGCCCGTGCCACCGTCGGACTCACCTCGTCAAGCCGCGTCGGGAGGGTCACTTCTTCACGCCGGAGGACCACGAAAACGCCGTCGGCTACGTCTTCGTCTCCGTCTCCGGTCGAACTACGCCGCCGCATCGTCGCCGGGTTCACGAGCTTCGCCAGCCGCACGATCCAGATCCGACCGCTGAGGTGAGCCCACGTCGCCTTAGGAATAGTGAACTTCATCTTCAATTCTCCACCGTTAGATGCAAATCCGAGGGTCGCCGTATTGCCACGTCGCCGTTCGCTGTGCACGAGACGCCGACAACGCGGACCCACCTGTCAGTGGCACCGCACCTCTCCATTGTGCATGAGACGCTGACAAGGCGGACCCACATGTCGCCGCCGCGTAATTATTCACACAAACGCCGACAGACGGGCCCACTCGTCGGCCAAGACGCACGCGTGCGTGTGGCGTCACCGTCACGACGTCATGCCGGCGTCATGGTGGGACCCACTTGTCGATGAGATAGCCGAGTCGTCTTGGCGTCACAATGGCGTCATCCGACGTCATCACGGAGCGGTCGGTGGCGTCAACAAGGCCACGTGTCACTCTCTGGTGGCGACACGTGTCACGGATGACGTAATAATTATTTTCCCGAAAAGAAAAATGTTTATTTAATTCGGTTTATTGATTTAAAATGTATTTTGAAACTTCAAATGCTTATAACTTTTGCGTTTTAACTCCGATTTGAGTGATTCCAATTTCTATAAATTTGTAAAATTGATATCTTTCTGTTTATGAATTTTAATTGAATTTTTGAGCACTGTTTGTCTACTGTTTATTTATTTTATTGTTTTGTGCATACGTTACGCGTAGACGTTGAAGTCCCCGACGGTTTCGAGGGAGAAGTTCTGACCCAGGAGCAAGCTCAGGAACCAGAACCAGCACTTTTTGAAGGCAAGTTGTGTTTGATCATGTTGAACCTATTAGAGAAAAATTACTTTGATTTAAACTATTGCATGCTAATTTGATAGAAATGACTTTGAATAAATTTTGGGACTAGTTAAATACCTAGTTCTTTGTATGCCACCTTGTCGTACATAATTGTAGGCCATGAATCCTTTGTCACCCTAGGTTATGGATTAATAGTTGGACATTAATAATTTGCCAACATGGGTTAAGTAGACCGAAGTAGTATGTTTAGCCCTGCCACGTGGACAATTCATGATTTTGGAATACCAAAGCAAATATTGACTTAATGAGATATGGAACGTGTTTTTGTGAATGAGACATGTGTTATTGAGATGATGATGGCATGTGGTGCAATGGTAAAGAACCGGGGTGGGAAAAATGATTTAGACTGGGGCAAATGGCAAGATTGTTTCTGGTGGGCCAAGAGTGGCAACTGGGCGGTCGTATTTGGTTTTTATTGGTTTTTGGATAATTGAGATCACACTTGGTTAGTCTTGCCTCGGTCGCCTAAGGACTTAACCTTGCGAGCATTTGAACCGAGTCCTCCATACAACCACAAGCTCCGTAATGGGACGGGCTTAGTGAGTAAACCGGGAAATCTATTTTTGGTCTTGTCGTGGTGGTGTGAGGCAGGAGAAGCGGAATGAGAACTCACATGGCGCAAGAGGGGCCACTGGGTGTGGTAACCAGTCCTCCGGTGTTGAAACCTTAGCGAGGCGATCTTGAGTTTAGATGGAACTTTGGAAAGGCTTCGTTACGGTTATTTGCCTTGGTGGTATTTGATGTATCTTGTGGGTAAAGTGTATAACCTCTGCAGAGTGTACAACCTATTGAATAGCCGTGCTCACGGTAATGAGCATCGCTTCGTGATTACGGTCAAGGGTTAGATTTTCATGAAAATGAATTGTTTATGGAAAATGCTTGGGTTGGTAATGAGGAACTTGACATAGGATGGAAATGTGATTTACAATTGAAATATTGTGAAAGCTACTATTCTTATTACTGTTTCATGCTTTGCAAATTATTACTGTTATTCTTGAATGTTTGTCTTGCACATAAACCATAGCCTATCCTTTGTACTAAGCCATGCACGTAGAATATTAGAATTGCATTACATGCATGACTTCTTTGAGTGCTCAAAGTACTCACCCCACAACAACACAACTTCAGTTGAAGAAGAAGCAACCCCGCTCGGGAGGAGGAGTATCGAGGAGCCGAGCGAACTAGGAGCGAGCCCGGTCGATTACTGTGGCAAATTGGTTGGCGCCACGTGTTTATTTTATTTCATTGCATTTGAATATTTTAATAATCCTTCGCCTGAGGCGATATCTTTGTAACTTGACCATAAGGTCAATCAACTAGTTTGAGTATTTAATTAAAGTACTTATTATTTCGTTGGATATGTCTGTGATATGTACCGATGTTGAAACTGTGTGCACTAGCGTGATCCTGGACTAGTGCTGAAACACAGAGGGTCCGGATTTGCAAATTCGGGTCCCGACACTAGTCCCGAACCTCAGTTCCTCCATGAACTTAGTTCCGGTCCCGTCATCGACTACGTTCACCCTCGAGCAACACCTGCACATGAATAAACACAAAAACCGTGCACAAGCACACGTCCACGACTTGACTCAAGGTCAATCCATGCAACCACTCACGAGTGCATTGCATCAAGCAGATGTATCTCAAATAACGTATGCTATAACCAAAAACACTTTGCAATGCCAATTTCTTTCCTAAACCAATTTTTCATCACATGATTTCACAAAAAAGTCAATGAGAGCTACTATAGCATGGTATCCCGTCACTTCCCTATCGACAAGATACCTCGCAGCTCCGCGCACCTCCCACCCACCCCTATCCCACCCCTAGCCCCCCACGTTCGGCGGCAAGCTCGCCGCCTCACCGCGCCGCCACTTCCCCTTCCCCCACGTGGCCATCCTGCCCATCCTAATATTCAGTGTGCATGGCCTCTTCATGCCTTCCTCTATCGCTGCCCACCGCCTTCCACCCCTGTCCATCGCTCGTCGCCGCTGCCCACCGCTGAGCCACCACCACCCCAGCCTCCCTCTACAGCACGGGGGCGCGGTGAACCCGTCAGCGACGAGTTAAGGATGAGCCATTGCGGCGAGGTCCCAAGCTTGTCAGTGGCTGTATGCAAAAGACGATTGGATCCAAAAAGACCTCACCGTGCCACCTCCATGGCCAACGAAGAGGATGGAGAGAGAGGGGGGAGACGGGGTGGAGTGTGAGAGAGGGAGGGGTGATGGGGTGAGTGTGTGTGAGAGAGAGAGAGAGGGGGAGGGGTGATGGGGTGAGTGTGAGTGAAAGAGGGAGGCAGGCTACAGCAGCGTCGTATACCATAGGTTAGCTATCTACGGGATACCACATATTTGTTTTTCTCAAAGTCAAAAGCTTAAATGAAAGAGTGGCTTGATTTTTCAAAAGTCATAAGTCCCTATATAACTAAAAGCAAAAAAGTCATAAGAGGGGTATTTTTTTAATTATCGGGGGTTGTTTATGGACTAATGCTGCTGAAATTTAGGTAAAACTACCTACTTCTATCACGTATAAAAGCGGACTGCTTTTAAATTACTTAAGCCAAAAGGCTAGCTTTAAACTTTAAGCTATAAGCTAAAGGTTAAGCCATAAACAAACATGACATGAATAAGCACTACTTCGTTTTGGAGTGACCGTACAAGACACATGTGGGCTGCATGTGCGCATGCTCAAGAATAAGTACTACCACCGAAATTTAACAAAGCAGTGGACAAACTTGCCATTCGCATTTTCAGGAGTAATTCAAATAGCATTCAGTGTTCAGAGAGCAGATACCAAAAGATAGATGAATCACATAGAGAATCTTATGTTGACTCCTAAAGAAGGTTCACTTGCACGACTGCATTTAGATTACAGCATGTATGCAGCCGGTGACAAGTAGGAAGCCTTCAGTGCTTCATGGCGTGAATTCAACTTTCATAGCCACCAGTTAAATGCATGTGTTTTGCTACGAATAAAAATAAAATCATATTACCGTACCATAGAGATCACCCTGTCCAGTCCACATACTCAGCTGTGTCGTGCCTATATGCGCTCAGCTACTGGTAAAGCTTTCCTTTTAAATTTTTGTTAGAGAATTTTTAGGATGTTGCATTTGTTTGTTGATAGATTGTTTCTTTTTGTTAGATTTTTTCGAAAGGCCCATATGTCAGCATGCAATTCTTATGTTAGTGGAGAGGAAAAGAGAGGCAGATGACCAGCACCACTACATTCTTTTTAAGTAGTAAAGATTGTTAGAGAATTTTTAGGGATATTGCATTTGTTTTTTGATAGGATATTTTTCCATTAGAGATTTTTTAGAAAGACCGACTTGTCAGCAATTCGTATGAGAGGGAGGGAAAAAGAGAGCCAGATGAACCATCACCACTACCTTCTTTTTAAATAGTAAAGATTATGTCCCATTCCAACATCCGTTGGGAAGTCAATAGACAGACCAGTTAAATCAAGGTCAGTAAAAATGCATGGAGAATCATCATCCGCTCTCGTTGCTGCTAAATATTCAAGTAAAAACACAAGGGAGCAATCCAGAGGATTTCATGATAGCTGGCCAAGTCCTGAAACATCAGTAGTACATACAAATTTCGTAGATACTTCAGCTTTGCACAGATGATAGTCATGTCATATGACTTCTACGAGTCTTTCCCGAACTGACTTCTGATCTGGTATTTGTTTAATGCTGCGCATGGTAGAAATTGCGTCAATACTTAACACCTCCAACAAGGGAAATTATAAAAATATTTTCTATGCTTAAGACATCAGATACAACTTGCCTGTAAAGAATTTCTCCACCATGTACCACCTTCTTGGATATCCAATCAGGAGACAGATCCTCTAAAATATGCAGTTGTTCTTCAATCTCCCCTGTCAAGTGACAGTCCAAATATGGAAACGAAAGGCAGTCAGTGCAGCTCGAGAAATATTAAGTAGAAAAAGGTTGGAATTGTTATATCAACGCCATACCTGTCCCTTCTATCTCCAAGTTGTTAGCAAGAATATTGTGAAATAGTTCCTGTTTTGTCATCAGCAAATTCTTGGTAGATTGAGAAATATCACACACCAAGTCGAACGTGACTCGTAAAGAATCTAGCTTTTCCTGGGAGTTCAGTGTGGGTACTTCATTGGTTTTGTCTTTATCATTTCCCTGCAATGAACAGGTTCATATGGTCAGAAAATAAGCAGCAGACGAATGAATTATCAGTCTTTCTGTTCTGTTACAATAGAAAAAGTGCTGAT
Organism: Guadua angustifolia; assembly: GCA_036346375.1. Classification (NCBI taxonomy): domain Eukaryota; kingdom Viridiplantae; phylum Streptophyta; class Magnoliopsida; order Poales; family Poaceae; genus Guadua; species Guadua angustifolia. Next base: position 15,362,271 of record CM070518.1, on the reverse strand, counting down.
AGGAAAAACATGGCAAAACATAGGAAATGAAGAGAAACATCATAAGTTTGCTTTTGCTTATACTGCATTTACATAGGAAATGAAGAGAAACATCATAAGTTTGTTTTTGCTTATACTGCATTTCTACCCTTCAACAAAACCAAGCTCTATCCTACTAAACCATCAGCATGTCTCAGATCAGGTTATGAGATCCCGAGGTAATTGGCAGGTTACTGCTAGTTACCGGTAGTCCCGTGCCGACTCATTTCTAATCATAGTTGTCACGGTGGTCTAGCTAGGCTCAGCGAGCTTAGAGCGCTTGGACGCCTAGGCAATGATTAGACTATGAAAATAATAAATAATATCTCATATAACATGAAATTAAGTCAAATATAAAGCAAAATATTTGTAACCTTCAATGCACATATATTCTATCCATGAGAGTATAAAGATGTAGAAATGTATAATCTTCAATGAACATATGTTCTATCCATGAGAGTATCAAGATGCAGTAAATATGCATGAACCCTAATCATACTGGTGGTAGCAATGTAGATAAAGAATTTATTCCTATAGAACAAGGATAGAAATAACTAGGCAAGCCCAAATTTTTACAACTCTAGCCCATCCAACCTATCACCGCCATCCACAGCTTAATAGAAACCCTAATAAACCAACCCTTTCACACACCTCTGCTTCTCTCTCTCAAACCCGAGACGGCGAGACCCTAGCTCTTGATCTCTCCCCCATGGCCTCCCACCTCGACTTCTGCTATCTCGACGAGGGCCTCAGTGGCAAGCGCAGCAAGCACAAGTGCTGCGGACAAGGTGGAGGCCGTGGACACCATGAACCTCTACGCCGAAGTGCCCCGGCCGTCCAAGCTCCAGGCCGTACCCTCCCTCTCTGACCCTTCCCTCTCTTACCCATCCAAGCCGGCCTCCTTTGGGCAGCCTACCTACAGTGGAGTCATCGTTGGGCACACCTCAGGGCAGCGCTGGAAGAAGCCCCGCATGCGGCGCGCCTCTGCAGTGGTGACGTCCCAGAAGCCGACCCCGCTGGAGTAGCGCGTGCAGGAGAAGTCCCTGAAACGCGCCTACCAGGCGCACATGGCGGAGCTCGAGGAGGAGATACAGTAGAACAACGCCCTCTAGTCGAAGCGGTCGGTCCAAGGGTTCCCCTCTGACCGCCGGGACACCTAGGAGTCGACTAGGCAACACCTTGACAACAGAGTTTCTAATATATATACTTTAAGACTTAGGCCCTGTTTGTTTGGGCTTTTTCACCGGCTTAAAAGCCAAAAAGCTATAGTCTAAACAAACGAGTAGCTTTTTATCTAGGTTTTTCAAAACCATAAGCCTCCATATAAATAAAAACCAAAAGCCACTAGAGAGAGGCTTTTTTGGTTTATTGATGGTTGGTTTTAGACTGATAATACTAAAATTAAATAAAATTACCCACCTCTATCACGTATAAAAGCCATTAGCTTTTAAGCTGTTTAAGCCAAAAAGCTGGTTTTAATTTATAAGCTAAAAAAGCCTAAGCCTAAACAAACAGAGCCTAAAATGAGTCTGGCTTTAGGTAACTAAAATGAGTCTGGTTTTAGGTGCTACTTTGACAAAGAAAAGAACTGTAGAATTGATTAGTACACTGCCAACCTTCTTAGTATGATTGAACAGTCCACTTTGGCCACTATCTTGACTACTACGTTAGATGAAAGTAATTAAGAGGTCAACATCTGTTTGACACAATTCACATCAAAATCATGTTAACGAACCAAGATGACATAACAATTATCAGCTATTTCATTGCACAGTGAAGTTATTAAAGGAATGATAGTGTGAGCAAACACATTTGCTATTTAGTTATCCAATTCCCTCTGGCATTTAACAAATTCATCTTCCAGGGTGTATTAACCCCATATGTACAAACACGTATATCATATATGATGGAATGAGTAAGAGTAAGTCACATACCACCAGTGAGTTGGTAAAAGTACATGCTTCTTCTGGGAAAAGGCATTTTTCAGCTGTAGCTTCATGTTCTGTGATAAGGATGGCCCCACCTTTTTCAAGTTTCGATGTGTCCACATCATGATCAGAGGGGCTTTCGTCAAATTTTGATGATGAGAACATTATTAGTGATCTGCGAACTGAACTGGTAGATCGTACTTCAGAGCTATGTCCACTTGTGGTTTCGAGTTTCTCAAGAGTGGGCAATGGCCTTTTTGGTGTCTGCATTGCCGGTGTTTCGGCCATCAGTGGTGAATTTGAGGTATCATGCTTTGGTGTACTCTCTTGATAGCTAGAGATCAAATTGCCCTTTGGAGTAGCAGAAATATCAGTCTTGACTGGAGTGGAGACATACTTGTTGGAGCTTCTATCTGGCTCTGCACCATCGGCACTCAGAGAGCTCATTTTTGCTGGATCAGAAAGCAACTGAGTCCTTTCAGCTCTTTCAGCAATAATTTTCTGGGACATGAGTTTTTGAAAAGATTGTGGGAAGTGTGAAGCATTTAAAAATCCATTTTCAGAGGAACTAAGGAGAGGTGGCTCAGCAGATTGTCCATTATGTGGTGCCTCAAGATATAGCTTCTCCCTTGAATTGAAGGGTTCTGGTAGTGTAGCCTCAGGAATGTCGATGTCCTGCATACATAACCATTCCAATAAGAATGCTGAGAGAATTATCATGATCTGAAGACTAACATAATCACAAGTAAGATGGGTTTACTAGAGATGAATAAGAAGGGAACTTCAGTTGAGGTCCTGAGGTGCTCCAAGCATATTACAGGACATTTCATATAGTGACAATGCTCTATTAATTACCAACCACTTGGCCAAGACCTAGATGAACTAAGTTTAGCACCTTATCATGAGATTCCAAAAAGCTCAAGAGCTTTGAGTGAAAAGCCTCGCAAATTGCCATGGATGGAGACTGGTCAGTGTTTCTACACTCCACAGCGTCCATTAGAAGTGTAATTTCCATGTCAGCATACATGCATAGGCTCTTCTCATCATGTAAGAGTATCTTCTTTATCTGGATTGCTTCTGGAAATACATGCTTAATCTGGGCCAAATGAGTGTACAAGAACTTCCTGTAATGCACAAAAACCATCATCAGACTCCAATAAAAGAAGAAATGTTTTCCAGGCACACAATTCTCGTAGTCATTAGTACCTCTTTGTGAGTACTTCCACCTGGGTGGCAATGTTCTTAAATGTAGTCATCTTCTTCCGCAGTCGCAGCAACCTTATGGAGCTCTCCATTCGATTGAAAAGATTTAGCAAATTCTTGTGCCTGCCATTGTAACAAGAAAGCATGGTGAATAATCATGGCTAGGCAGCACAGAGATGCATTAGATGAAAAAAGAAAATGAAAGATGGCTCACTTCTCAAGAAGTTCATTTGGTTGATCCTTTGGAAATGCGCCAATATCAATGCTTCCTGAAACCAAAGATTGACTGCCACAAGACGAGATATTGTCATTATCATATTCATCGTTTGTTTCATCCTCATCTCCCAATAGCTGATCAGCAAATCTGTCCTTGTACCTCTCTGCAAGCAAATTTCTTGCCAGTGAGCTGATAACAATCCCTTGCCTTCTAGATTCAGGCTTCTCTGGAGTAGGGGATTCAATTTTGCTACCAGAATCTTCCATGTTAGCTCTCATCTTCTGTGTAGTTACGGGGTTACTTGAATCATTATCGTCAGACATTTGAGGAAGTCCTTTCTCAAGGTCAACCTGAGTACTTTTTCCCTCACTCATTTTGAAGCACTAAAATAATGGGATGATCATGTATCAGACATCTTACTCACAGTAATGTGCTCTAAAGCAAACTGAACACAAATGGGAGGTGTGTAGAAGTACATAGGTAAATTGCACATGACAGTTCAGTATAACATTATCCAAGTGTAGCAACATCAACCTATTTAGTCATACTCCCGCCCAGACTCCCTATTAACACCACCAAGGTAAGAACTATACAACCATCTAGCCCCTGACCACTCCAACAGAATCCTTCTGATAAGAAAAATACAGAATTACAGATTGCAAAGTCTCTACTTGTGCAAATATATGTGAAACTGTGAATTACTGCAGCCAACTCCAGGGTATTGCTTGCATCCATTCACTAAGAAAAAAAATACAGAATTACAGATCGCAAAGTCTATGCTTGCGTAAATATGTGTGAATTTGTGAATTATCAATCTGATCTATCCTAATACTTCGCCGTAAACCCCACAGGATAGAAAAATCTTTACAAACATATCTACTAGGAAATTGAAATTCAATCCAAATTTATCACTAGGAAAAAAAAACAGATTTGAAACGAACTAAAAAAACAAAAACATCAACATCTAGCTGCCGCTCCCTCAAAATGAAATTAAAAAATTGGACTGAGAAAGCTAAGCCTAACGACTAGAACTTGGAGTAAACACACAAATACCTCAAACCCTAGACGTTTCTCTCCACGACGGGCATAACACAACTTGACAAGACAAATCGCCGCGCAACTCCGACCAATCCCAGTTAAGGGCCTCAGATGCACCCAAAAAAAATTACACCCCGGAGAGCGCGCGAGACAGAAACAACAGAACACTCTATCGACGAGGCGAAGCACGCAGCGACAGTTGCAGCGCCAAACTGTCAAAACAGAAGAACGGGAGGGTCAGATCTGCGAAACCTACCGGCGACCAGAGTTCGCGAAGCGCCTGCGGTCGCAGATCCCGAGGAATCAGACGTTTTGGCCGGGGGATTTCGCCAAGGGAGCGACCGGCGGCGGCGGGACAGTGCCGTTGGGGAGGGAGAAGGGGAAGGCGAGAAGGCGACGGCACGGTGCGGCGCGGTTCAAAATGGTGGAAGCAAACACAGCGCCAGAGCCGAGCCCAACGGTTATATTTCTGGACCTTTTATACGTCAGAATGGACGAATCTCTCACGGGCCGTGCGGCCCAGCCATTGCGCGGCACCTTGGGCCGGCCTGTTGGAACCCACGCACCTCTTGAATTTTTTTATTTAATATTTATTTTAAATCTTTTTTGCAAAACTAATCGGCCGAACGAAAAAATTTAAAAAATACCCTCCCTTCGCCAAGATGCAGGCGATCGCCTGCATTGGGCGATGGGTGGGCCGGCAAACGGCAGGATTTCAAATCTAACGGCAGGAGAAGGGGAAAAATAAAAAAATAGACCGATCGCCCTAGCCTGGGGCGATCGGTTACTGTAGCTATTTTTTTTGCAATTTTTATGGTAAATTGTTTATACAATAATTGTTGTATTGAACTGGGAAGAAGTACCAATAAAAAAACTTCTTGTTGTATTGAACCGGGAAAATTGTTTTGTTTTGTTAGTGATACGCATCCCACTTAGGGATTTTCGTAGCCTCGTAAGGTTCGCCGAATATAGCCGAAAAAATACGAGAAAAAACACGGACGATCTACGCAACACGGGCTACCAGTTACGTATGGGCAAGATAGCCAGACGTTGCCCCGGCAGGAAGTTGCGAAAATCGAAAAAGGCACTCGCGGCCACGAAACCACAGAAATCGTGGCCACTTAAGGGTTTTCGTAGGCCCGCCGGACAGGCCGGATCCAGTCCAAAAAATATGAGAAAAATCAAAAGCGACCTACGCAACGCGGGCTACCACTTAGTATGGGCAAGATAGCCAGACGTTGCCCTGGCAGGAAGTTGCGAAAATCGGAAAAAGGCACTCGCGGCCACGAAACCACAGAAATCGTGGCCACTTAAGGGTTTTCGTAGGCCCGCGGGACAAGCCGGATCCAGTCCAAAAAATACGAGAAAAATCAAGAGCGACCTACGCAATGCGGGCTACCACTTACGTATGGCGAGATAGCCAGACATTGCCCCGGCAGGAAGTTGCGAAAATCGGAAAAGGCACTCGCGGCCACGAATCCACAGAAATCGTGGCCACTTAAGGGTTTTCGTAGGCCCGCCGGACAGGCGGATCCATCCAAAAATACGAGAAAAATCAAGAGCGACCCACGCAGCGCGGCTACCACTACGTATGGGCGAGATAGCGGGCGTTGCCCGGCAGAAGTTGCAAAAATCGAAAAAAGGCACTCGCGCCACGAAACCACGTAAATCGTGGCCACATAAGGGTTTTCGTAGGCCCGTGGGACAGGCCGGATCCAGTCCAAAAAATACGAGAAAAATGCAGTCCAAAATCTTTTTCGTATAATTAACAAGAAAAAATAACCTGCTGTGAAAATGTCAGGAGGTACATTGGCCGAAGGTAAATATCGCCCTGAAATGGGGCGATCGCCCAATATTAGAGCGATTGCCCCATTTCAGGGCGATATTTACCATCGGGCAGTGTGCCTCCTGACATTTTGACAACATGTTATTTTTTCCTCTTTAATTATACGAAAAACAATTTGAAACAAATATTAAATACAAATATAGTGGACCCTATCCCCCCAGTATCGGGCGATCGCCCCACACATAGGCGATATTTACCCTTTATAACTTTCCCTCTCGCTCGCGGCCTCGCAAAGCCAGCAGTGAGAGAAGAAGAAAGAAAAAAAGAGAGAAGGGAAGGAGAGGGAGGAAAAGATAAGTAGAGGTTCAATCGAAAATGCCGAGGCGTGCAAATGGAAAGGGAAGGGAAGGCGAAGGAAGAGGTAGGCGCTTCGGCGTGACCGCGCAACATCGCGTTCCAGGACCTCTTCGTACCTGTCGGGGTTGTACCACTGATGTGTCTATGCGGAGATCCTTGCAGGTTCGTCCGCTCTTGGAATATTCCAACTTGGAAGAGGAGGTATTGGATGTGCCGCAACTACGAATTCGACCCGCCGGAGAAGAGCCTGAAGAATCGCCAGCTGGTAACAATCATACGTGTTTCGTAATATTTGTACGTGAAACTTTGCTAATTTATTTTTCATGCAGTCTCCTCCGCCGCTGTGTGAATTTGAGACATGGTTTGATAAGGAGATCGATCTGGAGGACCAAAGGCTCCTTGATCAAAGCGTCCGAGACGAGGAGTTCAGACGGCAGCTTAAAGCGCAGCGTGACGCGGTACGCGAGGAGGCACGTTGGAAGGAAGCGGAGGAGAAGGAGGCCGAGAGAGAGAGGAAACGAGAGAGGGCACGTCGTGCCAGAGAAGCCCTACCGGAGGCATAGGCGAAAGGGAAGTGGCCTCGATGCACTCAGTAGATGAGAAGTTGTAACCGTTATTTTCCTTGTCCCCGGCCTACGCCGAATGTTTGGTGCGTCGGTCAAGAGCGCACACAAGGCTATGGGGTCATCTCCTTGCTCGTGGTAGACCATAGGGTTCCTTGATGAACTAGCGCCATCCCTTGGTTCCAGTGATTGCTTCTTGGTTAGTTCATCCAACGTCCTCCACAGCGAGTCGAACTTCCTCCGCTGGTTCTGTTTACACAGCCGCTTGAACATGTTCATAAGCTCCTTGTTCCTGAACTGACGGAAAAAATTGGCACCCATGTGCCTCATGCACCACCTACTCTTCAGGTCTTGCCACTTTGTTGCTCCCACGATGTTGGACCCTTGTTGCATATCCACGATCGCTCTCAGCAACCCTGCATGTCGGTCATGGATGACACATACATCGGCGGTCTGGACAAGCGCCATCTTGACTCTTTCAAGAAACCATTACCGACTCTCCGTGTTTTCCCCTCCACGAAGGCCAATGTGACCGGTAGAACACGGTTGTTGGCGTCCACCGCGATGCGATTAGAATCTGGCCCTTGTATTTCCCTGTGAGAAATGTGCCGTCCATGCAAATGACCGGGCGATAGTGTCGGAAAGCATTTATGCATGCGCCGAGGGCGAAGAAGGCCCGCTGCAAGACCTATTTGCCTGCGTACGCACCATCCGCGGGAAACTCCGCAAGGTCGATGACCGTACCGGGATTCCTACTTGATATTGCCCTGAGCAAGTGTGGAATATTCTCGTAAGAAGTCTCGTATGTCCCGAACCGTATTTGCAAAGCTGTTCTTTTTGCTCTCCATGCCTTTCCGTAGCTAATCTTGTACTGAAACCTCTCCTCCACGGCTCAGATAATGGATCAAGGCTGCAGGTGCAGATTGTCCATGATCTGACCATAAAACACATTTGCCACCCAAGTGGACGACAGATTGCGGTATTCCTGCTCCGCTTCCTCCAGTTGGCAGTTATACTCCGTCACTATGGAACATTTCCAGTAGTCCCTCCACTTCCCCTTATATGCATGCACCCGCCATGGGCACGAGTCAACTACGCACTTCACGTCGTAGTCTTTTTTGCTGGATTTTCATTACCCTGAATTGCCGTCGAAGAGACATTGACCAGTACTTCACCGCATCCATCACTGCCTCCTTGTCTTTATATACGGCTCCCTGCGCGACCTCGTTCTCATGATACTCCCATGCATCTCTGTTCCCTTCATTCATTGTTAGATCTTCGAAATTATAATTAGTCCACGCACCGGGGACAGGCACCTCAGGAGTATTGTCCTCCTCGTCCGAGCGTTCGCCATCAGGGACTTCCTCATCCGCATGGTCCCCCTCCTCCATCAAGTCAACTATGTGCTCCACTTCCTCCCCCTCGTCGGCCACCCCCCGCGCCTCCACGGCTGCCTCCTCGCCCCCCTGATCCCGTCGCCACCGCCAACCTCGTGTCCCCCGTCTCCAGGGTCCTCGCCACCTTCATCATCGCATTGTTGCATATCTGTCCTCCCCTCCTCCGTAATATCTACCCCGACATCACGAACCTCCGACACCGATGGAGGTACCTGGTACCACTCTACCAGCAACATAAGCGGCCCGACTCCGCTCTACAACGTACTCCAACATAGCTCCTCCATGCCGATGTCGCGTTAATAGGAACCACTCTCCATAAAAAAGTCTTGTGCACGGACTTACTCTTGCTCTAACATATACCCAACACTCTGGGTATCCAAATGAACATCCAAACATCCACTCCAACAAACCCCAGTATGTCCTATCTCTCGGCCTAGATATACCCGTATGATATTGAAAATGCCGACAAATTGACTCCATCCAGGCCTGTGCTATCTCCCCATCTCCATAGAATATTTGAAAATACAATTTCTCCGACATCTTCGCCTACAACGTCGAACAGAAAAAATCATCATTTCTCCATCTAACCGCTACATAAATGTTACATTATATTGTCAAATTTTACTCTCTTGATTTGTAATGATGTCTGACATTTTCAACTTTTTTTACTCTACTAATTTCTAGCGTAGTACGGTGATTGACTATAAATAAGTAATTCGACTACCAATTTTTCATTACGGAATTACTACTATATATTATTCGTTTGTCCTAATCTTAAAAAGCGTATATATACATGATATATCGTACTTTCTTTAGTTTTTACGTCGCAATTTTGAAACATTGCCAGCGTAACATATGGCTAACCTACCATATTAAATTAATAATATTAAATTTCTACCACATTACATTTCTAAATATTGATTAATATTTCTATTACATGGAATCTCAATATTTCTAAATACTACAGTCCTAATATTTCTAAACACTACATACTACATTAATTTCTAAATATAAACTAAATACTACAATTTCTAAATACTAAACAATACTAAATACTATATTAAATTTCTAAATATTACATACAAAATTTTCAAACTTACCGCAAAACGAAGAATCAACTTTTTTCTCTCTCATTTTTCCTTTCTCTTTTTCCCTCTCCTTTCTTTTCTTCCTTCCCTTCTCCTCTCTTCTCTTTTCTTCCTTTCTCCCTTTCTCCTCGCGCCCGGGTCGCTGCGGTCGGCTGCTCTCGGTCGAAATGAGAACAGTGCGCTCATGAGGCCGTTTTAAATGGCGCCGATCGCCCCAGCCATGGGCATGACGCAGACGTAACCGCCAGTGGCAAGCAGTCGGGCGGCCGTTCGCTCGACCGTTAGGGCAAGGCAGTGATCGCTCTAGTACCGGGCGATCGCCCCAGGGGCGAAGGGAGGGTATTTTTCAAATTTTTTCGTTCGGCCGATTAGTTTTGCAAAAAAGATTTAAAAAAATATTAAATAAAAAAAATTCCGCACCTCTTCTCTCCCCGCCGACTCGACGCGAGGAGTCTGGCTCGCAACGCAGCGAAATGGCCGCGCCGCCCGCGTGCGACTCAGAGCTGGAGCTCGCGCGGTCGCGGTGCCGCGCGCTGCACGACCGCCTCGCCGCGTCGCCCGCCCTGCCGCGCTGCCCCGCGCTGCGCTCCTCCTCCGCCTCGTCGCCGCCGAGCTGCGCTTCCTCACCTCGGGCCACCCCGACCCCGCCCGGCCGCTCGCCTCCAACCTGCCCCACCTAGCCGCGCTCCACCTGCTCCTCGCCCACCCCGCCGTGCGGTCGCCCTCCCGCCTCGCGCCGCTCCCGGGCGTCGACTTCGCCTGCGCCTTCCGGTCCCGCCCTGCGTGGGCTCTCATCTCCGCGCGCAACCCCTCCAGGCTCGCCTGGGCCCCGCGCGACGGCGCGCAAGGCCTCCGCGCCCGCTTTGCGGCGGTGCTGGACGCGGCGCGCGGGGCAACGCCCGCTACCCGACCCGAGATGCTGCTCCTCGTCTTCGCCCGCGGTGTCGGCTCGGACCTCGTGCGGGGGCTCGCGGAGGAGTTCGGGGCCGTGGAGATTGACTTGCTGGTGGAGCTCCTTGGCGATTCCGAGGAGGAGGAGGACGGGTGGATTAGCGTCAGCTTCAACCCAAGTGAGCAGATGAGCAGCTTTAGGGCGTTTGAGATTGCCGTTGTGGAGAGCAGTGCCGAGGTGTTGTCGCCGCCACCGCTCAGGGAGGCTGTGATGATGGAGAGGAGCGGGGAGGTGTTGGAGGGCGAGTTTGGTGCTTTCGTAGGGAAAATGAGGATGAATTCGAGGGAGTTGGTGAATTTGGACACGACGGCGCTGGTTGCCATAGTGTCAGGGATCAGCAACGGCGGGGTGGGCAGGCTGATGGGTGCGCCGGAGGCAGAGACCAGGGCAAGGTTCAAGTGCAATTACAAGTTCGTCATGGATCAGGTTTTCAGAAATTGTTTGCCTTTTGATTTATCAGTGTGTGTTGGTAAGGAGTTATAGACTTCTTAGCTACATTTTAGTGCTTCTGATACGAGATTTGTGGTTCTGAAGCTTTCCATCTTGCTTGATCAACCTGAACTGTAAGCTATCAACAAAATGGGAAGTGCATATAACTAAATTGCTGATCCCAATTTCCTAGGAAAGGTTCCCTTCAGCAAAGGCTTTACATTAATTTACTACATATTGTTTTACAGTACAATTTTATGGCCAGAAGAATATGAATGTCCAGTAGAATGCTTATAAGAGAATCCAGTGATGTAAATTAATAGGACATGTTCATGCTCACTTGCAGGCACGGTCTGAACTCCAGTCTCCAATACTAGTTGAGTTGGGTAAAGCTGTTGATGGAAAGAAATGCATGGTATGTGAAACTGTTAACTCGGAGTTTAAAGAAATTGTTTCAATGTGTGGTGGTCCCGAAGAGAATAGCAGAGCAAATCAGTTACTGGAGCAACTTATGTAAGCTTTCTTAGATAACTTTGTTTCCTTGAGTTATTTAAGCTTTAACATTTCATAGTTCGTACAGGCCTTTCTTTGTCTGGTAACAAGTCTAGATTGGAATTTTGACCATAGCTTTTTTTTCGTATAGTTCTATTTTAATGCCTGCTCATAACTTATATGACGTGAAATTTATGCAGCAGATTCACTCAGTTGGTTCTTTTTATTACTGAATGTGGAACTTGTAGGAACTAATTGTCATCCACACACTTCACAAGTGACAGAATTCGTGTCATTATATTTTTCGAGGGACATATATTTGTCTTTGGAATAAAATAGCATTTATATGCCATGCACAAAAAGGGTTTTGTTTGGATAACTGATTATAAACTCCCATGTCCCAACTTTATGATTAGGTTGTTTTCAGTATGTTACACTTCTTTAGTGATGCTGAAGAAAAAGTGTTTCCTTCTCTTCAAGAGGAATCTATTGCAATTGATTGCTGTAATTTTTCTTGATATTGATTAAACAACTGCTTGAAATGTTTTCTTGGTTGATGATCTTGCTCTTCTTTTCCTATGTTCATGTGGATTTCTGTATGTGAGGTAGAGAACAATACAGTGGGCAACTGGGCAAAAGTAGTATTGGCAGACCATATGTCGTTTGAGAATTTCGCGAGCGGTGTGAAGGCCGACTGGCATGAGCGCGAGGGAGTCGCTCCATCCGCCTGCGTTCGACGTCCGGTCGGCGCGGGTGCGCGTATAGAGACGAGTGCTGCGCGGGAGTGCGTGTGTGTGGGGTGCGTGAGTGCATATGTAGCTCGTTTGTTGTTTCTCTTCTTCTATAATGCATGCCAGTGCTCCTGGCCAATTTTTTTAAAAAGAATTTCCTGTGCTCATTTAATCTTTATCATGAATGATATTTATATGCACCGAGGTACTACGAGAAAGTAGGGAAGGGTTCAATGCTTTCACCCTTCTATCTTATTTGTCATCTTTACTCTCTTGACTGGCAGCCTACCCGTACTACTGTACCACCCATATAGTAACCCCCTAGGATTGCGAAGTTCAGTATAGCACCATGTAGAAAAACAAATCAAGCGATGTCTATTTGCTTTTACTGCATTTGCTAAGTTGGTAGTATAGTGTCAAAACAATCTTTTATTCTAATAACTTTGGATCGGATTCATCTCATGCTGTTGACTTCTTACTTTGCCAGCTTTATCTTCATGCACATAAATATGCAGTCACCAATTCAGCTTTTTTTTCTTTCTGTTCATACAATACATGCCAATGTGCCACATTCCACATATTCTATAAATATACTAAACCAGGAAGTGGTATGTGTGGGAGTTTACTATTCATCACATATAGGGTAACTTGATGCCAGTGATTGGCCTTCAATTCTCTTTGTAAGCCTGGCTGTTACGGCATACTTAACAACTACTTTTGGACCTGCAGAATTGTCCAAGACAGTCCTTCGGCCCGTATGATGGATCTTCCAACAACAAGGAAGCTTGCAATGAAGAATAAAGTTGTTTTTGGTACAGGTGACCATTGGCGTGCTCCCACTTTGACCGCTAACATGGGGTTTGTAAGAGCTGTTTCACAGGCTGGTATGCCTGTTTTGACCGTTGAGCACAGACCTCGCGCACTGATCGGCTTGTGATAGGCTTATAGCCATTACACATAGAAAACAAAATGTTAAGAATCTTGCAGTTGTACTAATTTACAAGTTTGTTGTTCCTGGAACTGTTTCCTTGCAGAGTCCACGAGTGGTTGCACGAACACTTCATATCTTTTGTGTTCTGGTACACGAAACTGTCGTAACATCAAGTTGCAGGTGTGAATGCATTCTGTTAATCTGTTGTCATGACAGGAGGAGCGATCTGCTCTGAAACGAATTGTACAAAGTGCGATCTGGACTGGGGCCGGGCAGCAAGACTTCTGAGTTACCATTGCCTCACGCGCCAGGACCAGCCTAGGGGTAATTCAGAGTAGTTATTTTGATTTATAGCCACTGAACAATCAACATATCTCATGAACAAATCACCAAAACCAATTTGCACATTGAAACTTCCTTCAGAACTGCCCTCTTGCTTTGCTTGTATGCAGTCACCGACGTACACAACATCAGCAAAACATCACCAGCCCTCCTGTAGCTCTACGTTACCTAGAGCTATTGTTACTTCGTTAGATGTCACAACAAAACAATGAATTTGATGTAACTTGGAAGAAACGAGGCAAACAACACACTAGTTCAATTGGTGCTGCTTTCACCATCTACATTCCCTCGTACTGATGAACATATATTTTATTTCCACGCCGAAAGCAAGACCTGTTCATATCAAGACCGAGTAAATAACAGTAGAATTTGATTGTTCTTTCCAATCCAAACCATTAGCAATCAGCCCTTAACTTTTACATAAACATCAAATAAATGTTTACTCGGTCGATCCTCTGAAGCCCAACAACCAAGGTAGAGTTCAAAATTTAGAACGCAAACTAATAAGATTTCCCACAGTGTATCAAGCTCCCAGCTCCCAAGAAAAGCCCAAATATTGCAGCGCTGCCAACAGTGGTTTGCCCAATGTATCTGATCTTCAGCAACCCGGGGACCTGTGAACAAAATCGCAATGTTTGCTTGCTGATTAGAAAGCAGCTAAAGATACGCAATATTAAACGATGAGTTTCATACAGTAAATTTACCTGACATAAATCAAATGTTATCCCTTATCAGATCTACCTATATCCAGACTTATGATGTAATCTGAGTTCCCAGTGCTTTTATGTGTTGAACAAACATGCAATAACTATTGTCTACGACAGAACAAACATAGCAGCAGGATAAGCCATGACTAAAGTGGAAAGGTGCGATGCCAAATTGTATTTTAAAAAAATCCTTTATATCTCAAAGGGGACGGGGCAGTAAATGTACTCATCATTTAACGGTTTGTGCACCAATAAGGTAGTAATTTCTGAGCTTTAACACATCAAGGACCGAGATAATTAAGGAAATAAAAAAAATGTGCCACCAATACACAAAGCAATTCGATAATTTGAAAGAAAATACGGTAATACTGTATACCTTGAATCTGATAGCTTCATAAGTCCCATAGACAGCACCTGTGCAGAAAGGGGGGAACATGCAAATTATTTTCCTGATATTTATCCTAAGCCCGCAGATGGAATTGCGAGCATTTTTTTAGAACTAGGATAAGCTAAACCCAATCATAGTTCATAAGGAGCTTGTTCTTGGAGTTACATATTGAGAGTTGATATTACAAACAGCTTATGAGTTGTTGCTCAGAAGAAACAAAACAAATAAGCATATTAAACACGATTTCATAAAGCCACTGGTCCTTAAGAACCACGCAGCATGAACAGCCCAACAAAGCACAACCCAATACAAGTATATTTAATTTAGGCCTCCAAATCCCAAAAGTAATGGCTAAGCAAGCAAGTCCGCCGGCTCCTAAATCCTAGTAGACTAATACAACACCCAGCGTATCCACCCTTGATCTCCAAAAGCAAAGTAAAATACCGTCAAGTGGAGCTGTAACTTTCCAACGCCAAATACCAAAAAGACACGGTACAAAGTCAAAACTTGGTTAACTTTCCGTTATCGAGTCCAAACCAGGAACTAATGCTGAAATCCTAACATTCCAATATGTAATGCATTTCCACACTGGCATTAAGCACCCCTTGACACTAAACAGTCAAAAGCAGGATAAAAAAAATCTGATTTTTTTTCCTCACCCCTGCTCCTAAGTCCTAACAACCACCACCAAATGCACCAATGCCTAGAACACCAAACCGGCATTTACACCTAAAAGCACAGAACTTGGGCAGACAAACTTCAGCTGTTCAGCATCCGGTCACCCAACCCAGACGTATCGTCGAATTCCACCTCCAGAAACTCCTACCTAGACAAGAATTCCTAACAAACGCATAACCGCATCAGCACTCATAACACCAACGCAGCCCGAACCTACCAGACGGAGTGCAAGATCAGCAGCTAGCCGGAGCAGATCCCTCAAATCGAACCCTAATTTAGTCGCAGGGACGGTAAACGATGTCTTAAGGGCGGAATCAGACCAGTTCCGCACGGATTGAAACAGGGCTAGGGTTTAGGGTTCTAGGGAGGGAGGTTACCGACGGCTCCGCCCACCGCGCCGCCGATGGCCGCTCCGGCGCCGACGCGCGCCAAGCAGCTATCCCTAGCCATCACTCTCCTCCCTAGTCGCCGCCGCCGCTTCCTCCTCTCGCTGCCTTTCTTTCGGAATCTCTCTTGCTTGGTAACCCGACTCGACGCCTGCCTGCGTTTATTGGCTGCTTCCGTGGCGCCTTGCCCACGCTACCGGGCTCCGGACCCGGTCGGCTTGGTTTTCTCGTGGGCTTGGATTGGGCCGGGTTTATCTCAGGATTACCAAGAAGGGCAGGAGGCCTAGTGGACCTCTGAGCCGTCTGATTTGCGCAACGGACGGATCGGATCAATCTGAAGTTAAAAGGTTTTATCATGCTTGGAGTTCAGGAAAAAGAAGAGTGAAATTTTATTGGGACAGAAGTTCGCATCACGAACTAATTTTAACCAACGCAATTGGATACTGGAAATAATTCAACTGTAGCATGTATCTGGGAGAATTCTCCTGTTCTGCAGAAATTATCGAGTAATTTGAAAGAAATAGTTCAATTATCGCAGGAGACCGAGAAAATTGCCGTGTTTCGCTGCCAATAATGCCTTCGGAGGATATCCTGCTTGCCTTATGCTGGAGACTTGGAGCAGGTAATGGTGTACTGAATTGCACACGGCAGAAACTTCACTCCATTTGACTTTTCGGTAGAGCAGTTCATTATTGGTGTACTTGTAATTTGTAAATGACCGTGCATCAGAAGTTCAGGACAGTGACCTCAAACCACACTTCACTCCAATAAACTTTAGAGTCATGTTGGAGTAGGTTTAATGTTGTTAATCTTATGTGGTTTTCGTTATGTAGTACCTACAATTATCGTATTCCACGGTAGTCTCTATTCTGTCTGAGTCCGACACTAATCAGTAATGAACGAACTTGCTACAGTTTTGGGATCATTTAATTGTTGTCAAACTGTCTCCCGTGATCATACGAAACAGATGGGGTGAAATGACGCTATTCAAAACAAAATCTAGGCACGCATATTATTCCTCTAACAGTAACATATCAACTATACACGGAGGGGGCGTGAGTGCACCAATGCAAATACCACGAGCACTCTGCGAAAAGCCCAAAAGAATCGCAGAACAAGTGAAAAGAATCACAGCTTCAAGCTGAACTTGCAGTTGCTGGCCTTGATATTGATCTGGTTGTTGACGTTGAGGCTGTCCACGACGAGGTCGCACCTCACCCGGGACGTGACCTTCCACAGCTTGAGGCTGCCGAGCTCCACCCGCACCGGCACGTCGGCGCGGAACACGAGCGGCACGGCGCCCGTCCGCTGCGCGTCCTGCAGCGCCGACATCACCGAGCTGCCGAGCTGCGCCTGCCCGGCCATGACCACGCCAAGCACCGTCGTGTTGCGGTGGCCCTGGTAGAAGGCCGGGAGCGCGCCCTGGGCCAGCCGGTACGAGTCGTACCACACGCTCAGGCTGGACCCGCCCTCGTAGTAGATGCCGATGCGGGAGTTCGGGTTCGTCGCCGTCACCGTCACGTCGAACCTCGCGCTCGCCGTCAGGGTGGGGTCCACCTGGAACGCCGACACGGAGAGCCGGTCCACCGAGTACCGGGGCGCCTTGGGGTCGAACACCAGGTAGAGCGCGCCGAGCGCGGCCGCGGCGAGGACGGCGAGGACGACGACGGTCAGCACGGTGCAGCAGATGCACCGGCAGCAGCATCCGCGCCGCCGCTTCGGCGGCGGAAGCGGCGCCGGCGGGGCGACGCGGCGCGGCGGGGGCGGCAGGTGCTGCCGCCGGCCGTTCTCCGCTAGCGCCGGGTCGCCCTTGTCCGACCGGAACGAGCTCCCCTGCACCAGCGGCGCTGACGGCCTCTGTCCGGCTTCCAAGTCCACCGGGTGAATCCTCTGGTGATCTGCCATGGCCAACTGCAGCTACGTACACGCACCGCTTCTCTGCAACACAGTTACACAAGCAAAGCAAGAGGAAAGAAACGCTTCCCTTGCCTTGCCCTGTTTGTGCCTCTCTCTCTCTCTCTCTCTCTCTCTCTTCTTGCAAAGACTTGCGCGGCTCTCTATATAGAGTTACAGACTGCAGTGATGCTACAAGACGAAGGCGAGGAGCGGATGGAGGAGGTGGAAAGGTGGTTTGACTCGTGGGGGAGACGAAGGGAGAGGGATGCTGTGTGCGGGCGCGTCGGGGAAAGGCGATGAGAGGGGGAGGCGGGGGCGTGAAGTCTCCACCTGCCCCCAACGGCACTGCCTGCCTGCCCACTGCGCGTCGCGTGTGCGTTTTGAGTGCCGGGCTGCTCTTTTCGCATTGCTTTCGTGCGTTTTTCGCTCGGGTTGCGGAGAGCGCCGCGGCAGCGTCCTCGGTTGGTGGGATGGCGCGTGGAAGGAAGCGAGTGGACAGCTCGAGGAGGGGAAATGGATCCAGTGAGGCGGTTGCATTGCATATGAACACGGTTCGATTAAAAAAAAGTAAAAATCTAGGTCTTTTAAAAATATTGTTAAAAAATACTTTAGCGTTGCGCCATAGCAATACACTGTTGAACGATTCGAATCATTTGTTATCACGATCGGATGGTACTGAAAATCGGAGACTGTTTAAGTTGCAGTCCCCTCTGTAACTGCACATGAACCCTTTCCACCAGGCGGTTGGGAAATATTTTAGAATATGACACTCAATTCGTGTGCCTCTTTGGCTGTGTGTATGATATATGGAGACATCTGAGTCAATGACTGTAGGTCAGAGTGTCAAATCCTGAAATGTGTTGGTCTTATTTGGCTCGTTTGCACCTTTTTCACTTTTTTATGATATAAATTTGTAAATATAGCTTCCTTCTCCAACGTGGAAACACCGACAGACAACATGGATTACCTATCGCGCTCCTCTACCATAGCAGGTTGTTAGCACCATAGCTCTCCTTTCTGTCGAGCTCAGATACCACAACAATTACCTACCGAGTTCGGGTACCAGCTGTACCTGTCCTGCCGAACTTGAGTACCACAATATCTCGCCTTGTCACACTGTCCTAATTCAGCACCAAGCTCCTGTCACAGTTGTTGGGCTACCGTGGGTCTGATAATCTGCTGCAGTGCACGAACGCGGTAGACAATGCTTGTCAAATACCGCTTCTTTCAGGTTAGTATGGGCTACTCTTATAAATTTATTCATACGATTGTCAGAGTTTATTTTAAAGTAGAATTCAAGGCACATGGGGCACAAAACGCATGCAGGAACGGGCCATCACGGGGTGATGGCCGATTGGTGATTGTGTCGGAGGCAAGCATTTTCGGGCGGAGCCATGTGGTTATTATAGTACAGCGTCACGGCCATCGCTCCATGCGGCGAGCCGAAACTGTGCCTTTCAAGCGAAATTATAAATATAGCTCTGTTTCAAATATGATCCCATAATTCTCTACCACAGAAGAAGACCTTTGGTGCTCTCGCTGTGGCAAGTCCCTTCCTGCTCTCGCCTGCCGTCCAAGCAAGCGTGCTACTCCCCGCTTTAAAGCCTACGATTTTGCCGCGGAAGACATGCAGGCAACTTGGCATATGATAGTATGATACAGCCATAGGCTAGTGCACATTTTCTCTTTGCTTAGTTTAGGCGATAGGCGAGTACTATAACAAACTGGGAGGTAGCGGCAACAGATATGTTTTTTTATGGCTCTTTTACGGTAAATTTAATGTAATATGAACTGTTCATTCTTTTTAATTAGTCAGTATTTATTTATAATTTATATGATAATAAAGTAGTAGAAATATCATTAATAAATCAATGGTTAGTCTAATTTATAGAGAATTTTTACTGTGCACTACCATGGTAGTATATAGCGGTAGTAGAAATTAAATCTGACCGTTGATTTGTTGAGGGCATTACGGTCTTTTGGCTTGATGCAGTCGATATTTTTTATGGATGCGGTGTTGAATGCCATTTTGCTCAATTACCATTATACCCCTCCACGAGACACAGGGTTGGATGCTGGTTTAGAAAATTATTTACAATTATACCTCTCCACGGGTTATATTACCCATACTACACATGGTAGTATAGTCAAATCTAATCTAATCTCAACCTTTGGATATAAAGAAATGGACAGCCTATATTCATTCTTGTGTATTGTAAAAGATCTCAATTTATATTACTGCCCATCGTAGTACAGTACCCTATAAAATTTCTAGTCTTTTAAACACAGATGCTTTTTGCGGTGAGCCGGTGAGCACGTTTTCCTTATCACACGCCATGACGCGTGGGATTCCATGGATGCAATGCAATTGATCCATATGTGTTGGTGTACGTGCTTAAGCTAAGAAAGATACACATCACAGATCTAATAACGGTGGTTGAGTGACACAATAGACGTTGTAGACATTGACGATGATTGATAAGCAAAAGGAGGAACAGAAAATAGAGAGATGTGCGCGATTAGTCAAACGTGTGTAGCCGAAGCTTCTCACTGGCATCCAAATCGAACCAAGATTCCATCTAGATGCATGATTAGTTCATCTTCTTTTCTTTCTTTCTTTTTTTCCTTTTGGTGGCGATATGATTAGTTCTAATGACCTACAGCACGCTTAATAACATTCGATCGTACTAATACACTACAAGTAACTTCTTTTTTATCTCTAGCTAAGGCACATCGATCACAACGTTGTTGTAGCGATCTCGTTAGGAACTCACAAAAATAATTTACTCAGCAACATCGTATATGTAATTGATGCCGGTGACAATTGCGAGCAAATATGACAAAGACCGACAGATGGTGTTGAATAAAGAAAGGCAAGCAGGGAATAGAAGAGAGGGTGCGACATTGCTGTCAACGATCCTTTCTTCTCTCTTTCTTCTTTTTTTTTCTTCTTTCTTTTGTGATCACAGGTAGATGTTTTGTGGAAGCCCAGTGGATTAGTTAATGGGCTACTGTAAGCGACCATGACATAAAGAACTGATTAAGTTTTATCAGGGGTAGACTAAGCTTTGCACGATACTTGCATGGACACGACTTGATACACCTGTTAGCTGTTGTGATGATAAGGCTCGTCACACATCAGTTAATTTCCACTAGTAACAAATCGAAAGCCAACCACTAAATTAGCTTGCGTTTGTTTCGAACACATAATTGCCTTGGAAATTTAGGAGTGAATAATTTTTTTTAAAAAAAAGATTAGGAGTGAATGTCTCATTTCCTACCACAGCATCAGAATTGTAGTCCCCAAGCCGTTAGCGTGAAGGCTCATATGGCCCATATGAAATAACGTATGATTAATCCTATAATGTTTGTCTAAAATAAGTTGTAGTATATCACATAATGCATGTTGTGTTCAAAGGTAACACCTTCGGGTTAAACCCTTTGATATGAAGTAAGGATGAAAGTGTAAGTACAATGCTATATTTACATAGGTCCGTCCCACGATAGGCTGGGCATTGAGCAGATTTTGAACCAGGTATTACACATGGTATCATAGCATCAACCTTTGTTGTATGGACGCGCGTAGGATAAGGGCACGAGCTATGCGTATGGCCCCGAGGTGGACACACGGTATGGTATATATGCCCACGTTGGACACACGGATCGTATACTAATAGGTGGTTCTAAGCATTTGCCATGTATACAATGTGCTGCTTAGGGCGTTAGCCCTTAAGAGGGATTAATCTAATATCCTGGGTCGTTAATGTGAAGGATCATATGGCTCATGTGAAGTTGTGTGGGATTAGTCCCATATTGCTAATCTAAAGCGAGTTGTGGTTGTATATGCTATAGCTTGTAGTTAGCAATAGCTCCGCTATCATACATAGGTACTCACGGGTCAAAATACTAGGCCTATTTTGAAATACAGACATTCCTAAAATGCTCAAATGCATTTCTTATAAGTCTGAACTATGAAAAAACTGAGTAAAAGACCTTGCCTTACCCTTTTTCGATAATCCAACATCCATATTTCTTAGTGATTAAATATTTGTTGTTAAGACATTATGATATAATTATTAGTTATGATCTTTCGTATGTATTAGTATGTTTATTGATTTCGGACTTGACTTATATTCTTATTATAAAAATATTAATACCTTGGTAATTTATATTATATACATATTTATTTAAAAAATAATATTGGAAACATGATGAAAGATAAACTACGTGATAGCTAGCAATAGCCTAGCTTTTTGGGATCTTGCCATGAAGCTACGAAAATCGTGATTTAAAACCTTACTTATTGGATAAAGAAACTGTAGCTTTCGATTTTTAAGTGTAACTTCATTGTGCTATGGGAGCTTCTTTTTTTCCAAACATGCTCATGTCTCTTATAGTTTTCTAGTTTTAGTTGTAGCTTCAAATGCTATTTTATGTGAAATTTAGACGAAATTTATGTGTTCCAAATGGACCTAAAATAATTTAGGCTTTAGAACACGGGATTTTAGGAATGTTGTGGAAATCATACGGGACTGTGAAATTTGTTTGGTTGGCGCATCCAAAAAGAATTGCATCTCAGATACAAAAGACACTTGTTTGGTTGGTGCATGAGGGTTGGAGCACAGACTCGAGATGCAATTGCATGAGTTGAGCCAGTGTGGGAAAGCGTAGATTTTAGTCATTTTGTGGCCCAGGTGGTGGGATGTAGTGGGGTGCATGCAAGGCATGAGGAGGCATATAAACAGATCAACCAAATACATTCTCCCCATTCTTCTCTGACTGACTCAACTCATGCACTCAACCAAACACCATCTTTTTTGCATCTCATGACTTTGGCTCTCACTGGCTGGTGACTTGTCTGAGCCATTTGAGATGAGAAGGCAACCAATGACCCATAGTGTTTTGAGAGAAATTCTTGCTTTACGTACATGGCACTACATGATGTTTTAAGTTTTGACCTAGGTAAGGAGTAAGGGTCGGGTCGGGTCATCTATGGGCCACATGTGTTTTTGCTGGCTGCTCGGTTCCATACAACAGAAGCCCAACCCATAGCCCAGTAAACATGGCCCCCCGGTTATCTCGGTTTAGGCTTTGGAGGCATTGGGCCATGGAGCCTGGTAAAGTCTTCGGGCCGTTTGCCTGTGACCTTCAACCCAAACCCAACGATACTTTCCTTCTTGAAATCACTAGCAGACAGAGCAAGGCGAGTTCCCTCCCCGCGCTATAGATATCTTCGTCTTCCTCGACACCGTCCCTCCCTCCCCTCGGCTTTCTTCCACAGCCTCCCTCCTTCCCTTCCGTGAGTTTCTCCTCATCTCGGTACGCGTGATTGGGTTCCTGTTCGATCGTTTGTTCGGCTTGCGCAAGATGGCGGAGAAGCAGAAGAAGGCGGGCGACCGCGACGACTCCCCCGACCTCAGCCTGACTCTTGGACTCCCAGGAGGTGGGTTAAGCTCCAATTTTACCTCGTTTTTCGGTGTTCCTGTATAACCAAATGAAAACTGAGCTTTCAATTGTAGAGAGGACATGGAAATATGTTGATGAGAATTATCACTTTCTTAGATACACAAAACACTCCTCTACAAAATGCTATGCAAGGAATTATGATAAGGGTCCGTGCACGACAGTTGAACTATCAGGTGAGCTCGCTTCTAGGAGTTCATAATTTTCCTATTAAGAATGGATTGCTACCTAAGTCATATTGATAGCCCTGATACGATCACAACTTTCACATACAAAGTCTGCTGGAGGTGTACGAGTACTAGATTGAAAACTTACGATGAGACCTTTCCAAAAGATCTGACCCCACTTTTAGGTTCATTGTCTACACGTCACAATCATCAAAGAGAGGTGTTGTGTCACCTGTTGGACCAACTTGGGCTTTTGTAATGGTGTTCGGATCCAACTTCAAATTGTGTGGGCCCCTTCCGGTTGGCGCACAACCCTAGGACGGCTCCCCTATGGTCACCACCTCCTTATAACCCTTGTGGCCACCATTTTTAGTCCTTAGACTTGTTTAGATTGATTTTCGTTCAAAAATAATAATTATGTACTTATGTCGACTAGATCAACTACAGAGACTTCAGGCTTCTCCATTATTGAATAAAACTTTATCTTCCATCGTCCAATTCAGGTTGAGCTTATTTCTTCATCGTCCAATTCAGGTTGAGCTTATTTCTTTCTTATTTGATTATCGATTGCTTGCAAGAAAGGTCAACTATATTTGGGCATGGTTGATAACGACAAATGGTGTAGTGTAGCGATCGCATGACGGATTTGATCGTCTTGGTCAAGTAGCCTCGCCGTTAACATCACATCAATCAATTTAGTTAGCCCTCTCATCGAAAGATCGGACCAAATGTTTTCATCATACGATACGATGAGTCAGTCAGTAGTCATTCACAGATTAACCGCTGAGCTCTCTGCGCATAATAGTAGTTTTCAGTAATGCTTCAGTAATTCTCTTGCCGTTCGAAACTTCATGTATGTGCATCTCAGGAGCTGCGCTGGTGCACTTCTGCAGTCAGCCATGAGCCATGCACAATTTCCTATTGTGCAGAATTTAGGTAGTTTATTCGGAAAAAAAATCCGTGGAGGAAGTATGCAAATTTAACTCTGTGTATCCTCACTCCGATAGATGCCACGTGTTCATCTTGCCAATCTCAACCATTCATTTAATTTCTCACTCCTCCCATTAATAATACCATTGATTTCTCACTCCTCTAATTAATAACATTGTTGGTGAGGTGGGGTTGAGATTTAGCTAGATGGACACGCGGTATCTATCGGAGTGGGGATGCACATGATTAAATTTGTATACCTCTTCCACAAAATTTATTTCCAGTTTATTCTGTGTGATGTAACTGAGCCAGAATCAGTGTAGCTTGAAATCAGTGATGTCCATCACACAGGGTGAAATCTGCGGTGCAAAACTGTATCAGGTTTGTGCCTCTGCTTCTAGCTCAGTTACGTCACACAGACTGAAACCAACACAAGCGCATAGTTCAGTCTAAACTTCAATTCTCGACTACGTCCACATCCTTGAAAATTTAACCAAACAATAATAAATTTTTACCACAACACACTAAACTGGGGGCATTGAAGCAGAGCACTTATATCTTTATATTACTTGATGCACTAATCTACATCTTTTGTGCGTGGTTGGATCTTTGTTAATAAATCATCAAAACGTTTGTAGTGTCGCAATGAGGTGCTTGTTACATCTTTCTTTGTTTTTATTCATGAATGTTCATATATGTATTGAATTATGTTTTTAGTAAAAAAAAACTTGTTGCACTTCTTAATTTTGCTTGTGTGATATATAGACTTTTCGTGTTTATAGCCGTAGTCACAAGCTCCGCCACTGCCTGCTCCCACGCTTGTGCACCTTACCGCGGCACGATAGGGATATGTGTTGCGCCTTTCGCGGTGCGAGAGAATGCTAAATTTGTAAATACGTGCGCGGAAAGGTCTAGATTAAAAAAAAGAGAGTTAGATGAGCGATAATTTAAAAATATCCTTTCACACCACGCGGTGCCGAACACCTTCCGGCTGCGGCCGAGCAAACTCTCCATATTCGCCGTCGCTTGCATTGGCCTCGCCGCTCCATTCTGTGGCCGCTCGCCGACGAACACGAGAGGGCCATCCGCCGTCTGCATCTCGCCCAGCTGCCGCGCCCGCTCCGTCCTGACGTACTGGACGTTCCAATCCAGCGTCTTGTTGTCGAAGGCCATCGTACAGGTTGCAGCAGTGCACGTCGACGGCGCACTTGTCGAACCCGCCGCCGACCGTGAATTCGATGATCTTAGGAGGGTTGCCGGAAACGGCCGCGCGGTGCCGGCATGATCACGTACTCGTCCGGCGAGCGCTCACAAGCGGCGCGGTGCCCTTCTCGGAAGTAGGCTCCGCAACGTCTCCAGTGCAACGGTTGCGCCTGGCTCGTTCAGCAGCTCCGTTGCCCGGAGCCTAGCTTCCTCTTGAACCAGCATGCATGCAGCTATAGATAATTGGTTTGTTAAAGTCATTTAATTAGTAAAATGTACTCAGTCAAATTTATTTTTCGGTCAAAATGTGGTCAAATTTTATTCAAAAATTCAAATTTTGGTCAAAATTTGTCTAAAAAATCAAATTTTGTCCAAAAATTCAATTTTCAATGATATTTTGTCCGAAATTCAAATTTTGTCCAAAAAATTAAGTTGTGATAAATTTTATCCGAACATTTCAAAAAATTCAAATTTTGTCCAAAAAAATCAAATTTTGGTTAAATTGTCCAAAAAATTCAAATTGAAATTCAAAACCTTGATTGGCTCATCCCTTGATTACAACTAACTCATCCATCCACCCACCCAACCAAAAAATTGACTCATTCCTATCCACCCAACCAAACAGCTACCTAGATGATTCTATCCCATCCAAACAAACTCATCCAAACAACCAAACGCACCCGAAATGGACGTGAAGTCGTCTTCAACTATAAATCTACTGTCGCCGCGCGCGAGCACAGAAGAGGAGACAACTTGCTTAGTTTTGCTTTAGAGATCGACGTCGTACCTGTTAGTTGGTTAGTGACAATATTTCAGCAACACTACGGAAATACCGAGTACACAACAACAAAAATAACGGCGTACAATCGGTTCGATATAAAGAAATCAGTTTGCCGAAGCTCTCCTGGTTATCCCTTCCATGATAATATTCTAGAGTAGATATTGCCAACATACCGGTGTCGAACATTTTCAAAAATAAATAAATAACCCGGTGTCTCACAAGTCAAAACTTCGCAATTTCTACGAGAAAGGTATCATGTCTTGCCAGCAGCGATTGGAGCATGACTAAAGTTGTGTTTGGCAGGCCTTGAAAGGTCATGTATACAGAGAACATATCCTGTGCAATCAAATGTTTTGTGCAACCACGGTACAACCCAACTAGAAAAAGTTTTAAAAAATTCTGAAAAAAATCATGGATATACATCTCAGCTTACCCCATCTACATATAAAATTTCATGATCAAATTCGTCCTGTGCTAGAAGTTAAAAAAAAAAACAAACTTGATCATGAACAGGACATCCATGATTTTTTTCAGAATTTTTTGAAACTTTTTCTAGTTGAGTTGCACCGTGGTTGCACCGTTAGGCTTGGTTGCACCAGATATTTTCTCATGTATACATGTGTTAGTGCACTTCGCAGGCAGCCACCTTACAGATCCCGTATGAAAGAACAGAAAAAGGAAGCATCGTACAACAATACATGAAGTGAACAAATGAAACTTTTTGAAACACAACGAAGCAAATCACTGGACATGCCATTCTTGTCTATGTCCTGTTAAATGTTCATTAAAACAAGAAGAGAACAATATGTAAAAAGCGATAAACGTGCAGCTAAACTGCTGAAGCTAAGCCAGAATAAGATAAGTTTGGTGTTTACCCTAACGAGTCATGCATCCAACGCAAAAATTTGGTCAGTCTCGGTCATCATCCTCGTCATCATGATCATTCGCATGGTTTATCTTTTGAGCACGGTACATATCAGCAACCTGCGAATTTGGACAGAATTGCACATGAGAAATACAAACATCGCACCATCAGAAAGAACAAGTGACAGAAAACTTACTTGCTCAGATGTGGTTGCTTGTTCTGGGCTTTTATCATCACGTACCCGCAACAAACGAGGAAATCTCAGGAGATGCCCTAGTTCAATTTGACCTTCAGTCTCATCATATACTCATGCATATTCTACAAAGGGAGGAATAAGTGTATAAAATGACATTACCAACCTTATTAGGATCAATTATACCATTAGCTGCACGATGAACAGGACTTATGCTCAAATCAGCAGCTTTGACCTCCCACACCTGTGAATCAACAGAAAAATGATTACATTTTCAAACCCCCGCAAGGCAGAAAATTAAACCAAAACTGCATTGACCCCTTCCACTCCGGGTGTCTACAGCCAGCAAATCTTCAGAGCCAAAATAAAATGCATTGATATGTAGTACATGAAAGTTTTCACCTCTATTTAACTGTTTTCATTGACATACATGAACTGGCATGCCAAGAAACATTCATACATGGCTTCAAATTGAGGGGCAGAAAGACAAAGAAGGAATTACTGTTATTTGTTTCTAGAAAACTAACCAACAGATTAATATGTTCATTCTAATGTTGCTCCTGTTGGAAAGCTGCCACTATATCATTAAGGATCACGGGTTTATATCTAAGGTAAATTAAAAAAACCAGTATACCACAATTAGTGGTCACAGCAGTCCCAAGATTTCGTGGAAATAAAAGGTTGCTCACAGTCACAGTTTCAGGTATATAATGGAGCAAACATGTTAGAAAAAAATTCGTGAGCATGGGGGGCAAATGCATCCTATTTGTTTAGAAATTAGATACTACAAGCAGTCAAGTACAAGTACCATGACATGACGCAAGGCAGACGCAAGTCCTTGCCTTATTATCTTGTTGCTCATCAGATAAATTTTAGCTCAATGTACTACAGAGTACAGACTAAAAATCAAGCACTGGTAATTTCAAAAAAAAAAAAGCATCGATTTCAAATAAGTAGAAACCATTAGGCTGAGTTCAGATCTGAGAAGAATAGAACAAATTCAAGTCAATCAAACCAAGATCAGCAAAGTCAAGCGATAAAAGCAACCAAATAAAAAAAATATAATGAAGTGACAATAATTAGTCAAGCTTTACTGTGCACATTACCTCTGACGGCTCAAACCACACATCTGGGTCCGTTGTGTCAGCAAACCTATAGTACGCCTGCAAAAATGAAAGCATAACTATAAAAACAGAACAACAGGACAAGACAATGAAAAAGAAAAGGAAACTCATGCGACAACAGGCTGAAGGAATGTATCACCTTTGGTTTTGGTAACACTTTAGTTCGAAGGCTTGCAGAACGTTCTTCAAGCTGTTGTTCAGAAAATCCAGTACCTAAAGTGTATCAAGATATACAACATGAAGTGTCAAGTCATCAAATTAGCAGCTTAAGTTTTTTTTAAAAAAAAAATGGAATATACCTATGTTGCAGATTGTTTGGTATTCTTCATTATGCTCATCATAGCATGCCAGGAGGAATGATCCATATACACCTAATAAGCACAAAATACCAAAAGGTACAAATAAATGCCAAATGAACTGATAAATGCAGGAAGAAATGCAAACAGAAACTATTATATTTAACTCATTTTGATGTTCAGTGTGCATGATGGAACTTGAAGGAGAACCATTTACCTGTTCGTTTTCCTCTACCAACAAAGGCAGCAATTGGCACCAAGTCCAGAGAGTCTCCAATACTGCCCAAAAAAGGATTGACCATTGTCAAACAAAATATCAGTATCTGTTACTTAAATTAAATAAATATCTACCGAGATCTGAGAAATATTGTTCCCATAAAACCCAAAAGTAAACAGAATATCACGACACCACGTTGTGGACTTGGGTCAACACTCAACGCTACCAAAGGAGGAGGATAGTCCAGAATGGAGGCGGCACAAAATCAACAGGCACCAGATAACTTTGGCTCAGGAGTCCGAGATAAAAGAGATTAGAAGAGTTCGACCAGCAGTCCAGTCGGAAAAGGAAGGAATCAGGAAGAGTTATGTTCAACAAGGAGTGTGTGCAAAGATAGGATTAGTAGTCAGATTCTCTCTATATAAGGGATCCCATTGTATATTGGAGAATTAAGCAATAAATTTATCTTCCGCCCATCTATAATTCTGCCTCAACCGCTCCAGTTCTTCCTCCTGCTCCCATTAGCCTTCTTCAACCTGCCAATCATGGCGCCCACATGCCGGAGGCTCATGCGACCACCGGTGAATCAGTTGTGCAAGCTCCATATAGCAGGTCAGGTTGCATCACGTCATAATATAAATGAGTGGATCACATCATCAGTTTCAATAACAAATAAACATGCCATCTGTATCCCCACAACTATTTTCTAGATTTTCATGTTATGCGACAAAGATGAGAAAAAACAGTATGGCATGAAATATCTAACCTGTCCATGTAGTCTTTCTTCAATTTCAACCAATTGTTTGACCGCTTTGCTGGCTCATATGTAGCATCCTTATCCAATGTCTTGATAATCAACCCTTCACAACTTTACAACTATTGCAAACTTAGTGGCAGGAAAAGATCTTGGAGAAACAAAAGGTGGGGAGAAAGATCACTCGAAATTCTTCAATCAGATTTAAGAAATCAATAAAAAAAATTTAAAAAAGGAGAAAAGATTGAAAGTTCAAAACAATAGGTATGCCGTTAACAATGCAGTAGCCACAATTCCATGTAAATTCCTCAGCTGAATTAATTTGCTTCCTTCACTGGAGTCGTGATATTTAGATGCTACAGCTGACATCATTTAATTTTTTCAGTTTTTAAGATGTCCTCTCACAACAAACAAATATGTTATATGATAATAAGCATAGTTACTGGATTCGCTGTAAACCCTCGTGAATCGCGAACCGGATTTGTCGAACCCAAACTAGTTTAGAGTACGGGGTTCAAGTTTGCAGTGGAAATTGGAAGAAAAAAATGGCAAACTGCGAACCGAATCTCATACCGCGACTTAGACAAACCGCGTTTCTAGTAACTATGACAATAAGGACAGACCAAGGTGAAGTGAAGCAAACAACAACTATAGCATCCACTGTAAATAATGTTATGGAGAAGAACCGATGTATTGTTGGATTTGTCTAGAATGAGCAAGGGGGCACAATGAATAAACAGCAGACATTAAGTTAGCTGGGCAATGGTAAACTGACTGCTCTAGAAATTCCAGTTACCTGGAGTAGACAGCTGTCTCAAGAAATTTTTGTATCTCCTCAAGGTCATTTGATGTAATTGCAGTTGCCAATTGAAAAACACCTGGTACTTCCTCGAAAGAGTTGTAAAGATGCTGCCAAGTATTCAATGACAAGGAATAACTATATTTGTCAAAACAGCTGAATGAATTAGTTCCTTATGTAGGATTTAACAAAATAATATTTCGTGTCTATCAGCTTCGGAGTAGACTACTCCACCAATTTTCTGCGGATACATGTACAACACACATGAAAAGAAAAACAAGAACAGGCTCTGCTAAACTGGCTCAAAGAATTCATTTGACTCAGATATAATTCACACAAAATCTGCAGTCATGACTTTTTGAGAACATGTCCGAAGGCAATGGGATATCACAAATTATTGTTCCCTTAGGCGCTAGGCGGGTGGCACACCAGCGTCTAGCGCCTAATCGCTGCCTGCCTAGGAAGGCTAGGCGGGAGGGTGTAGCCTAGTGCCTAGGTGGGCTAAGCGGCCGCATAGGGAATACTGGCATAAATAATGCATTTGGATAGCAGAATGAAATCATGGTTATTAAAGTGTCACTTTACCGTTGTTTAAACAGTAAGGTGGTCAAGGGGGGTTTGCCCTGGCCTTGCGTTGTCGGACATGCCTATGGCATCCGCCTAACAGCCAAGGCGTCTCTTAGGAGTAGGGGTGAAAACAGATCGGATACGGACGGATAATGGCTGTACCATATTTGTTTTCATATTTTTTTTTCGGATTTGGATACGGATACGGATAATCCGGATACGAATACGAATACGGATAATATCGAATACGGATATGGATCGAATACGAATCGAATCGGATACGGTCACGGATATTTATCGGAATACGATAACCCCTTAAATTATACACAAGAAATCAACAATCAAAGCTTACAACCTTTCATTACCTACTTGTTTTTCCTCGAAAACCTCACAGGAACCAAGAACCTTTCAACAAAAAAGAACCGTGACAAACTTAATCGGCGGATTTGGTTGCCTGAGCAAGAAGTTAAGAGTAGTAAAGAACCTCCCAGCGTTTGGTATTTGCCACAAGTTGTTACAAGTTATAGCAGTAGGAATTGCTAAAGCATGAAGGAAGATAAATTGACATTGAGCTTCAGTGATAAGAGCTACAAAACAATAGAAAACTGCACATGTTCCAGTGGGGCAAAATTTCCTGGAACAACAGTCTTAACAGAGCATTGGAAGAAACTCTTATCTGGTCAGTGACGGGGGGAGTAGATCGAGTGACTCTAGAGTCTGGACTTTGGACTCTGGAGAACAGCCGAACAGGCAAAGCAACTAGGCAAAGGCCGCAAGCCCACAAGCCCACAACCGCAAGGCAACAGCGCCCAAACCCCAAAGTCTGGATATCCGAGGGTACTGTTCATCGGATAATCCGTATCCGTATCCGCCGGATAGTATGCTACTGAATCCGTATCCGTATCCGTATCCGATCCGGAACTATCCGAAAAATATCCGATCCGAAACTATCCGTATCCGAAAATTATCCGAATCGATCGGGAACTATCCGATCCGTTTTCACCCATAAGGAGTATGACGTCGAGGATGACTAAGGTGAGCATCGAGGATGAGAGAAAACTGACTGCCATCACCGCCAGCTCTGGAGCCGGGGAAGAAGCTCGGATCTAGCCGCCTCCACACACGTTGACTCCGGATCCATCCGACCATGCCCGAGCCGCTACTGGAACCGGATTCCGCTGCCCGTGCCGCTGTGGGATCTACAGGCGGCCAAAGTAGAGGAAGAAGGCCAAATCCATCCACCCCACTGCCGCTAGATTCGTGATCGCAGCCCACGCCACTAATTCCTCCCTCCGACGCGGAACAAACCCCTACTTCACCCTCCCAAACCCCGGCCGATCATGGCCATGGAAGATGGAGTAGCCTCAAGCGAACCTGAGGCCGTCTCCGGAGTGAGGGAAGAAGCAAGGGAGTATGCGGAGGCAATGGATGGCGGCGTCAAATTGGCGACGGCGTACTCTCTTGGCCAGGGGGTGGGCGGTGTGGATTTGTCAAGCAGGGGAAATGAAGCATCGATGTTAGTGGAGAGGGCGCCGGTGCGACGGAGAGGATGGAGGAGAAGAAAGGTGGCAGCGGTGGAAGGAGAGCAGAGAAGAGAGGGAGAGCAAGACCGGAGGCGGTGCGAGGGTTAAGTAGCCGATTGGGATTTTTGGAATTTTTGCAATGCGGCCCTCCAGATTTATAGATATTGTATATTAGTCCTTTGATGCTTAGATTCTTCTAATTTGAACCTTAGGAGGTCCGAATCAATGAAGCGGAAACGCGGACGCGTGGTAGTTCTCGTCCGGAACTTCGCCCAAACGAGGAACGGGGACAACACAAGACGTCAATTCAACGCCATCGAACATCGATCCTAAGAGCGGGGACACGCAGATGGATCGTCGAATCAAACAAAGGGAACATCATCCCGCTGGTTGCCAAACATCGAGAGGAATGGGGGCAAAGTCGCCGCCATAGGAGGTACTTACTTGAGTTCTTCGCCTCCATGCAGCGAAAGCGGCAGCCGTCGCCGCCCTTCTTCGCTCTGCTCCGTCGGCGCACTGCGCCTCCGCCAGGCGCCAGATCCGCTCGACCTCCGCGCGATCTTCTGCTCGTGTTTCAAGGCCTTTGGGCCTGCCTGGCAGACATCTCAAGACAATCCTGCGCCAAGGCTCGCGCCACGCTACGCTGCCGTACCATCCCGGCTCGCCTTCTTCGCCGTGTCTGGCCGGCCGCCCATCACCGGATCCGTGGTCAGTCTCCGCTCGCCCAAGCAGCGTCGTCCACCTTGCGTGAGGAGGCTCTGCTCGGCCTTTGTGAACGAGGAGTCACCGAAGTCGAAGCATGGTTTAGTGCCGGTTTTGCTTCATCCTAATCGAAGCGATCTCGAGTTTTATTTAGTCCGGCTGAAGTCCGCACTCGGCTCCACGCAGCCCATGAAAATGAGTTTGCTATCTTACGTGAGCAATTTAGTGACTTTGTTATGGAGGGTATGTTTGCACTTCCTGCTGTTACACTTGATGCAAGGTATCTTAGGATCGCGTTCCTCGTTCCGAGGGATCGTTCCAGGAACATCGTTCCCAACCAATTGGGAACACGTTCCAACTCTCGAACAAACACTCTGAAGAGGTATACCCCCTTCGTACCATAATTTTCAAAGTGGCATCCCTCGTCCCGCGTTCCTGTTCCTCGACCCCCTCGACCCGGGAACTTGGCTTCATAGGTCCGAATTGATCGCACAAAGGTGTTGTGGTTGTAATATGCGTTTGCAAGACTATGGATCCTTACATTTTGATGTTAAATGTTAATGCTTTAACAGTAGCTTCGAGCCATTAACTTAATGGTTGATGGCTTGATACTACTGTTAAATGTTAAATTTTGATATGTGTATAGCGTCGCCTCGCCTTATCACTTTAATAACCATGAATGAAATTATACAGTTCATAAAAGAAGTCTACGACGGAAGTACAATACCTCTCGACGAACTTTGAGTTGTTCCTGGAGCAGAGGTTTACCATTTATGTAAAGAATGTCAAAGCCAAAAGTGCAGACTGATACTTTGATGTCATTTATGGCAACAGCCTTGCGGGCCCTTGTGCTAAGTATCTGCAAGGAACGAGAAACAATCACTGCTGCATCCTTACAACTAGTGGTAACAAGTAAATAAAAATTGGACAGGAAAACAAGGTTGCTAAAACAACCAGAGGCATCAGTCTACAACATACAGCAGTGCAAACTGTACAGCAGCTATAGGTGTTGTATACTCAGATAATGACAGTAATTATGAAAGTAACCTAACTCTAAATATTAACAGAGATAAAAATGCAAACCTGAAAAGGTAAAATTTTATGCTTTTCAAGGTCATAAGCAACAATCTCACAGTCCAAGACAAATGATTTGACTGTAGGCTTCCGGAATCTGCATTGAGATGCTAAAGAATAATAATTGTTTGGAATAAAAAGTGCAAGAGAAAATAAGCAAAAGGCAGGTAAATTATTCGTGAGCTTGTAAACAGGTTTAGCTTAACAATGCTAGTACATATGGACACACAGACAATGCTAGCACATACGGATTTACTGATGGCAGAAGTAATGGAAAAGGTGCTTCAGCTAAAAAAAAAAAGTTGACTGAACATCATTACGGAATATAGATATATAGAGTCAGGAGTTATTGATGATTGAGTTATTGCAACATAGGGCACAAAACTCTGGCTCAAAAGCAGCAAAAAAAAGGTGGACCAAGCAAATCTGAGGTGCCATACAGTTCGAAAGCTGCTGAAAAGATTTCCAAATGACCTTAAAAATTTATGATTATACCAATTGAGAACTTGCACAAAATATTGCATCTGCATGGCATAGATCTCAAACACAAGAATCCTATAAGGCTATAACCAGTATCACACTGTTTTTTTCCCAATTTCTCCAGCTGGAGACTACAGAACTGCATTGATAAGTGAAAATTAGAAGGGAAGTATACCTAGAAACCGCATCAACAACATCAGGATACTTCCCAGTGTTCCTTTCAGCATTGCGACTATAAATCTCTACTGATCCATCCTCCATGCAATGTATCTTCATTCCAAATCATTGTGTTAATTGCGATGAGCATAGTTCAAAATATAAAAACAGCTAGATAGCCATGAGGCTTCATCATACCTGGGCCCGTTCACCATCATACTTGTACTCACAAGTGTACTCAATACCTTGAAACTTGTCGATGATCTCTGAGACAGATTTTGTTGCTTTTGCCAACATAGGACCAACAGGGACACCTATGGAAAAATTGCATGTCTCCGGAAGTTTCCAAACACCAACTTCAAGAAGAGCCGGGACAATTTTGTCATATATTGGAAGTACTGAATATACTTGTTTAATTATTTTCGCAGCCTTCAAAGAACAAAGGATACAAAAATATCAGAACTGATCATAACAATTGGTATTCATGCAGCTTTCAATATGATGTAAGAAACAAAATATGTTTGTGTTGACCATGCACAGCACATTAATAATCCTCCACATGAATTTCAGCAGTACTCTCAAGAGCATGATGCAAAATAGAAACGCAGACAATTTCAGGTACACGATGTATCAACAAGATAACTAGATGCCACTACAGAAGGATTGCCATCCCTAGAGGCTGGAGGTGATCAGGAATTTTTGCTCATGTCCATTTCTGAGCTAGCTACACACATTGATTAAGTGCATTGAACAAAAACTCATGAAACCTCTTGAGTCATGTGTTGTGTGCTTGCATCCAGTGTTGCAGAGTTAATTAAAAGTAGTAAACTCTGCATAAGTGTGCAGACAATGCAAAGGTTTTGACACTATCCACTCGAATCAAACATTACTGTAAAATTGTAAATAGAATAAATGTGTACCAACCTCTTCAAAAGGTGATTGAACTTTCGGGGGCGAAGAATTCTTTTGAGAATATACAGCAGCTTGCCCAAGAGCCATTTGGACAGTTTTCTCTGCCAGCCCAATCCTCATCTTCGACTGTAACAAGTAACAGTTCAGGGGCTCCAGGCAAATAGTAGTCTCATACACACCAACAAAGAGATAAAGTGAGCATTGCATGATTTACCTGAAGAAGACGTATAATGTATTGAGGTTCACAGTCAGTTGCAGCAACAAGAAGTCCTTTGATATGACTTCTTTTCTTATCTTGACTATCTTTGCCAGATTCCTGAAAAAGAAAGTATGCTTGCCCAGTGATTTCAAAAGTGACACAGCATAATAATGCATTCTGGAACCAGATAAATCCTCTCTCTAATCCATCGCTAACTACTTAGTGTGGATTTACTTCTGCTAATTAAGCATTTCAATGTCGTCCCGATTAAAAAAAAGGAGAGATTAGTTTTGTGTTGACAATATCAAGTCACGATAAAGGTTAAAATTTGACTGCTTAGCTTGAGAAATATGACAAAGGATACAACCTTTGCAATTGTCCGAAAAGTAGCAAGCACTCGAGCTATTGTCAGTGGCTTTGGCTTGTACATCATCTTCTGTGACAACCTACTTGCTTTCGCCACAAGCCCCAAATCACCCAATTCCTACAATGGCCAAGAGAAACAAATCAATCACTTTATGCCCCCAATTACATAGCAACCTACATTTCCCCAATCTAACCACCTTGAGGTTCTTCTTGACATGCTCATCTTTGCGGCCATACGCCTCTGCAAGTGCCCGGATGATTGATGCATCCCCAATTCCAAGCTCAATGCCCTCATGAGGCGGCGCAATCCGGTTGGCTGAGAGGTAGACCGTTGCAAGGAGATCCTCCGGTGTTGTGGCAATTACCGTGCGGAACACATTTGATAGGATTTCTGTAATGATAATCCGACCACTCTCATTGGAGATTAGATCAAGTGCCCGAGCCAGGAAGAGGAACGGCACAGGCTCGCCAGGCTTCCAATAGGCAGCAGCCATGGGATCAAATTCACTGCCTTTCTTCTTGAGCTCGAGGGCAGTGTTCTTTTCCTTCGACTTGGGGGCATCCGAGGTTTTGGTCTTCTTCGGTGACGAGGGCCTCTTCTTACCCTCCGATTGGGATGCTTGGCCTTTAACCTTGGTCGGCGACGGTGACCTTCTCTTTTTCTTCTCGTCAGATTGCGGGACATCGCCTTCGTCAGAAGGCTTGGCGTTGGATTTAGCCGCTAGGGTTTTGGACTTCTTCGGCGAGGGGGGACTCTCCTTCGGCTCCACTTGCGTGGCAGCGGCCAGCGTTTTGGACCTCGTCGGCGACGGTGACCTTCTCTTTTTCTTCTCGTCAGATTGCGGGACAACGCCTTCGTCAGAAGGCTTGGCGTTGGATTTAGCCGCTAGGGTTTTGGACTTCTTCGGCGAGGGGGGACTCTCCTTCGGCTCCACTTGCGTGGCAGCGGCCAGCGTTTTGGACCTCGTCGGCGACAGGGACCTCTCTTTCTCGCGAGGCGCCACATCAGCCGACGACTTGGACTTCGCTGGCGAGGACGGCCGCCTGGACTTCACCGGCGAAGGCGGCTTCTCCGCCACCTCCTGTTCGACCCCCGCGTCATCGGCCTGGGCGGTGGGCTGCGTCCTGGGCTTCTTCGGGGACGGCGCCTCGGAGGCGCCCGCAGTCGCCTTCTTCGCCTTCCTGGCGGCGTCCCGAGCGTTCCCCATGAGAACATCCGCCACTGTGCGCTTCCCACCAGTGCCGCCAGAGGACGACATGGCTGCCGATGCTGCGGCTGCGGCTGCGGCTGGTACCGCGTCGGCCCTCTTCGGCTTCGCAGGCGGATTCTCACCGGATTTGGCGGTCGCGCGGCGTCGGGGGGAGGGGGTGGAGGAGGAGAGGCGGGGACGGAGGGCAGGAGGCGGGGCGAGGGCGAGGGCTAGGGTTTTAGGCGAGTGGAGCGGGCGGCATTGGAGGAGGAGAAGTGAGGTGGTGGTGGTGGCTCGGAGGAGGAGCATCAAATGGGGAGCTTTCGCTTGGGTTGCGACTCTGGTGGGGAGGAAGGCGCGGGAGGCGATTTGGTCGGGGGTTGGCGGACCCGGAGAGCCTTACTTCAATATTTTCCTCTCTCATTTTACGTTTCTTATTTTCTTTTAAAATGCATCATCCAGGGGACCTATCAGGTGTAAATTATACTTATAGTATATTTTCACTAAAAATCATTTGTAAAAGTTTTTAAAATGTTTTAAATATTACCATACGTAGAGGAGGTTAACTTCTACAGCTCTGTATTGAGTTTTTCATATCTTTCAAATACGATTGAGTTTATTCTTCAAATTTTACACAGATGTAGAAGCTAACCTCTTCTAAGTATGATAATTTTTTGAGAATTTTGAAAAACTTTTGCATATAATTTTCATGGAATTTATACGATAAGAATGGTTTATACATGATATACCCCCTCCATCAAGAGCTGAAGGACAGTTAAAAGATATAACGAAACCCTAGCGATGCTCCATTGATCTTCTGCCTCTTCGACAGCTTTGTTATGATTTATTCAGCTACAAGCTTGTGCATTGGCACAACTAAAAAAATCAAATTATTCAACACATGGAGCCATCATTGTCAAATGTCAAACATGACTTACACTACATCATCGACTCTGGTGAACCAATCGGAGCCATGCCATTGACTCTATCGAACCAACCAACTAAGCTTTGGCTCGACCAGCATCATGCCTCTGCCATCGTATTCGACCTACATTGCTCCCTTGAATCCACCGCCACCGCCACACCTGGCTGGGTTGCCTTTGCTTGGGCTGCGACTTTAGGAGGAAGAAGTTGTGGGAGGTGATTTGGTCAGATCTTCATGGTTCGAGAGAGCCCTACTTGAACATTTTCCTCTATCATTTTACCTCTTGTTGTGTTGCTGCAATGCAATAGAGAAAACCTTACTTGAATATTTTTCTTTCTCTTTTTTATATTGGAAAAGTCCATATAATACTTCGAATTTTGCTCGAAAACAACTTTGAAATATGAAACCAGGCATTTGACCCCCAAATTTTGCAATGCAGTTAAATAATACATTAACATAGTTTCTGAAAGGACCGATATGTCGCCTAGAGGGGGTGAATAAGCGTATTAAAATTTTGCAATTAAATAAAATCTCCGAGAAAGCAGAGTCCGGATTGTCTGAGATTTTGTCCGGATAGTCCGGACTAATTGTCCAGGATAGTCCGAAAATTATCCGGATATCTCGGACCGATAGCTCGAGGAGGATTTTAAATCTTTGCAAAATTTCAATAGTCTAACTGAATACAAATACTCTAAATGATACGTGTACCTAACAAAAGTATAGATCTAGAGCCAAACACAATAAGTAAGTAGATCGGGCTTCTAAAGATCCAACAACAACAAACTCTAGCTCAAGCAAATGAAGAACACAATGACAATGATTTTTACCAAGTTCGGATTCTTGAAGGAATCCTACGTCTCTGATTGAGGAGGCACAAAGCCGGGTCCCTCTTGACCTCTTTCCTCCGGTGTTGCACGAAGCACTCGCGGTTCTTCACTTCTTGCCTCTTTCCTTTCGGAGGCGAGACTTGCCTTCACAAACCAAGGGCTCTCCACACGAAGACTTGGAGGCTCCGTGACTCCTTGCCGCCTAGGAGCCCTTCAAACTCCAAGAGTAACAAACACGCCGCTAAATCAACTTGGAGGATGAACTTGTGCTCAAGAATCAACAAAGCAAGTTCAAAACACTTAAATCCCCTTTTTTCTCCCCAAAGATTCAAACCAAATCAAAGATTCAAGTGGGGAAAAGAGGCTAGGGCTCAAGAGAGTGAGAGAGTGAGTTTGAGACTTGAATGCTGCAATGAATGAAATGCCAACCGGTAGATTTGGAGTGAGGGCTTAAATAGCCCATCCAAAATCCAACTGTTATAAGTGTCTTCAGGCTAAGTCCGGACTATCAGGACATTTAGTCGAGTGTCCGGACTCAACTCCTTATACCAACCGAGAGAGTGGGCTCTAATGTCCGGACAATATCTTGGATACTCAGGACAATTTCCTGAGTGTCCGGACTAAATGTCCGGATACTCTGACTTTCAGAGAAAAGCAAGCGAGGACCCTAGCTCTGAGTATCCGGATTTAATCCCTGATACTCTGGACATTTTCCCCGAGTGTTCGGACTAAATGTCCTGATATTCTGGGACCGACCTCCTCGGCCAGAGTACCCATTAACGAAATGCATGATTTTAAAATACTTTTGAGATGCAATTTTCATCCTATGAGCACAAGCATATCCTAGAAGCGATTTTTCCGTCAGATCCCCCTATATAGTACGGCTATCCTTAGACTCAATAAAACAAAAGAAATTCAACTAAAGTCTTGATGTCATTTTCAAATTTTAAATACGGTGGGGATCTCCAATCGCCTTTCCAACGGTGATATCTTCTTGATCATTGCATAGAATCTCATTTGCAATCGTTATAGGACAAGAATTGTGTTGCCATAAATCACCAAAACTCTTTGAGGGGCCTAGATGCACTTTCAATCTCCCTTGGTGAATTGATGACAACACAATTGAATTTAGATAAAAATTTGAAATGATATAGTATTTGGAAAACCAAATACTTGGAAGGTGGAGCTCCCCAAATACGTGCATTGCGAGAAATTTGAGTAGAGATTGAAATGCACATATTTAAGAGAAAAAAGGTGCAAGAGCTCCCCCTAAATTGTTGCTTATGATAGAATATGACATGATAATCAATAAGTAATTTTGCACAAGTAGATATGTCATGAAATCACACAAAGATCACACAAATGTATTGCTAAGGGCAAATGTAACAATAAGCAAAGTATAGATCAACATCATAACCAGTTTCACGATCACAACCACAACCATAAGCACAAGTTCGACCAAAGCAAAGACGAATAAATAATCTAAGAACCAAATCAAGCACAACCAAGGATAACCAAATTAACTCTCTCTCCCTTTGGCATCAAGACACCAAAAAGAAAGAGACTACGGCACAAGATCACTCCTCGCCGCTTTGAAGGCTCATAGTCCTCCTCATTGCCGCTGCGTTGCCGCCGCCACTAACGCCGGCCTCGAGGTGCAGGAGGTGGAAGGTCAAGAGCCGCCAGTAGCGGAATCCATCAGAGATACACGAGCCGACTCCTCGGACTGCATCGTTGGAAGATCCTCACCTGCTTTGGCGGCGGTAGGCGCGAACTTACTGGCGGTGCTCACGCAGCTCACGGCGGGTCTCCTTAACTTGCTCAGACACATCCTGACATAAGCAAAACAAGCATTTGAGCATTCTCTTGAGCCTCTCTCACCCCACCAATTCAATGGGGCGCTTACCAGCACCAGAATCTCCCTGGGAGGTAGACATCTGACAGGAAACAAGATTCAGGTGACAAAAGGTTCGAATGGAGATAAATTTTACAATTTAAATTTTTGGGCCGAGAGGTACAGCTCGGATACTCTGGACATTTAGTCCGGACTGTCCGGACAATTACTCCGGATACTCCGGGGATTTAATCCGGAGTGTCCGGGGTATAGTCCGGATACTCCGGACAAAACATCCGGAGAGTCCGGGGTGTACAGAATTCAGCCCAAAAACCTAACTTGCAAAAAAATAGGATTTCTAAGAGCACATTCTAGGATTAAACAATGGAGATGGATGTACTCTAGCAATGAAACCCTATTTCACGGCATTCCAAGAATCAAATAGGTTTGGGGCAAGAACGAGAACAAACCTCAACGGTGAACAACCAAAACGAAGAAATGCCGAGGGAGATCCTTCCCCAAGCCCTCCAAGGTTGATCCGGAGGCTCCGGAGGGTGAGAAACACGCCGGAGATGGAGGAGAACCGGAGGGCGGCGGCTAGGGCGAAGATTTGAAGAGGATGCGGTTGAAACAAATGAGAAGAGAGAGAAAGGATGCCCTCAAGACGCTTAAATACCCTGACCATCTCGGTCAGGACACTCGACATTTAGTCCGGATACTCCTGACAATTAATCCGGACCGTCTCGGCCGACAAATCGAGGATCCAAAGAGGAATTTCAAGGATTTGAAAGGGATGATTGACTTGAAGCATTGAGAAAAGTAGTCCTAAAGGCCCTTTGCATAATGTGACTAGCGAACACATAATCAAACAATCCATAGTCACATGACATTGGGCTTGATCCGAAGATCAAAAATTTCATCCAATACAAAAAGATTAGAGAAAAAGACTAAACAAACTTTTCTAAAATATTTTGCACACATCAATCAATAATGTGCACCCTTCAGGCCAAATTGCGAGAATCAAGAATATTTAGCCCACTCCTCAAATCACAAAATCTCTTCTCATCAAGGGGTTTGGTAAAAATATCGGCTAATTGATCATTTATGCTCACATGTTGGATATCGATATATCGCTTTAGTGGAATGATCTCTTAGGAAATGATGGCGGATATCAATATGCTTTGTACGGAGTGTTGGACGGGTTGTTGGCAATTTTATGGCACTCTCATTGTCACACAAAAGTGGCACATGGTTATAGGTTAGCCCATAATCATTTAAAGTTTGTCTCATCCAAAGCAATTGCGCACAACAACTCCCGGCGGCTATATATTCGGCTTCGGCTGTGGATAGGGCTACGGAGTTTTGCTTCTTAGAGGACCAAGAAACAAGGGATCTTCCTAAGAATTGACATGTCCCCGAAGTACTCTTCCTATCCACCTTACATCCGGCATAATCCGCATCGGAATAGCCGACTAGCTCAAATGATGAACCCTTAGGATACCAAAGCCCGAAATGAGGAGTGTGCACTAAATACCTCAAGATTCTCTTTACGGCCACCATGTGGCACTCTTTAGGAGCGGCTTGAAAACGTGCACACATGCACACACTAAGCATGATATCGGACCTAGATTCACAAAGATAGAGTAAGGAGCCGATCATCGAGCGATATACCTTTTGGACGACCGGTTTACCTTCTTTGTCGATGTCTAGATGTCCGTTAGCTTGCATCGGCGTCTTGATTGGCTTAGCGTTCTCCATGCCGAACTTCTTGAGCATGTCCTTGATATACTTCGTTTGGCATATAAAAGTTCCTTCCTTGAGTTGTTTGACTTGAAATCCGAGAAAGAACTTTAACTCGCCCATCATGGACATCTCAAATCTTTTAGTCATTATCCTGCTAAAATCCTTGCATAAATGTTCATTAGTAGATCCAAATATAATGTCATCGACATATATTTGGCACACAAATAAATCATCATCGATATGTTTAGTGAAGAGGGTAGGGTCGGCCTTTCCGACTACAAAACCTTGTTCGAGGAGAAAATCGCGAAGACACTCAAACCACGCCTTGCTTGCTTAAGCCCATAACGAGCCTTATGTAGAAAGTAGACGTGGTCCGGATACTCTGGGTCTTCGAAACCGGGTGGTTGCTCAACGTAGACCATTTCGGAGAGTGGTCCATTCAAGAAGGCGCTTTTCACGTCCATTTGATACAACTTGAAATCATGGTGAGTAGCAAAGGCAAGTAATATTCTAATAGATTCAAGCCTAGCTACGGGAGCGTATGTTTCATCGAAATCCAAACCTTCTATTTGCGTGAAGCCTTGAGCAACCAACCGTGCTTTGTTTCTAGTCACTATTTCGTTCTCATCTTGCTTGTTCCGAAACACCCACTTGGTTCCGATCACGTTTTGCTTGGGTCTTTCGACAAGCTTCACACTTGGTTTCTCTCGGTTGTTCAACTCCTCTTGCATAGCCATCACCCAATCCAGATCTTGGAGAGCTTTTTCTACCTTGAGTGGTTCAAGAGAAGAAACAAAGGAGTAAAATTCACAAAAATTTGCAAGTTGAGATCTAGTGGATACTCCCTTGTTAATGTCTCCAAGTATGTTGTCAACCGGTGATCGCGTTGTATGCTTTGATGAACTCTCGGATGAGGAGTTGTTGCACTTATCGTTGAATAGGACCTCCGTCATCTTGAGAAGTGTTGGAACCATCTTGAGCTTGAATGGAAGAGGAGGATCAACATTTGGAGCAACGATGTCCGGAATGTCCGGGTTAAGTCCGACACTCTGGAGATTTTGTCCGGATACTCCGGACATTATCCCGATACTACGGGTTGGGGTGCTCGGATTGCTTCCGCCCACCGGTTTTACCTCCCGATAGCCAATTTCTTGATTGCTTCGCATGGAGGTTCTTCCTATCAATTTCATCACAATTAACTTGTTCTACTTGAGAACTGTTAGTTTCATCAAATGTTACGCCACGAGATTTCAACTACACCGTGGTGTTATTGAAAACCCGATATGCGTAAGCATTTGATCCATAACCAAGTAAAAATCCCCCATCTACTTTAGGAACAAATTTAGAAGACTTAACTCTCTTGTTGAGAATGTAGCATTTGCTTCCAAAGACTCGAAAGTAGGACACATTGGGCTTCTTCCCGGTGAGGAGCTCGTATGCCGTCTTCTTTAACAACTTGTGAAGATATAGTCGTTTGGAGCTGTGGCACGCGGTGTTGACGGCCTCCGCCCAGAATATGTCGGAGACCTTGTACTCGTCAAGCATCGTGCGCGCCATCTCGATGAGGGTTCGATTCTTCCTCTCGGCTACCCCATTCTGTTGAGGAGAGTAGGGAGCCGAGAACTCGTGTTTTATTCCTTCTTCGTCGAGAAACTCCTCAATACCGGTATTCTTGAATTCGGTACCGTTGTCGCTCCGAATTTTCTTGATCTTCACATCGAACTCATTTTGAGCCCTTCTCATGAATTTCTTCAAGCTTCCTTGGGCTTCGCTTTTATCATGCAAGAAAAATACCCAAGTAAAACGCGAAAAATCATCGACAATAACTAGAACATACTTGTTTCCTCCGATGCTTATGTAGGCGATCGGGCCGAACAAATCCATGTGTAGCATCTCCAATGGCCTCGAGGTGGTCATCACATTCTTAGCGGGGTGAGATGCTCCGACTTGCTTTCCGGCTTGACACGCGCTACACACCCTATCTTTCTCAAAGACAACATTGGTCAATCCAAGAATATGATTGCCTTTAAGAAGTTTGTGGAGGTTCCTCATGCCAACATGGGCAAGCCGACGATGCCATAGCCAACCCATGCTAGATTTATCTATTAG
The DNA here is from genome assembly GCA_036346375.1 of Guadua angustifolia. NCBI lineage: Eukaryota > Viridiplantae > Streptophyta > Magnoliopsida > Poales > Poaceae > Guadua > Guadua angustifolia. Next base: position 15,317,345 of record CM070518.1, on the reverse strand, counting down.
GCACGTTTCAAGGTTAACTCTATCCGTAGTGAAGTCTACAAGATAGAGATTCCCTTTCAACCATCCCTTAACGGCTATAGAACCATCAACCCTCTTAACGACATCCACACCCTTATCGCTAAACACACAATTGTAGCCCGCTTCACATAATTGAGCAACGGACAACAAATTGTAGCTTAGCGACTCGACAAGTAAAACATTGTTTATATGAAAATCATTGGTAATCAAGATCTTACCTAAACCTACCACTTCACCTTTTCCGTTGTCGCCAAAGATGATGCTCTCACTATTTGATCCATTTGCTTCCAAATACGCGAACATTTCCCTTTCTCCGGTCATGTGATGCGTACATCCGCTATCCAAGATCCAACTTGTTCCACCGGAGATGTAGGCCTACAAGATGAAATTTAGATTTTGCTCTTTGGTACCCAAACTTGTTTAGATCCACGCACGTTAGTGACAAGTGATTTGGGGACCCAAATAGATCGCACACTAGAAGCATTTTTAGGCTTACCCCCAATGTGATGAGCAACTACTCTACCGAGGCTAGTCCTCTTAAGCACATAAGATGCAAAGAAAGTGGATTGAGCCTTATATTTAGAGTTTGCTTCCCCCTTTACGAAGTGAATGGGCTTGTTAAAAGGCGCAACCACAATGTGATTTCCTTTGCCCTTGGGAGGGACATAACCAAGCCCATGCTTCATGGGGTTACCTTTTGCGCTACCGAGAACTCCTCTAGTCCCTTGCTAGCCTTATAGGACTTTTGTAGTCCATCTTCGAGCATTCCTTGAGCTTCTCATTTTCATGAGCAAGTACTTGCAAAGTCTCAAGGTTAGTGGTACAAATATCAATATTGACATTATAGCACCTAGCGATCCATTGCTAGTTGAAGGTAATGAAGAATTGGAGTTAATAGTTGAGGTAATCGGAGGTTATTCTTGAGATCAACAAGCTTCAACTCAAGAGCCTTGCAAGCGTCCTTTGCCTTAGCAAGTTCCTCTTCGAGTGAAGCATTGGTGATCTCGAGACTAGTCACCTCGGATTTGATTAATTTTGAATTCTCAACTAATTTCTCATTTTTCTTTTTTCAAAAGACAAACTCTTCTCTAGCTCACGATTCTTTTCCTTTTTCGAGGATGAGCAAATCCTCTTGAGCCTCGAGAGTAGCTTCCTTTTGTTCGACTACTTCCTCCAATTTTTCAATATCTTTTAGAAGCATGTCTAACTTTTGAATGTCAAAGTCCTTAATTGACTTGATTACACAATCATCATCACTATCATCCATACATGAGTTAACAATAGAAGAGGATGAAGTTTTAATTGATACCTTTTGCCCCTTAGCCATAAGGCACATTGGAGCGTTTGTCGCATTATCGCTCAAATTGTCGAAGAGGCCCTTCGACGTTGTTGGAGTAGAGGGTACGGCGATGGCGACAGACGCGATTCCTCCTTCATCGGAGTCGGAGCTTGAGTCGGAGTCGGAGTTTGAATCCCACTCTTCTCCAATGTGTGCTTGCCCCTTATTCTTGTAATGTTTGAACTTTTTGCCTTTTTCCTTATCATTGCCCCGGGTCTTGTCCTTCTTGTATGACTTCTCTTCTTTCTTCTCTCGATGAGGGCATTCGGCGATAAAATGACCGGGTTCTCCGCATTCATAGCATTTCCTCGTTGAATGTCGTCCTCTTGACTTGTTCCATTTACCCTTGGAGTGACTTCCCGGTTTGTAGCCCTTCTTCTTAAAAAACTTGTTGAATCTTCTCACAAGCAAAGCCATATCTTCATTGGTTAGGGGGCCACTTGCCTCATCATCTTCACTTGCACTTTCCTCAACTTCTCTCACGGTCTTCGCGGCTTTTAGGGCAATACCTTTCTTCTTGCCCGACTTGAGTTCTTCCACAACCTCAGCTTCCTTCACCATCATCTCGTCCATCATGAGCCGCCAATGACGCCATGAGGTGTCAAAGTGTCGGTTGGGCCGGTCTCGGATCAATCGAACAAGGTTGCGTTGGTGGGAGTGATCACGCGAAGTATTATCTTCACCACGGCCTTGTCAGAAAGATCAGTGCACCCAAGACCTTTGGCTTGATTCACAAGCACCATTAGCCGGTCAAACATCTTGTTGTAGGACTCTCCTTCTTCCAAAGTGAAACGGCTTAGCTCACCAATAATGAGCTCTATCTTCGATTCACGGACACTTGAAATCCCTTCATGACTCACTAGGAGTCTATCCCAAATGGCCTTCGCTTCCTCGAGTCCATCGACTCGGTTGAACTCGGAATCACTTAAGGCATTGAATAAGGTATTGACTGCCAAATCATTGAAGTGTTGATCTTTATCTTCTTCGGGAGTAAGATTCTCGGGATCATTAGGCTTGAAACCTGTTTGCACAATCTTCCAAATAGAAGGATGAAGCGATCTCGCGCATCTTCATCTTATGTTTCCATGCCGCATAGTGAGTGCCATCGGTGAGGCGCCAATCGAGGGCACGGAGACATATGAGGAAGAGCTTGGGACACCGAGGAACGATAATCAAATGGAATTGCAACCCCAATACCGGAGCCCGTGCCCTTATCTTGGTCATGGGCTCCGACATTCTTATCTTCTTGCGACATATTGATTCTCCTAGCGGTTAAGCCAAAATACGGAGATTTTGCTCGATACCAATTGAAAGGACCGATATGTCGCTTAGAGGGGTGAATAGGCGTATAAAATTTTGCAATTAAATAAAATCTCCCGAGAAAAGCAGTCCGGATCGTCTGAGGATTTTGTCCAGGATAGTCCGGACTAATTGTCCTGATAGTCCAGAAAATTATCAGGATACTCCGATTTGGATAGCTCGAGGAGGGATTTTAAATCTTTGCAAGATTTCAATAGTCTAGTGAATACAAATACTCTAAATGATACCAGTACCTAACAAAAGTATAGATCTAGAGCCAAACACAATGAGTAAGTAGATCGGGCTTCTAAAGATCCAACAACAACAAACCCTAGCTCAAGCAAATGAAGAACACAATGACAATGATTTTTACCAAGTTCGGATTCTTGAAGGAATCCTACGCTCTCTGAGGAGGCACAAAGCCCGGGTCCCTCTTGACCTCTTTCCTCCGGTGTTGCACGGCACTCGCCGGTTCTTCACTTCTTGCCTCTTTCCTTTCGGATCATGTAGACTTGCCTTCACAAACGCATAGGGGCTCTCCACACGAAGACTTGGAGGCTCCCGGTGACTCCTTGCCGTCTAGGAGCCCTTCAAACTCCAAGAGTAACAAATACGCCGCTAAATCAACTTGGAGGATGAACTTGTGCTCAAGAATCAACAAAGCAAGTTCAAAGCACTTAAATCCCCTTTTTCTCCCCAAAGATTCAAACCAAATCAAAGATTCAAGTGGGAAAAGAGGCTAGGGCTCAAGAGAGTGAGAGAGTGAGTTTGAGACTTGAATCTTTGCAATGAATGAAGTGCCAACTGTAGATTTGGAGTGAGGGCTTAAATAGCCCATCCAAAATCCAACAGTTATAAGTGTGTCAAGGCTTAAGTCCGGACTATCCGACATTTAGTCAGGAGTGTCCGGACTCAACTCCTTATACCAACCGAGAGGGTGGGCTCGGAATGTCCGGACAATATCTTCGATACTCCGGACAATTTCCCCGGAGTGTCCGGACTAAATGTCCGGATACTCCGGACTTTACTGAGAGAAAAGCAACCGAGGACCCTAGCTCTGAGTATCAGGATTTAATCCTGATACTCGGACATTTTCCTGAGTGTCCGGACTAAATGTCCGGATATTCGGACCGACCTCCTCGCCAGAGTACCCATTAACAGAAATGCATGATTTTAAAATACTTTTGAGATGCAATTTTCATCCTATGAGCACAAGCATATCCTAGAAGCTTATTTTCCGTCAGATCCCCTTTATAGTACGGCTATCCTTAGACTCAATAAAACAAAAGAAATTCAACTAAAGTCTTGATGCCGCTTTTCAAATTTTAAATACGGTGGGGATCTCCAATCGCCTTTCCAACGGTGATATCTTCTTGATCACTGCATAGAATCTCATTTGCAACCGTTAGTGTACGCAATTGTGTTGCCATAAATCACCAAAACTCTTTGAGGGGCCTAGATGCACTTTCAGTTTCATAGGGTGGTATTGCCCATGTGGCGCGATAAGTGGATGGTCTTACCATATAAGGTGGCGTTTGGTTGGGTGGATGAGGATGGATAGGATATGGCTATCAATGGATTTAGAGTCATCCAATTGTTTGGATGAGTAGATGGGTGGGATATAATCATCTAGTTTTTTAGAATATTATCTCAAGATGCTGGATAGAGCAATTAAAAAAAAAGATCGAATGGGCTTATCCAGTTTGTTGTACGAAGAAGTGTACTCGGTTAAATTCAAATTTTGATCAAATTATGGGCAGTTTTTTTCTAAAAATTTAAATTTTGTCCAAAAAATTCAAACTAAAGTTTGAAACTTTGATTACAACTAACTCATCCATTCTCATCTATCTAACCAACTAAAAATTAACTCATCCTGTTCATTCTCATCTATCTAACCAAACAAAAAATTGGCTTGTCCCCATCCACCCAACCAACAACCACCTAGATAGCTCTATCTTATCCAAACTGGATGAACATATCCCATCCAACATCATCCAGACAACCAAACGCATATGACACGTTGGCCAAGTTAGATAAATGATATGTGGATTCGCAGGGCCTCTCCCACCGAGCTCACAGCTACGCTTTACATGGTTGATGTTCCTACAAATACAACTCCTTCCTCTCTAATTCGATTTGGGGGAGAAGACCTTATAGATCCCATTTATCATTCACCTAAACTTGCTCTAACGTGTTCACCAACCTCTTTTGAAAGAACTTAAGCCCTATCTGGCAGAGTTTCAGATCCCAACTCTATCTCAGATCTGGAGATTGTAAGCTAAAATAAAGTAAATTAAGTTTATATTTTTAGTCTAAAATGTAAACAAGATGACACACCTAAACACTCTTAGACCTTATCTGGTAGAACTTTAGATCCTAGCCCTATCTCCGATTTAGAACTTGTAGGTTAAAATAAAATGAATTAAGTTTATTTTTGTAGCCTAAAATGTAAACAAAATGACCTATCTAAACACTTTTACTATATCCATACCTTCAATTCCATAGATCTAGCTTTAATTTTATAATTCTGGTGAAATTAGAACTAGAGCTATACTAAACACAACTCCAGCTCCATGAATCGGAGATGATACCGCACCGTGGTTCCACCCTTGCACCTCAGAAAGCCTTTGCCCGCATCAAGTTGGCCGTGCAACCTCACTCGATTTTTCCCGAAACGTGAGCGACTGTGTAGGCAACGAACCCCTGAAATCACCTCTCGCACAAAGCATCCCAACAACAAATCCCTCCTCCCCCTCGTAGCCATGCCACCTCCCCGGCTCCCCGTGCCCCTCTCCTCATGGTTGCGCCGCCACTGATCTCGGCGCTCGCATCCGCAGCTCTCGCCGCTCGCTCCACTCCCATAAACGCAGCCTCCTCGCCCCTGTCCATTAGAACCATGTGCAGCCTTGCCCCGACAATCCGATCACCTTCTTCCATCCCACATGGATCTCCCCCAAATCTACGAGCCGACAACAAAGTCTTGAGCATGGATTGGCTATATAGGCTTTAGCTTCTTGCAGTTTCTTTGTTGTGCAAATTTTGTACATGTCGCTTAAAATATGTGTAATATTGTTTTTGCCATGGGAAATTTGCTCATTCTGTTCTTGCATCCTTCCGTCGGTGCATATTTCATTTTTGCCACTCCATTCACTTTTCCGTCAAGTAAGCGGGTTTGAAATGTTAACATAGAAAAACTTGAAAAAACACTAGAATATAATGCAAAATAAAAATAAGCAAAAATAAAAAATGTTAAGGATAACTTTGGACAATTTGTTTACTTTTATTTTTTGAAAATTTATTGTAGGAAATTTTCTCAAAAAATTACAATAAGGAAAACATTTTAATCTTCCTCAACTTTTATGGAACATTGCTAAAATTTTGTTGATGTAAAACTTTTGCACAATTGTAATTTTATTCTATTCAGAAATTGTCCCCTAATTGTTCTGTATTTTCTGGTAATTTTTATAAAAAGTTTTTTTTGAATTTTTGATTCTATAATTGTTTTGCACATTTCTTAACAGTCAAACCCTGTTGCCTTCTGTTTTTTTTTTTCAAAAACCCTATTGCCTTGACGGAAAATTGGACGGAATGGCAAAAATGAAATGTGTACTAATCGAAGGATAAAAATAAATGAAATGAGCAAATTTCCATTGGCGAAAACCAACTGAGCAATTTTTTAACGGCAAAAACGATATTATACATATTTTGAGTGGCCGTAACAAAATTTTGCCTTCTGTGTTTAGACTGCAACGCCCTCCTTCTTTGGTACACTGCCATTTCTGTAGACCAGCAGGGCCTCACAACAGCCAAAATGATATGTTCTCTTCTCATTTGCTGACTATCGACCGTACCAGTGGCACACCGTGCTTCCAATCTCAGGTGTTTGCCAGCAACCACACCTTTTACTTAGGTCCTGTTTGAGAGAGCTCTAGATCTCAATTTCAGCTTAGATCTAAAGCTTATAGACTAAAATAAAGTGAATTAAGTTTATATTTTTAGTCTAAAATATAAATAAGATGATCTATCTAAACACTCTTAGGGGTGTTTGGGATGACTCACTCCACTAAAATCTGTGGAGTTGGTGAGCAGTGGTATTTAGCTCTAAATTTGTGGAGCTGGAGTCAGGTACATTAAGAGTGTTTAGGTAGATCATCTTGTTTACATTTTATACTAAAATGATAAACTTAATTCACTTTATTTTAGCCTATAAGTTTCGACTCAATTTGAGTTGAGATCTGAGCTCTCCAACAGACCTTAATATACCTATAGCTCCAGCTTCATAAATTTTTGAAGCTAAAAATACCCTGCTCTACCAACTTCATAGATTTTGGTGGAGCTAAAACTATCCCAAACACCCCCTCAATCCCATGCTCACAAGGTGTTTATAGAGATGGCAAAACTTAAGAGATAGATATGCGTATTTGGTGCTCATATTTTACCAGATAGATTGATATCATTCATGGTTTATGTAGGCTCCTAATGTTGATCGCCTCCAATTGTACTTGCTACTACTAGGCCACTAGATCTTGATACGGTTTTTATCATCTACAAGGTACTTCTTATCTCTGATGTTTTCGCCTATTTTCTACAAGTATTTGGACGCGCTCTTGCAGACACATTACGTTGTCCATTCCTGTATTTATTTGATTGTATGGTTGTTGCGATAAAACATCACATGATATCTACAGTTTGCAACTTGAATTGCAATGGTATATTTAAGGGTCTATTTGGTTGGTCGGATGAGGTTGGGGCTGTTTGGTTGTCTGATTCCACGCGATCAGATCTGCGGGAGCTAGGGAACCAGCGTTTGGTTGCTCGTTGTATCGCGTGAGCCTGCACCACACATACAAGATGGCTGTTTGGTTGCCTACGCGCGGTGCAGAGCCAGACTAGCACGATACACAAAGCACTCGCAACAAGACTCGTAGAAAACGAGCTCCATGACCGTTTTTCCGGAGTCAGACTGAGATGGTGCAGACTCCTGCGGCCAGACTCGTGCGAGACGACAACCAAACAACCATTAAATGAGATGGGATGGTTCTGTACTATTTGGTTCTATTGTTTTAGGTGAATGGAATGATTCAACATATATATGGAATATTCCTCAAATTTATATCACACCGTTCAGGACGGAATGGTTCCATTCAAGCAACCAAACATATAGATTTTATTTTTCAATGACAAAACGAGATAATAGGTCAGCTCCAAGATACAGCCCACAAGTCGCAATATGCATCGACTAGCCGCAACACAGAGAGCAAATCCAGGATATGCCAGTACAAAAGTAAATGAGGCAGAAGTTAAGCTACATAACGCAACTTCTCTCGGGCTACTGGATGGCGATCTAATTTTAGGATTGATTGTATTTAGAGGGTGTGTTTCTTTTGTTGTTTTTTCGGTTTGTGTAACTTCTTTCATAGTTAGAGTAGGAGAGAGGTTTCATGACATAGATCTTCTCGATGTAAGTTTCTTGAAAGCAATAAAATCTTCCTTTAAAAAAAAAAAAGCTACATAACGCAAAGTTTAAAGACGCAATTCTCACGGTACGCAGCGAAAACACTGCACTAGCCACATACTAAAGAATAAAAGCTTGAACTACCTAAACTGTGCTAGAAACAGTCACTCTCAGTGAGATTGAAAGGGTCAATTCTCAGTATGCAGACAGACCATAATCGTTTAAACTACCTAAATCCCCATCAGAAATGAGATAAATCCACCATCAGCAGGTGATCCGGCCCTCAACAGTATCAGCGACGAAATGAAAGAAGAACAAAAGGGAACTCACTCCACTCCTGCTTAAGTCCTTTGCTTGGACTTTTGGACGGTCAGCGTGCATGCCTTGACTCCTCTTCACAAGATGGGACGGCCAAGATCAGAAACCCTCAACGGCGACGGCAAACAAGCACGCGTTGGCGTTGCTGGGGTCACGGAAGCAGCGCGCGCAGAGGCAGGAATGACGCACCGGATCGAACACCATCGCCGCCGGCATGACCCGGCAAGCCGGGCACTCACGTACGAGTCGAAGCCGGGCTGGGCCACTGCCAAGCCTCTCGATTCCGCTACGGACTGACCGACGGGGACCGGTACCTGCGCCGCCGGAGCATGTTGGCCGAGCCGAAGCTTCTCCTGACGAGCGGATACGGTCGCCTGCTCCTGTGCCTGTGCCGCCGCACCAGGCGGGAGGCTGGGCTTCCACTGAGGAGCGGACATGGTCGCCTGCCCCTGCTCGATCTTCTGGCGCTTCCCCTGCTGCTGCAGTTCTCTCCTTGCAGTAGGCTCGAGTTCGAGTATCCTCGCGCTTCTCTGCTGGGCATCATCGCGCTGACCAAGAACAAGCCAACGGAGATGTCAGGCCAAGAAATTAGCTTATCGGAGACGAAGAAACGAACGAATGTGCTGGACTAATGGGTGACGGAAGCAAATTACAGGGATGATGGAACGGCCGTGCTGCTGTCTCATCTGGCCGCGGCTGGCGAGCTGGTTGGAGGCCGAGGCCGGGGCCGTCTGGGGCTGCTGCGCATTGCCAGTAGTAGAAAGTAACCGGGGGAACACCAAGCCGGGGATCGCCGATGGCACCTGCAGGCCGGTGTACCCCTGCGGGAAAATCTGGTACTGCTGCGGGGACTGGAAATGCTGCGGCGGCGGCACCTGCAGGCCGGTGTGCCCCTGCGGGAACATGTGGTATTGCTGCGGGGACTGGAAATGCTGCTGCCGCGGCATGTCGTAGCTCCACTGTGAGGGCCGTGGCAGGTCTGCCCCCATGGCCGAGCCCCTCTTCGTCCAACTGGCTGAAAGAGAGGAACCAAGAAACCAAACGAGAACGTCTGTAACCAAGAACCGCACGGCCAGGGCAGAGTCATGCGCTTTTCTTGGGCACCCACCCACCTTGATCTTTCCAGGGTCGGAAGGTCATCTTGTCCTGCTCGCCGCTCCTTCCCGTCGTCGGCCGTGGTTGCGGCGCCGGCGGCTCCACCTCCGTCCTGTGCTCCGTGTCGCTCCCGCTGGCTGCAAGAAACCAAGCTCTCCCAGTACAATCCAAGAACCAGGAATCAAGAATAACGCGCTTGCAAGCTTTTCCCTCGGCACTCACCTCCCATCGGCTGAAGTTGCAGCGGCGGCGGCGTCACCTCCCCGCTGCGCTCTGCGTCTCTCCTGCCGACTGCAAGAAACCAGGAAATCAAGCTCTCACACTACTATCGAAGAACCAGAAACCAAGAAGAACGCGCTCGCATGCTTTTCTTGGGCACTCACCTCCCGGGAGTCCAAGAGCCAGGGTGAGGTCGGGGGAATCTCCGTCGTCGTCGGGTGGCGTTGTAGGTGGCTGCGACGCCCCGGGAACGTCATCATCGGCCTTCCGCTTCCCCGCCATCTCGCTTCAACAAGCCGAACAAACTATCGAACACCTTCGCAAGAACCGAACCGCGCGTGGAAGAAAGCAAGGGGAACGAATGGGAGAGGAGGGACGGTGCGTGGAGGAAGACGAAGGTATATATAGCGCGCGGAGGGGCTCGCCATGGTCTGAAGAACGAAAGTTCTTTCTGACAGCGATATTAAAATACGAATGAACGATAAATAGTGTGATTATTTATCTCTTTAATTATGCAATCCAATTAAGAAAAGTTTCAAAAAATTCTGAAAAAAAATCGTGGATGTACATCTCATCTTACTCCATCTACATATAAAATTTCATGATCAAATTCGTCCTATGTTAAGAGTAATAAAAAAGACAATTTTTTGACAAACTTGAATAGTTCAAATGCACCCTAAATTTGTCTTTTTTGTAACTTCAAGCATAGGACGAATTTGATCATGAAATTTTATATGTAGATGGGGTAAGATGAGATGTACATCCACGATTTTTTTCAGAATTTTTTGAAACTTTTTTTAGTTGGATTACACGGTGATTGTACCAAAGTGCTGATTGCACTGAATATGTTCCCCTCTTTAATTACTTTAAAATTCATCTAACTTATATTAAGAAAAAAAGTATTGAAGTACTACTCAAAATTCCATTGGATTTGGACGAAAAGGATGACCAAATGGGACAGGCCAGTACAGGCGAACGGTCCAAAGGCTTTACCAGGCTCCATGGGTCCAATGCCTTCAAATCCTAGACCGACATCACCGGTGGCCCATGCTTGCTGGCGCGCGTGAGGGCTCGGACCGGGCGATGCCGCGATGGTTTGGTACGTGGGAGAGTTCGCTGTTGGGTGGAACGGCCCACAGCGTAGTCAGGCAGGACGGGATTTGGCATGGCAATGCATTGTTACCTTGTGGGCATCAGCCATCAGGTCGAACTTTACATACTGTAGTTAATCTTGGAAAAACTAGCTACACTAGCAAAAGGCACGGGTGATAGTTTGACGTACCCTTACCTGTTCCGTCTCTCGTACGAAAATGACAGATACTCTGTTTTTGTCATGTTTTATTTTTGGGATAAGGAATGAAATGAAATCTTTTTGAAAAAACCCACATCTAAGTAGGTGAGTTTTGTCGAAAACTCACCCGCATCTCAAAAGTTTGTCAAAGATACACCACAAATCCTATGTTGTTGCAAATCCCACCCCTCGATCTAATTTACTCGCTGAAGCTCCTACGTAGCACTTACGATGCAATCTCAATCGAGTATGAGCAGGCAAGACGTGCTAGCGTAGGGTAAGGTACACGAGGCAAGCGGAGAACAAAGCGTGACACAAGAGCAGAATAATACAGGAACATGGAATAAGGATGACCAGGGCAATCCGATGTTGCAGCCATGCAAGAGGATTCATATGGTTTGGATGGAGTCAGACACGATCCCCTCAGCGGGAAATAGCTAGGTTAATAGTTCTTGACTTCTAAGAGTTTCAACAAGTAAATTGGACAAGGAGAGAGGATTTACAACAACATAAAATTTACATGTGGGTTTTTTATGAACTTTGATATACACGTGAGTTTTTAACAAATTCCTAACTCGAATGTGGGTTTTTACAAAAATCCCATGAAATAACTGAGGCATAGATCACTGAATAATCAGTTGGAAATTTGTGATGTTGCTGACTTGTAGTAATGGAAAAAGTTAGGTAACTGATTAAAAGCACAACAGTTTGGTGTAGAATCTTTACAGAGACAACAAATAATACAATCTATCCGAAAACCAAGGTTACCTAGTGAACAACAATTACTTCTCCTATAGGAATCTGAGGTAGTGAGGTCCCAAACAAATAACTAATGGAACAGATTCTAATGGGCACTGCAGATGGAAATTGAAATCCACATATAGTTATAGTGTAGATAATGTCACAGCAGTAGATGCATTGAAAAAAAAGAAACAAAGCTCAACCCCTAGCATATGATAATTTTGCTTTTCTGTATTTTATTGAATACACTACCCAGTGGTGATCAGGGTTCATAAAATCAAAATTTTGATTTTTCGAATGATTTTTCAAATCGAAGAAGTTTGAATTCAAAATTTTGAACTCGGCAGTCAAACAACGGTGAAAAAATTGAAAATTGAGTGATTTTAATGATTTTCAAGCAATCTTCATTCATTTTTGATAGGTTTTGTTCGATTTACATCCGATTTGTTTTGAGCAATTTTTTTGATTTTTGAGCGATTTATTCTATTTTCAACACAACGAAGGAAAATTACAAAGAAATATAAAAATTTCAAAAAAAACTAATTAATCTATAAAATACCTCAGAGAAATTTCAAGCAATTTTGAATTCATTTAGTGCTTCTGGAAAATAAAAAATAGTAATTAATGAAAAGGAATAGAGACACTGTCAAATTTTTATAAAAATTATAAGCTTGATCGTACTATTAAATTTTAATTGTATCATAAAGAGTGCCAAAGGATCATGCATTAAAATTTTCATAAATATTAGACTTCATTTAGTACCCCTAGAAAATCAAGAACCGAAGTGCATACACGTAGACATTAGAACTTTTAGAATTTTTCTTGAAAAAAGACAGGCCTGATCATCATCCAACAATTTTACACCATCATTAGCATTGCTCCTTGGACCTCACACAAAAATTTTCAAAAATATTAGACTTCATTTATTACCCCTATAAAATAAAAAATAGAATAGTATATACAAAGACAGTAGCGTTGTCAGAATTTTTTTAAAATATACAGATCTAATTATCATCTAAAAATTTTACAACATTATTAAAATTACCTCAGAACCTCACAAAAAATTTAAATTTTTTTAACACTTTCTGTTAAATTTTGTCTAATTTTTTTAAATTTGCATTTGAATTCCACTACTTTACCGAACGGTTTCAGAGATCGAACCGGCTCAATACACTCGATTTTCATGATTTTTGAGCAGTTTTCATCAATTTTGTGAACCATGGTGGTGACCACCTCCCAGAGTTTGTGCCATAGGCAGAGATAAATATATTCATACTATTTAATGACTATGAAATGTGTAGCATTAGAACTTATAACAGCCAACTCCACAAGCTATTTCAATTTACATTCTTGTATAACTTGCTACTAACATTTCAGAGCACGACAATATGAGATTACTAGGGCAATGAAGGCAAGGGTCTTGCTGGAGCTGGTCTTGGTCCGTCAATGGAACCGTAGCTGTAGAGCACATGGGGTAGGCCCTGCAGGGTGACACCCTGGACCTTAGTGACATCTTCTTGGATCACATCTATTGGTGGTATTCCAAGCATTCTCTGACTGCCTTAGCTATGCCCGCTTCTGCTCCTCCTCGACCGGTGGAGGCAGATCCTGAATGGAGAGTGCTTGGGGCTTAGGAGGAACTTGGTGATATCGATCCAAGCCTTGAGGATATTGGATCTCATCGGCCTCCCAGAAGCAGGTCTGCATTATCAAATAATACATCAAAGGGGCTCTACCAAAGGATCTGCAATATTAGGCAACAACTAACTTGTATCAGACAAAAATAGAGGCAGTAATCTAAATTGAACACCATGAAATACTCAGTATTGATTCATTCTTCAAATCGATGTGGTACTGTGGATGGGCATGGCAGGAGTGGGAGGTCGTGTGGATGCCAGCTGCAAGCGACGTCTGCCTTTCATCCTATGGTCATGGACACAAGGTTGTCGCCGTCGTCAAGCCTCAAGCGAGGGGTAGTGCCACTGCCCAATTCGCCCGAGGCTGGGGGTGACAGAACTTAACATTCTCCACGGCCCAATCCGCTATGGCCTTCACGGTGGTGTTGTTGAAATTAATTCAATGGAAGAAGTCAAAGGTGTGGTCTTTAGTACCATATTGCTTAGCTATGTAGAGTGGAACCAAGTTATAAGGAAAGCTCCTTTATGGACTCTATATGAGTTGGTGGTAAAGTAAGAGATATACATTGTTGGCTATGTTAGGCTATGTACATGCATACACACACACATGTATATCGTGTGAGTGCTAAATGTACTTAACCTTTTGTCACGTGTACTAATTATGCCACATCACCTTACACCGGGACTATTGATGTAGTGCCGCAGACTCAGGGAGACGCACAGTTTCGTGCGGTTGATCCGTTCTCCTGTGATGTGAAATTCCAAGGGGCGGTTCCTGGAATTACAGTAATTCGGTCTGTGTTATCATGAGGCGGTTTTGGACTTACGTACTTTCTTAAAGGAGACGTCCCTATACGTGAAGAAGTGCGCAACAGAAAACTAATCTCTTCTCCTCCGGTGACCTCTGCTTCCTCCGTACTTACTGTCACCCAAGTCATTCCATCCCTCCACCTGTCATGCAACAGGCAAGAGGGAAAGCAGTGTCTCTGATCTGACGTCGACCACTTGACGCCCTATATGGAAGACTGACGATTAGGTTTCTGGGAAGCACCACACTACGCAACTGCTTGTCTTCATCTTCGATAGTCGTATTGCTTCTGCGCAACTTCCTTTCTTACATCAACCCCGCTGTAAGTGTCCTAGACCGATTGGTTATTGGTCCAAGGAATCTCTCTTTGTGATTAATTCTGAGGAGAATGTTTGCTGATAGTAATCTTGTTATAGACGTAATGTTTAACATCATGTTTTTATTGCGTATCTATGGAATTAATTTAATGTTACTCCATGTTATTTTTCCAACAATCCAGAAATCTGATATGGCACAACCATTTGATGCAATGAAACCTGAGAGGTTTGGATGAGAGAACATCAAGAGGTGGTAGTCATGGGTAAAAACTTGGCTAATGTTGATAGATCTATGGTGGGTGTAGCCCCATGAGGCTCCTCACTGCTAAATAGTAGCGCGATTATGAGATGAGCAGTGACACTTGTTTCAGCCCAATTGTGTTACGTATATATGCACCTCATCGGTGCTGCTGATCTATGGGAGGCCCTGGACTGCAAATATGCAGTGTCGAATGTTGGACATGAGCTTTATGTGAATCAACAGTACCATAATTTCAAAATATTGGATAACTATTCTGTAGTGGAATTGGCTCATGAGCTCTAGCTCCTAGTGGGGGAACTCGGGCACTTACGGTCTTCCAAATAAGTTTGTGATCGGTGACATATTTGCCAAGTTGCCTCCCTCGTGGAGTTTTGCCACAACTTTAAAACTCAAGAGGGAGATTATGACTGTTGAGGAATTGATCGCAACTTTTGTTGTTGAGGAGAAGGCAAAAGCGAAGGATGCTGCTCGTCCCTCACAGGAAGGCACCCCAATGCCAACTTTGTAGGTGATAAATTTGGTGGGGCGAAGAACAAGAATAAAGAAAAAGGCAAATAGACAACTAGCTTTAAAAAGAAGAAGAGGAGCAAGGAGAACCTTACTTGCTTTGTGTGCGATGAGCAAGGAGTATTCTTGTTGTAGACGTAATTTTCAATATCATATTTTTATTGCATATATATGGAACTAAATTAATGTTATACCATGTTAATTTTCCAACAGATGTTGTCATTGTGTCGCCTGATGTAGCGTTGTTGTCGTAGCGAGGAGGCAAGGGTGATGCCGGGTGGAGGCGGTAGAGCGAGAAGGTTGCGGTGGCCGCGACAGGGTGATGACAGGCGGAGGACTGTTAGGACCTGAGAAGATTAGGGCTGAACAAATTAGAGATATCGAAGCAAATTTGAGTAGGTAAATCACACAACGATCAATTTGGGGAAGAATGAAGAAATAGAATGTAGGTGCAAGCAATAGCAGGAGTTTACATGGGGAGAAGGGGGGTAAACGGAGGACAGACTGCTCCTGCCTCGCCACTCTTTCCTTTCTCAAGACCTCATCCCTCCCTATACCATCGCCACTCACCTTGCTCCTGCTCATACTCCTTTTACCAAACCGTCCTCAATGGAGGATTTGCATCTTCTCCTCCTCCAATCACCAAGAATGGCCAGGTCAGGCCGCGCCTAGGGGGTGGTGGAGACGAAGACGGGCAACACAAGGAGAGGCAACGTGGGAGAAGGGGTAAAGGCGGCGTTGAGCAACAGGACAGGAAACGGCAGTAGGTGGTAGCGTGGACACGAAAGGAGGGGTAGCGTGGACACATTCAGGCGGCGCAAGGAAGACAGACACGAGGGGGTGGATGTGGCGGCAATGTTGCGGGGGAGGAGGTGGGGCACCACAGGGGAGGGGAGCGCACGCATGAGAGGGAGAGGAATGTGAACTCGAGAGGTAAAAGAGGGGAGGACCCGATTGTAAAGTGCAAAAATTAGAATATTCCTAAATGATCTGGAAGGTATTTCGCATTAGTGGAGATTGGATGGATCATATGGGCTGGAGTAGAGGGGGATCGGATGGCCATTGTTGATCAAATGACGTGGCACGCTATTTTGTGCCGAAACCATATACGGAGATTAGAAAGGAGATTCTCTCATAAAAAGGGCAACTGATATGATAATTACACGCAACATAAATCTCAAGCTTCTTTCAGAGCCTTACGTCCAGACTCCAGGCCACCCCAAATAGGGGAAAAAATACAGGCATACAATATTGTAGCATTACACTACATTAGAAGATATTTTGACAAATGCAAGTCGGGAACACATAAAAGGAACAGACTTAGGACCATTATTTTTTCTTACAACGATGATTTGCCTACCCTTGAAATGTGGGCCCCTACATAGAAGTATACAGCATTTGTGATAATTTCCCTAGTCAAAAGAATGACAAGGGCTATGGGGTATTTATTCTGGCTATATATAAGCGTTGCAAACTTGCATCCATCCGCTCTATTTTGCTGAACTGGGAAAATAAAAGGAACAATCTAAGGGCCTACTCGAAAAGAGAGGATTTGGATTCAAATCTTCAAAGAATTCCTAGAGCAATCCCCCTTTTCCAAACAGGCTCCAAATGAACTGATCACATGGGTTGACCAACCTTTGTTGTGACAAAATGGAGGACGAACTTCTTGCCATTGATATGCCGAGTCGCTCTCAAATTCGCTGCCTTGGGATCGTAGTAGCCCAATGCCTTCCCGTGTTGACCAAGATCCTTCGTCTCTTGGGATCCACTATAGCGAGAATAATTTTTGATTGTGTAGATTCTCGATTGTGTAGATTCTCGGATTCTCTAAGAATCGATAGATGACAACTTTTGATTTTCTAATAATTCAGATTCGATTTTCCAAGAAACTTCTTCTACAATCGAAATAGCTTTGTACACAAAATTAGAAACTACCATCCACCGATTTTTTTGAAGAATGTAGAATCTGCATAATCGGCTATCCTAAACCGAGCCTAAGACTAAATAAATAAAACACGAGAGATTCTTCCATACCTTTTTTTTACAGTTATATAAATATTAAAGCACGAGCTAAAGGTGAATGATGATTCATCGTGGGCTTTATCAGAACCTACCTCCGTGTGGATTCGCAGCCGCACCTTCCTCTTCTTCCTTCCCCTCTCAACTTTCTTCGCCTACGCCGCATGCAGACATGCTCGGTTAGCCCACCGTCCCTCCGCCATGGCTAACCACATCTGGCGCTTGGAGTTCAAGGTAGGAAGGCACACACACACTTTTGTGGTAGCACGGTGGCCTTGCAGTGCACTTCCGTTGTCCGCGCGCTGGCGGATCGCCGGTCTTTCGCCCATGGCACTTCAAAGAAGCGCACAAAGCACAAGAATAAGAAAGGCGCAGCGGCAATGCAGAAGCAGCCAAGGCTCTGGAGGCCTATGAGCCAGCGTCTGGAGATGTGTCGTACGTATGCCTTGGCTCATTGCAGCCTAACGATGATGTAATGTCACGACCAAAACATCAAGTTAGCAGTGCCAACAATAGACAAAGAATACAGAGAGAATTTTAGGGGTTATTAGATGTGATGATGCGTAGCTTATTTCATCAATTTAGTGGGTTGGCTTAATCGTGTGTAAAACCGCCGCAAACCGCTTCCAAGATAACTCCGAAAATGCGCTGCATGGCATTTCGATCGGCAAGAGCAATGTTGAAGATATTAGATTCAAGATCTTGTAAATCTTTCAATTCCTTGACATTTTTTTTACGTGAAAAGAGCTCGGTTCTGGTGACGCCCATGGTAAGAGATTTTCACTCCCTTTCTTCATAAACGAAGCACGCTATTTTGTGCCGAAACCATATATGGAGATTAGAAAGGAGATTCTCTCATAAAAAGGGCAACTCGATATGATAATTACACGCAACATAAATCTCAAGCTTCTTTGAGCCTTACGTCCAGACTCAAAGCCACCCCAAATAGGGGAAAAATACAGCATACAATATTGTAGCATTACACTACATTAGAAGATATTTTGA
This sequence comes from Guadua angustifolia, assembly GCA_036346375.1. NCBI lineage: Eukaryota > Viridiplantae > Streptophyta > Magnoliopsida > Poales > Poaceae > Guadua > Guadua angustifolia. The sequence continues at coordinate 15,299,012 of CM070518.1, read as the reverse complement.
CAAATGCAAGTCGGGAACACATAAAAGGAAAATGACTTAGGACCATTATTTTTTCTTACAACGATGATTTGCCTACCCTTGAAATGTGGGCCCCTACATAGAAGTATACAAAGATTTAGATAATTTCCTAGTCAAAAGAATGACAAGGGCTATGGGGTATTTATTCTGGCTATATATAAGCGTTGCAAACTTGCATCCATCCGCTCTATTTTGCTGAACTGGGAAAATAAAAGGAACAATCTAAGGGCCTACTCGAAAAGAGAGGATTTGGATTCAAATCTTCAAAGAATTCCTAGAGCAATCCCCCTTTTCCAAACAGGCTCCAAATGAACTGATCACATGGGTTGACCAACCTTTGTTGTGACAAAATGGAGGACGAACTTCTTGCCATTGATATGCCGAGTCGTCTCCAGCTCCGTCGTCTTGGGATCGTAGTAGCCCAATGCCTTCCCCGTGTTGACCAAGATCCTTCTGTCCTTGGGATCCACGGCTAGCGAGAATAATTTTTGATTGTGTAGATTCTGGATTCTCTAAGAATCAGATAGATGACAACTTTTGATTTTCTAATAATTCAGATTCTGGATTTTCCAAGAAACTTCTTCTACAATCAGAAATAGCTTTGTACACAAAATTAGAAACTACCATCCACCTGATTTTTTGAAGAATGTAGAATCTGCATAATCAGAAGCTATCCTAAACTGAGCCTAAGACTAAATAAATAAAACACGAGAGATTCTTCCATACCTTTTTTTTTACAGTTATATAAATATTAAAGTACGAGCGAAAGGTGAATGATGATTCATCGTGGGCTTTATCAGGAACCTACCCTCCGTGTGGATTCGCTGCTGGCACCTTCCTCTTCTTCCCTTCCCCCTCTCAACTTTCTTCGCTGCCGCCGCCGGCGAGACATGCTCGGTTGGGGCCCACCGTCCCTCCGGCCATGGCTAACCACATCTGGGCGTTTGGAGTTCAAGGTAGGAAGGCCACACACACACTTTCGTGGTAGCACGGTGGCCCTTGCAGGCACTTCCGTTGTCCGTGCGCGGGCGGGATCGCCGGTGCTGCTTCGGCCCATGGCACTTCAGCAAGCGCACAAAGCACAAGAATAAGAAAGGCGGCGGCAAGGCAAGAAGGCCTGGAGGCCTATGAGATGCCATGCGTCCGGAGATGTGTCGCGGCGTATGCCTTGGCTCGCTGCAGCCAACGATGATGCAATGCTGCTGACCAAAACAGTCGGGTTAGCAGGCCAACAATAGACAGCAGTCAGCAGAGAGAATTTTAGGGGGTTATTAGATGTGATGATGCGTAGCTTATTTCATCAATTTAGTGGGTTGGCTTAATCGTGTGTAAAACTGCTGCAAACTGCTCCAGTACAACTCCTGAAATGCGCGTGCATGGCATTTCGATCGGCAAGAGCAATGTTGAAGATATTAGATTCAGTATCTTGTAAATCTTTCAATTCCCTTGACATTTTTTTTACGTGAAAAGAGCTCAGCGTCTGGTGACGGCCCATGGTAAGAGATTTTCACTCCCTTTTCTCTTCATAAACGAAAGCTCAGCTTTCATCTGATCGAGGTACGAGTGGATCACATGACCAAAAAGACCGAAATGTCAGAAAACACCCTGCTGCACAATGCCATCCACGGCAAGTGTCGTATGTATTCTTTTTGAGCTAGTGGATTAAAATCAATATAAGCTATTCATTCCTTTAAATCTAATAATTGAAATTAATTTAGATCTAGTTATACTACCATCTGTAGTATTGATCGTAAAATTAAGATAAGGGTAAAAGGGTAAAAAATTCCGTCATACTATTTGTCCTCTACGGTAAAACACGTCATATGATCCTGATAAATAGCAGATGAATGGATAAGAAATCTCTAAAGATCATTAGGTTTTCAAGTGAATCCAAAACTGTAAACGAATTAGAAAAAGTCTAAAATACCCCTGATGAATAGATAGGAAAAGTCTAAAATACCCTTAAAGAATAGATGGTTAAATTTGATTTCTACTGCCACTATTTATTATCTATGTTATCCACCGTAAAATTTCTCATTCTTTTTACCAAAGCATTTCAGTGACAAAGAAGGATCATAAGAAACAATGGCCAGGACATCCATCCGCAGCATCACTTAAGCGTATCAGCCGAACAGCGCACACATATGGAATTGAAAAATGTTCATATCACACTCTAAACTTTGCTCGAAAGTCCGTCCAACACTCTAGACTGTAAAATCGAACATTTGACTGCCCAAGCTTTGCACTTCGGTTCAAATAACACTTTGGCCCAGTTTCACACAGTAGTATCGCTTCACGTGGAGTGATGAGTGAGTTGCTTTGCCACGTAGGATGACATGTTGAGAAAATCTAGATGAATGACAGGTGGAGCTCACAAATGCTCCCCCCAAATCGAAATAAAGAGAAGGACTACAGGGCTAATATCTATGAAAGCATGGCCGATAGCTTGGTGAAAGAAGCTCCTGTGAGCTCCACCTGCTATTGACATAACTAGTTCAACATATAATCTCGTAGGAAAAATCAACTGCTTATTGTGCCATGTGGGCAATGCCACCACACAAAAATAGATTAGGGTGTTATTTAAATTAGATTGCAAAGTTCAAAAAGGTCAAATGCTCGGTTTCATAGTTTAAAATACCAAATAAGACTTTTGAGCTGACCTCGGTTTCATAGTTTAGAACAGCAAATTCATAGTTTAGAATACCAAATAAGACTTTTGAGCAAAATTCAGATTTTTCCTATGGAATAGGACACCGAGGACTTCGCAAAGCAGCATTTGTCAAAACAGAGGAAGCAAATGTGGCAGTTAAGCTGTTTATGAACAAAGATTTTTTTGGTTTTTTTTTTTTTTGATAATGGAAGATTTTTATTGATTTCAAGAACATTACATCGAGATGACACAAGTCCTCAAAATCACTTCCGGCCTCTACTTAATAAAGCACACAGCCATACAAAAAATAAAACATAAAAGAAACCGTGCACAATCTAGTAACAAGCAATCCGAAGACTAGACCGCCACCCATGTGCTCGGGAATAGAACTCCTTGGACACTCGCGCCAAACAATGTGTAGCCTCCGTCAAAGTAACATAAAAGAAATTTTTTTGGTTTTTTTTGGGCGTTGTGTTCATGAACAGAGTAGAGTTTAAAAGACAAATCTCACAGTATGCAGAAAAACACACGGCATTGGTTACATACTAGAGCATAAAAAAAGGTTGAACTACCAAAAATGTGCTAAAACTCCCATCAGAACTCAGATCAATCCACCATCAGGAGGATGATCCAGAGCTCAGCAGTACCGTTGCCAAGATGAACTGAAGAACATGATGGACAACCAGTGTGCATGCCTTAGCTCTTCTTCACAGGATGGACGGCCAGGATGAAAGCACCGATGAACTAGACGCCCCCTGTCCGGTGGGCGCGGCAAACCGGGCACGCAGTGTTCGGGTCGTCGCCGGTGGCACTGAAGCAATCCACGCAGAGGCAGAGATGCTCGGTCGGATCAGGCGCCGTCATCGCCGGTCTGACCCCGCATGCCCAGCACATGGAGACCGCGTTGGCTTGGGGCTGGGGCAACTGCAAGGTTCTCGGCGCCGCTACGGTCTGACCGTGACCGACGGGGAACGATGCCGGCGCCTGGGCCTGCGGCACCGCAGCGGGATGGTGGAGGCGCAGCTTCTCCTGAGGAGCGGACATGGTCGCCTGCCCCTGCTCGAGCTTCTGGCTCTTCTCCTGCTGCTGCAGCGCTCTCCTAGCAGTAGCCTCGAGTATCCTCGTGCGTCTCTGCCGGGCATCGTCGCGCAGGCCAAGAAATTAGCATACCGGAGATCAAGAAGCGAACGAATCTGCTGGACCAGTGTGTAACGGAAGCAAATTACAGGGAGGTTAGAACGGTTGTGCCTTGGCGCGCCGCCGCGCTGCAGCCTCATCTGGGGCTGCGCCGACTGACGAGACGAGGAGGGCGCCATCTGGTGCCGCGCGTTGTTGATGCCAGCACGAGGAGTAGGACGACGACCAGGTCCGGGTGGCAGGAGGTTCTGCGGCGCGTCGCCGAGGAACGACTGGTGCGGCGCGTCGCCGAGGAACGACTGGCGCACCGCTTGCGGAACTGGAAGTGGACCGCCAGCGGAACCCCGTGGTTCAACGGCCGCGCCCGCCGGCTGCAAGAGAGAAACTAAGAAACCAAACTCTAATGTCACCAACCAAGAAGCGTAGTACGGACCAGGGAGAATTAGGCGGTTTTCTTGGGCACCCACACACCTGGATGGTTCACGGAGATGGCTGCGGCGGCGGCCGCGGCGGTGTAGCGAGCTATTCGGATATGTATTGTGCTATTACGAACTGGTACATCATCCTGGGAGGAATTTACTTGCTCGCCGATGACGCGGCCGCGCTCCCTGCTCCTTCCCGTCGGCTGGAGTTGCGGCGGCGGCGCCCTCAACTCCGTCCCGCGCTCCGATTGTGCTCGCGCGGTCTGCAAGAAACCAAGCTTTCACGCTACAATCCAAGAACCGGGCATCAAGAACAACGTGCTTGCATTTTTTTCTTGGGCACCCACCTGCACCGAGAAGGGAGGCGTCCGTGGAGTTTTCGGAGTCGGCCCTGCGGGTGGCTGCGACGTCCCGGGGATGTCGTCGTCGGCCTTCCGCTTCCCCGTCATCCCGCCTCAGCAAGCCAAACACCGCACACCGAACGATCGAGCCGACGAGCCCGAACAATCGATCGAACACCTTTGCAAGAACCGAACCGCGCGCTCCCAGATGAGAAGGAGCCCAAGAAAGGGGTAGGGTGAGGAAGGAAGCTTCGAGAAAGAATGGGAGAGAAGAGACGGTGCCCCGAGGAAGAACAGACTGTAGAGGCACTCACTGGTCCGTCCTGCGCTGCAAGTGATTTTCAGAAGCAAAATTCGGTGCATTTGGGGAAATTCATTGTTTATCTAGCTCAGTGAACCTCATTATTTATAAATTTTGCTCTCTTTCGTATGTACTAGGTTGAGCCGCGCGTCATACCGTGTCGTGAGGAAAAATTCTGATACGAATTTTTTGTAAATCGAATTTACAGACCACAGATCTCTTTTTTCTAAATAACCGGCGGAAGGATCTATTTACGATTCCAGATTTTTTAAAATCTTCCAGGTCGAAAGAACAAGCGTTTTTTTTGCAAAATAACCGGTGTAAGAACCTTCACAGCGAATATATATGCTGCTATAAACTTTTGACAAATCTGCGTTTTTTTAAAAAACCGTGTGGAGGAACTTAGACGTATTTTCAAATTTTTTGGGTTTACTCTACTAAAAAATCGATGAAAGGATCTAAACGTGATTTCCAATTCAGATATAAATCTTTGACGAATTTGTGCTTTTTTAGAAAACCGCATGGAGGGACCTAAACGTAATTTCAATATTTTTCAGGTCTATTTTACTAAAAAACCACCGAAAGGACTTAAACGCGATTCCAATTTTCCGGAGGACCTCTCCGTGAGCGCCGACACGTGGCACACCTCATGAACCAGGGATTCTTGCGCCTTTTATATAGTAGATATTTATAAAATTTAGCCCTCTCCTCTCTCTCTGTTGCGTGCGACGAGTGTGGAAGCTCGCTGACGCCGTGGTTGCTCATGCAAGCACGTGAGCAGCATGGCCCCTGTTGCTGCAGGAGAGGTTCCACGCTCCACAGCCACGGCAGTGGCATCCGTCAGCCCGCGCCCTCCTATGATCGACTGGCTACTCCTACATCTACACGTGTTGCCATGGTAGTTGGTATCTTTCTGTGCTTGCTTTACGCGGTAGGAGCTATATAAAGGAGTACATAGTTTTTAGCGTATTTTGTAAGTACCTTTATATATGAGCATAAAAAGGAGTATGTCTAAAAAAATATACATACCACCTCTGAAAAAAATGTAAATACTACCTAACTAGCCTTATATACTTATATACTACATGTAGATACCCTTCGTTGTGCGAGATACCCTCTACATTGTGAGATATAATGTAGGGAGATACTTCCTACATTGTGAAATACGTGATAAGAAGTAACTACTCTCGGGAGTAGAAAAGAGCCTCCTCTCTCTCTCTCTATATATATATATACTAGGAAATTTTCCATGGCGAATACGCCTGTGTCGTTTTTTTTTGAAGAAAAATATTTTTCTACGCATCTAAATTTTCAAATCGTCGAAATAATGAGCGAAACGGGGGAAAAAATAGAGAGATAGAGTTGTAGAAATATCTCTTTCGATGATTATTTGGAAAATGTTGGAAACCGAGCTGAAAAACCGCGACGGGGAAAAAGTCTAAAGGGAAAAGGATGAAAAATTATTGGAGATGTCAACCTTCTTTTTTATCGAGTTTAACACTCTACGCGTTCGCCGAGTAATAATACATGTTTTTAAAAATATTAAAGACTCGCGGCGTAACACGCCGTGCGCATTTTTTCTCGGCGTTTTATTTTTAAATTGTCGAAATGGGGAAAAAATAGAGATAGAGTTGTAGAAATATCTCTTTCATTTAATTATTTGAAAAATATTGAGACCGAAAGGAAACCGCAGGAAAAAGTCTAGAGGAAAAGGGCTAAAAATTATTAGAGATGACAACCTTCTTTTGTCGAGCTTAACATTCTACGCGTTCATGAGTAATAATACATGCTTTAAAAATATCGAGATCGATATGGGAAATCGAAATGGAAAAAAGTCTAGAGATAGAATTGCACAAATATTTCCTATGACGAAAACTTTTTTCCGGGAAAACGGAGAAAGAACATGTTTTAAAAATATTAGAGACTCATGGCGAATAACACGCACAAGGTCGCTTTTTTCAGTAGGATTTTTTTTCGTGCATTTTATTTTTAAATCGTCGAAATAATGAGCTAAACGGGAAAAAAGTAGAGATAGAGATATCGAGATCGACGTGTTCATGAGTAATAATACATGCTTTAAAAAATATCAGAGGTCGAGATGGGAAATCGAGGTGGGAAAAAAGTCTAGAGATAGAGCTGCACAAATATTTCTGGTGACGAAAACTTTTTTTTCCCGAGAAAAACGGAGAAAGGACTTAGACGTAAGGAATAAGGACCTGTTTGTCACTTTTTTGGACCTGTTCGCTATCCTTAAAAATTAGAAAAGGACTTGTTCGCGATTTGAATTTAACGGGAGTTTTTTTTCCGTAAAACGGCGCACGAGGGACTTAAACGCGATTTTCGGGAAAAATATCTTCCTCTCTCAAAAAATCGCGAAAGACCTATTCGTAATTTTTAAAAAGATCAAAACGCGAAAAAAAGTTTTAAGCCGAGCCGGCCGGACGGCTCGAGCTGCTCGGCTCAAATCGTGAGGAGGCCCGGAACTCTTCAACAAATAGGAGAGGTATTATTATATTATTATTATGCGGGACTACATAGTATATAAGCTAAGTCAATGGGGGCAACCAAATGGTACGGCCGACTAGCCGAGGCGATGGGCCTAATGTGTTAGTGGACGGGATAGCCGGCGAACGGCGCAGTCTGGATGGGTCGCGTTGTTAGTAACAAAAGAATTTTTACGGAAACAATAAATTTTAGAGTAATGTTTTAATACCTTTTCTTTTAATACAAATTATATAAATCTTGAAGCAAGTGAAGATGTAAGTAATCACTATCAATCTTTTATTCATACTTTAATATTTGTGCATCTATTAAAAAGAAAAGCACAAAAACACTTCTCTATTTTCTATTTGAATTTTACAAAATCCCCATGTTTCACGTAGAGCTTATATTGATGTGGTTATCTACAATATTCATCTACTTCATTCATGGTATTGTGACGTGTGTTTATGCCGTATCTTACAACTTCGTATCTGAGTTAAAACTTGTATTGTGGTTGTAACAAGTCGTATTAAAACCATGGTTTATTTTGTTAGACGGCGGTAAACTGAAGGCCCGCAGTCTTACCAGTCACGGGTTCAAATCTTGGAGAATCACGACGAAAAATCCACACAAATAACTCACCAAATTTGTGATTGCTGAGAATCAAATTTTGATCATCTCAACCAACGAGACAAGGTGTCTCACTGTTAGTTTGTACTACGGTTGGCTTTTAAAACCATGGTCTATTATATAATTCGTCAGATATCGGCAAGAGTCACAGCCATACTTTTGTTACCGGAACACTAAATTATCTGTTAAGAAGAAAAAAGGCATATAGCTAAACATAAACACTTTTATCATCCCTAAAGAGAGCCTAAGACCTCGTTCGGTTCGAGGTTAAAATAATTAGATTAGATACTCTAGCCCAGGTAAAATAGTTCAACCCAAGTATTTCTGTTTGGTAATACACCTAGTTATAAATATTATTTGGCTAAAGTAGTTGAATTACGATGCTAAATTTAGGTATTGTGGTGCATGAACTAATTCCACCAATATAATAAAGTGATTAAAGTGTTTCAATTGAATTAAATTTACTCTGCTTAAGCCGTCCGCTTTTCCAGAGTTAAAACCCATAGGCCATAGCCCTCTCCTTAAGGGCAGTCTCAATGCATATAGTTTTAACTTCCATGTCATCTAGATACTACATGTAAAAACTATGCTGCCAATGGATAGTTTCTTCAAAATAAACTCTCATCCAATCTCCTCTTTTCTCTTATTTTCTCACCCAATCCCCTTTTTTCCTTTTTTGGTACTTGTGTAGAAATGGTTTCCTGCATGAGAAATGGTTTCCTTCTCTTTCATCATTAACTCTACCTGCACATCACCATTTTGCTTACATGGCAACCTAATTAATGCTATGGAAACTATCCTAGTCATCCCATTGGGATTGCCCTAAGTCTAAAACCACGATTGGAACAGAGGAATTTTTACAGATTTCTATAACATTGAACTGTTTCTTTTGAAACACCTATATTTCAAATCTTGCCGAGTAAAAAACATGATTCATTAAACTTTCATACGCCCATATGGCAAAATTACCATGTCTATTATTACAACCTCTCAAGGGCCGCATGAATGTAGACAAATAGTTCTTACAAAGAACAGAAACAATCTACATGCTATCTATCTGGTGTAAACAATAAACAAAGCGTCCCCAAATCAGACGAGCTAAGGCGAACTACACTGTTAACAAAAGGGAAAACCTACACTAACTTGGTCAACATGCAATTACCGAGTTGCCCAATGCTTCTTTCATCAATTGAATACACATGATCATTACGATACTGACCTACTCAAGTCCGATTACAAACAATGAAAATCTAAGCCTTGTTTGGAATATAGGATTTTTGTAGGAATTCTAGAGGAACTGCTCTGTTACCTACAAAATTCCAGTGTAAATAGCGCCACATGTTGATCTATTTGCCATCATGATGTCCCGCTCCAGTCAGAATGCTCCAAAATTGCAATGACCAGTAAGGTTTGTCATGCATAGGAATGATAGATTTGCACCTATTTAGAAAAATATTACTCTGTTGAAGTTTCCCCACATTATCGCATCACAGATTCTTTAACGTACCATTGATCTCCAGTACTGCGAAGGCATGTGGAATTAAGAGTTATATCAAACTTGCAGGTGGCTGCAGGAAATGATAAAACTGGATAGCACAAGAGCAATCAGACTCACAAATATTTCATGCAGATATTGAGGAAACGTGCATGTTGCTGGCTTTGAGATATGGTAACAGAACCTTCAATAATCTGGTCTTTCTTTAGCTCGATAGGTTCAAATAAGTACAATAGGGTCTGCAAGAAAAAGAATTCCCCATCATTATTGTGGGTGTTAACAATGTAATTCTCTAAGAATTTCAAACTAACTATACATACCTAAACAAGGAAAACAATATAACCAATATGGTACTGCAGAAAACAATCACCTGCTGCCAGTGAGTAGGCGCATCCTCTGGTGCAGTTGACAGAACAATTGAGACATCTGGTTTTTTCTTTTTATTGCTTGGGCTGGCATTTTGTGTGTTCCCATCCAAGGATTGGCTTGCTTGCTTCTTGGATTTCTGGCGAACTGGTCCATTAAACTCAACATCAAACCAAAATGCAAATCCATGCAATGGAGCTACAAAAACACAAGACAGAAGAGAGCAGGCTTAGCATTACTTTCCCATCCAAGTAAGAACCATAGTTACTAGAAACGCAGTTCGTTCAAGTCGCAGTACAGGATTTGAGTTCAAGGTTTGCCACTTCTTCCAATTTCCACTGCGAACATGAACCCTATACCCTAAACCGGTTCAGGTTCGACGAATCCAGTTTGCAATTCGCGAGGGTTTACCGTGAATCCGGTAACTATGGTAAGAACAAATAGGAAATATTCAAGAATTACTATTGTACCCCAGAATATGCTGTTTTCACATATTTTCAGTTACCTTCTAGAAAAAATTCTCCAATTAAAATTTGCATTGATAATTTACAAGTGAAACTCCATTTTAACAAAACGTCCGTAAGATTCAGGATATACTTAAAGGTTTCCTTGCTGCTGTCAGAAGCGGCACATGAATAACACACATGATATAAAACATAAGCTCGACAAAGATCAAATGATCATGCTAAATCAACATAACTTCCAACAATCATTCACTTAGCAAAAGTTAAAGGCAATGTGAGTTACCCAAAGAGATCGATATAGGAAAAAAGCTAAGCTAGACATGACATCAGAAGAAGACCAACAAAACACCACAACTGTGTAGTAGTGGTTTAGATGATGCCAATGGCAACACAAGTACAGTCCCTATATGAGAGGCAAACATCAATTGTAAAAGGGACCCCAAAGAGTACAATATTTATTCTATTCCCTCATAAGTATAAGGAATATTGATCGGGCAAAATTGACTACAATTGGCAAATTTTGAACAGTCCTATTACTGTCTGTCAATACCACCAGTTATCCACCTAAGGCTGCTACAAAATTGCCACCTTGCTGCAAAAGATACGGAAGCAGGAATAAATCCCTGATTGTGCTAAGAATCCAAGTAACACTTCGCCCATAAGCCTTATAAATTAGGCTTCCCACGAAAGCTTGGGTAGGAGGACTTATTTTCTCAATAGGAGCATCACACAGGTTTATCTAAGAAGCTTCTCCAATACAACCCGTCTGAGAGTGATCAAGCCCAAATCCTCCCAAACGGGCCCACAGTATGATTATAACCAGGCATCTCCATAGATTGATTTTATTGGTAAAAATATCAGCAGTAAACCAACTGTGCAAATCTATTAGATAGAATCACGTTTTTTTCACCATATATACCTATCTCACATGTTAAAAGAATGAACTACAACTCACCTTGCAACATTGATGTAAACTTATATGTAGCGGTAATAGTTTCAAGCTCCGAAGCTTTTATGGTATAACAATCCACCTGTGCCACCTGCTCCCGGAACCCAAGTAAGTTGTACTCGAAAAAAAATCAGCTCTTTTTACAAATGTAGAGCTCTAAAAAGTAAGGCTGCACAAATATGAATTATATGTTGAGGCCTGAGAATGATATGGACACAAAATGCATGTCAAGAAGAGAAACAAAATACATGATTCTACCAGAAATAATTGGGATCTCACCACTGTGGGCCATGTCAAAACATTCTCTCCGCTAATTGTCTCAACAGAAGGCTCCATGAATGCACATTGTTTTGCAAGAGGCATCATAGAGGACACTGAAGTCAAGCAAATAAAACACTACAAATTACTCTTAGAATGAGAAATAACAATTATCTTATCAAGTGATCTTCCGTGAGAGCTAGTGTGCACATTATGAATAATTAATTAATTAGGTTTCCTCATATATTTGGAATCTATACTAGTTAAAAAAGAATATATATATATATATGACAATGCAACTCACTTTTTATACCATATACATCTCCCCAGAAGTAAATACTATCCTGGTATCTCTGCAAATTTGTAATAGGTGCCAGGTAAAGCTGCAACACAAAATTTCTTGTATATCAGCCTGACAATTTTTCAATAGCTGCCTCAACATGTAAATTGCTAGATAATATTCTTCTCAAGCTCTTACCGATGCATGTGATGGAAGAATAAGACCCCCTGGCTTAAGCCATTTATCCCTAGCAAAAATTACGCTTCCCAGCATACTCTAAGCATCAACAGGACTAGATTTCAAATTCCACAAAAATAACACAGAAGTGAAGTGATGCATGGAATACGCCCAACTGTCCAAACAAAAAGATATTTATAAATACCTCATATAGAAGCATGTAGCCCATCCATTCAGATATGATGACATCAACTTTTTCTTCAATATTAACATCCTGCATTTGAATTCCAAATGTCATGTTGCATAACACAATGAAGAACTAAAAGTAGAATTTTAAGGATGATGACACCGTGACGCAACAACAATCAAGACAGAATTTCAAGGACAGTGGTTAATGGTCATAAATCTCACAACCTTTTGAGTACAAGTAAATGATGGCGAAATGTCAAATACTAGATAGAAAAGTTGTACCTCAATTCGGCCATGCAAAACAATGACTTTGTCAGAGAGCTCATTTTCTCTAACAATTTCCACAGCCTAAGCATGTTTAGATTAAAAAAAATCATAGTCAACATTACAATTTATAGAAGCTAATAAAAAATATAGAAAGTAAAGCTACAGATAATATATTAGCCAAACTCCAAAAACATTTTTATAACAGGCATACTATTTAGCAGATGGAGTACTAACAGAATAGGAAGCAAGGGAATTCACTATATTCCGTACTAGTTTTTAAGCTACTCAGTATTTATTTGATTACAAGAGCTGCTCTCCGTGTCATATTTAGTTAACTGGGCACAAAGCAGGAGGGCTGGAGGGATAAGACCTTTTCAATAGATAGAAAGTTTACTATCCAATTTGACAACAAAGTGCAGAAACCTTAGCCTATTAAACACAATTATAGCTTGGCAATCTCAAATAAAAGTGGAAAAGAGGAACAAAGGAGGATCTACCTGTAAGGCAATATCACTTGCATCTACCGCATAGACCTGAGAGAACACAATAAACTCATTCAAGGAGATGAATTATAAATGACTGAAAGAAAGGACTCTTTCATCTATATAACGACATAAATTACCGCATAGAAATTTCTCATAAAAAATGATCACATAAATATATCTGAAGAATAATTTTCGTTTTTTTAAAAGGCCAAATGTCTGAAATCAATAGAAATATGATTCAAAGCACAAAAAGAGTAAACATAGATGCTGCTAGTATTTGGTAGAATTCAGGTACAGATCAAATGACCAATGAGTTTGTGCAAATTTTATATCTGACTGAAATGAGAAAATGCTCAATTTCTGAACTCAAGTAGCCAAATATTACTATCACATTCTCAGGTCCATTTCGGAGTGCAATAATTCTGGCAAGTTCATCAGATAACAGCATATTTAATTGGTGTATGACATCAGTGACAAATTTTGACAGAAAAAGGATACAGCTTTGGCCTTGTAGAACATCATCAACATTCAACACTGAGTCATAATATAATTTAGGAAAAATTCTTTTTATGCCACTGGTTCTCTCACTGACATGTGGCTCGCCCTAACCTGTCAGTGAGACACAGTTCCACCGTAATTCAACGTCAAGTATCTATATAATTTCAAATTCTTTGTTAGACATGTGGTCTACAGATAGACATGTAAAGATGAAAAAAAACTGAATCTGAGTTCATCATTAAACAACTTATCAATGTCTGCTAAGTATCAATTCAATAAGCAACCCAACTTGTACAGAAAATGAGAAAAACACGTGGGAGAAGAAATTTGAAGAGAAACAAACATTAGGAATGTACGAAAAATCTATAAAGTGAGGGATACCAGGAAAAATCAGAAGGATTTCTCAATCTCTAGTATTATCAGAAACAAATAAGTGCACTGATAATAACTGATGAAGTTACCCGAGTGGCACCAGCAAAAGCACAAAATATAGAAAGAACACCAGTGCCGCAGCCCACATCCAACACAACCTGAAAATTTTCATTTTGAGAAATCATAAGAGTTAATAGAACAGAAAGATGTATCTTACATGGCATCTAGCCAAGAATACCATGTACTCCAGAAAATATATAAATTGCTAGATAACTCATACCTTGCCTGAAATTAGATCTTGATGATGCATGATAGCATTTCTGTAAGTATTAGTTCTCACATGATCCTGCAATTAGCAGCCCAAAATCAGTACCAATTTTTTAAAAAAGACCATATTGCATTAGCTTGATGTCTGTTTCCTTCTTTCTTAGAAAAGAGAAACCCATTTAGACATTATTGAAATCACCTAACAACATAGACCACAAAAAGGAACACCGGTATGTCTATTAGTGCATACAAGTTGAGGCATCTTTTCACATTAGGCTTAATAGGAAAGGTGAGCATAAGATAAAATCTGTCACGCCCTGTGTCAGCCTGTCAGGCATGCAGCTACTGAGCTACTGCTCACACTCAATATATCCCAGGTTGCAAGCTTGCATTTCAACAGATGGTCAGATACCATATCTCAGAATTTTCCAGATAGGTGACAAACAATGCTAACATCTAATCACTGCATTTGGGCAACAACAGTGTTAGTACCTCGATAAGGAATACAGGAAAATTTTTAATTTTGCTTGTTAATTTTCTGAATAACGAAAATAAATCAGGGCACCTCCATTATTCCATTTTTGTGGTTTATGTCATATTGCGTACGTGATTCAAATAGTGACCGACCACCATCATTCCTTTACCAGATAAACAAAACTTTAGATCCATTCCAAGAGGCGTGTGGTTGCAAACATACATCTTAATTGCTCTGCAAGAGTATGACTCCCCAACTAAGTACGCAAGATTATATGCTAATTTAATCAATGCACAAACTAAGTTGCATCCCCACAGACGGTAGAACAACAAGGAACCCAAACACCGTCATTTGTTCAACAACGACGATCCCATTCCCACGAATTCGATCCGCAAAAACCCTAACCCCACCGACGCAGCAGCCAATACAGGCAGGCGCCCACCCTCCAACTCGAAGCGAAAGCCATGAGGAGAGAGAGTCTAACCTTGAGCATCT
Organism: Guadua angustifolia; assembly: GCA_036346375.1. Classification (NCBI taxonomy): domain Eukaryota; kingdom Viridiplantae; phylum Streptophyta; class Magnoliopsida; order Poales; family Poaceae; genus Guadua; species Guadua angustifolia. Next base: position 15,283,995 of record CM070518.1, on the reverse strand, counting down.
CCTCGTGGACGCCGATGTGGGAGTAGGCCTTGAAGTAGGCCACGTCGTAGTCGGTGCAGGGAGGCGGCGTGGGGTAAGGAGGCGCCGAGGTGGCCTGGCCTGGCGGGGCACCATGCCGCCGCGCCGCCGCGCCCTGCGCGGCCGCGGCAGGTGGCCGTTGCCGTTCGCTCCGCCGGCGAGCATGGGGAAAGGTGTCTCGTCGCGTGGCGAGTGGGGTGGGCGGAGTGGAGACTGGAGACGGCCAGCTGCTTTGGAATTTGGGTTCCTCACGTGGGCTCTCTCGTGCTCCCACGATCCGATGGGCCCACCGCGGTGTTCAAGATTGGGCTGGTCTTAAGATTTTTGGTCCAGTTTATGGCCCAGTTTCGCTTGCAGTGAATGTGTATTTTGGGCTAGTGTCGTCGGGGTGAAGGGAGGAGGGAAGGGTAGGGTCACGTGTTCATCTGCACCTACTGTCCCTACCATGAAAAGAGCTCCGATGCAGTTATAGTTGGGACTGCAACTTAAACAGTTACGTGTGGACTGTTTGATCAAAAAATAATGGTGTAGATCTTTCAGGAATACTGTACTGATTTTCCACTGCAGGAAGCACCGTAGCAAGTCCCTGTTATATGATCTAGACCGTTCGTTTTCATTAGCTTAATCAGACAACGCTGAAGTCCCTAGTTGGACTGCACAGTAACCCTCTCGAGATTCATGCCAAGAGAAATGGATTAGATTATGTAGTTGTGCCAAGGTTTCAATTTTTTTCAGTTCACATCTTGGGGTGGCTGAAATCCAAAATTTCGACGAGATTTTAGAATTCTGGACGAAATGCAAAACGCAGAATTGAAATCTGGTAAATTTGAAACCGGGAAATGTGAAATTTCGGCTGAAATCATCGAAATTTCAATAATTTTCAACCAGCTGTGAAAATGGTCTCCCGAGACTAGAAAAAATTGAGGAAAATTTAAAAAAATTATGCAAGTATTTATTTACATTTCCTATCTATTTGAATGAAAAATACTAATTATTTACACATAAAATTTCTAAATTAGGGTTTAGGTTGAAACACAATTTAAGACAAAAATCCGCTTAGGTTGAAATACAATTTAAGGCTGAAATCCAAGCTAGTGTTTTAGGGTTTAGACCCAAATGCATCATTTAAAGCTGAAATTCAAATTAGGGTTTAGGCCAAAATCCAATTTAGGGTTACATGATTTGTACATGTATTTTTTGCAAACATTTTACATATATTTCTCATAAAGGTATTACAATTCTCCACAAAAAATTGGTGTGAAATCCGATCCAAAGACTATGCAAACTGGTCCAAAATGCCAAAATTTTGGCTGAAATCACTAAGGTTTTGTCAAAATTTACTGAAATCACAATAGCAAACCCTAATTTTCAAATTTTTTCATTCTATCGGGATTTTGAATCTCATCAAATCCGAGATTTTGGAAAGATTTTTCAAAATTTTGCCGAAATTTTGAACCTTGAGTCGTGTAGGTATTTCACATGTGTTTTGGAGGCCTAGCCTTATTTTCACCTGGTTATGCAGTGAAGGAATTCAAATATGGACGCCTGAGTTTTTTTTCCCCTAGTTGACTACAATCTAACTATTACTACAGCGCCTTTGGGGACTGCCCCTGATCTGCGTTGGTATAATAGAGCTTCATTTTGAATCTGTTTTAAGTGATCAATCATGGTTCGTACTTGTGTGTTTTACTTTTGGAGTTTGTAATGTTGCACATCTATTCTTTTGATCATACAAATGTTGCATTGTAATTTTTCTATTCGAGCTCTTTTTGCGCTGCAATTTGCTCCATTGATACAAACGATGAGATTTCAATTGAACCACTGCAACATCCGATAGGGTTTGGATGGTTCAGACCATCGAAAAATACAATACATATGTTTTACTGTTTAAAAATATTGTTCATCTCGTTTTCATCTACGTGGACCATCCGATCCACCGCTTAAGTTGTACGAGAGCCTTGTCCCTGTTATACGCCTTTCAGCCCAAGTACCTAGCATATCTTCACTCGCCGAGTGTAAAATACAGCCGCGTCGAAGGCATGGTTTGCAAAACTGAAATAAAAATACCACAGCGAAATTCGTGGTACGATTTTCACAAAAACCGCTCAAAAAATCGTCAGAAACCGAAAAGTTAAGGAATAAAAAAAATTTGAAAAAAAAAATCGAAAACCGCGGTTTTTCACGAAAAACCACTCGGTTTTCACGTAAAACCAACCTGACCAATTGAATGTTTTTTAAAAACGGTTTTTGAGCGGTTTTCGTTGAAAATCGTGGGTTTTCACGAAAAACCACACACATAATTTTTTTTCAAAATTTTTAATTTTTTTAAATTAGAATGCTTTACCGAGCGATTTTAGATCTCGAATCGTAGTGGTAAAGTCGATTTTCAAGCGGTTTTCGTCGGTTTTGTTAACCCTGGTCGAAGGTGTCGGACAGGCCGGTAACGTGACCTTGCCGGGGGCGGACTCCTGCAGTACACCTCCACGACGCTGAGCCAGAGCAGCAGCTCCCTGGCCTTCACGCCGGCGATCTTCTTGAGCCGACCCTTCTCTACGAACGCCGCGACCTCGCCGGCGTACGACACCGTCTGCCTGATCCTCCTGAACGTGTGCTCCGTCTTCTTCCGCTGCACTAGCCACATGAACCCGGCCGGGCGGCTGTACCCGAACTCGGAACTCCTACACGTCCTCCAGCGGCATGAGGCCCAGCGGGAGGCCGAGCTCTTCCAGCAGCTCCACGGACTTCTTCCGGCACGCCGCCGTGTCGCCGCGGACCACCTCGGCGCCGTGCTCCTGCTGGCTGCTGGGCTAGTTAGTACTAGTGCAACAAATAAATCAAATGAGATGCAAACAAGATCAATGAGTGAGCTGTATGCTAGCTTGCGATGCCCGTGAGATTTGTTGTGACGAGAGTTCTGGTAAGGGGAGAGATTATTCATAGAGGAAGAGAAGAGTCTTGAACTGGTAAAACAAGCTGTGCCATATAATGCTACCCTAAATTGGAGTTAATTGAGATTTTGCCACTCCATACATCGCGCTTCGTCAGAATGCCATTAGTCACGTGGACTTCACTATAATACCATCCCGAACGTGAGTCTCACCGCCAGAATGCCATTTTATATTTTCTGTTGTATTTTCCTTTTCTTTTCCCTCATTTTGCCGCTGAAAGGACTCTTTTGCCCTCACAATGAAACTAAATACAATAATATCAATATCAGAATTTTTATAAATAAAATATAATATATATTGACTTGAAATTATTAAAATAAAATATAATAGCCGTAATAAACCTCTACAAAAAGTTTCAAAAATAATAAAGTTGAATTAACCATTTTATAAAATCAAAAATGAATGGAATCAAAAGCAATATTAGCAAATGTCGGAAATTTTATAAAAATAAATATAACTGATAAGTGTCTGAAAATTTTATGTTAGTTCCCAACAATTATTATTATTTCACATAAAAAGTATCATATAAAATTAAGTTTATTTGTTATCCAATAAAATAAAAATATGAAAACTAAGTTTTAATGCAGCAGCCTTGTCGAATTATCTGTGATTTTTCTGGATAAGATTTTAATCCACCAATTTTTCTGGATATCAATGCCTATCCCCGGATCTCAGTCAAAAAGTTTCAAAAATTTCAACTTTAATTGATAGCTAAATTTAATGAATCCCATGCCCTGTACAGTAGTCTCGTTCTTTTATTTCGCAGGGGCAAAAGAGTCCTTTCACGCGGCAAAATGAGGGAAAAGAAAAGGAAAATACAAGAGAAAATATAAAATGGCATTCTGGCGGTGAGACTCACGTTCGGGATGGCATTATGACGAAGTCCACGTGACTAATGGCATTATGGCGAAGCGCGATGTATGGAGTGGCAAAATCTCAATTAACTCCCTAAATTGGTAGTTCTAGCTGCTTCATTTTGACTTGTGTTTTGTGGCCCAGCCTAATTTGATCTGGTGACCTGGTGCCCATTGGGTTAGCAAGAACAAGGACTCAAATATGGTCAGGATTGGCTGGAGAAACATGACAAGGTTTTTGAGTCAATGCTCTGGTTGCTGTTTAGTCCCCTGTTGGTCTTTAACTGCCCAACTGCTCGGACGACGACCATGAATAGACACATGTACCTGGCTCAGGGCAAAGCCTTGAATATTAATTTGCTGCGTGGATGGCTGAAACTAAGATACAGAGTACTTTTTTAATAAAATATTATATCTAAATGGCCAAATGAAACTTAACATTACCAATGTACTCCTAACAACACATCTAATAATACCATTTTTCATGTCACCATTCTAGAGATTTCAAATACGTTAATGGTCAGAGTTGAAAAGGTTTGAATGTACAAGGTTGGTGGATATTTGTGAATGGATGTAGTAATCCTGAAGTATTCCATTTATTTTTTCAATACTTATCATAATGTATATTATTATTGCCTTTAAATTGTTTTCTACTTTGCAAAGAATACTGTTATTGCCTTTCAAACTGTGTTCTTTTGGTAAATGCATGGTGGGTCTAAGCTAGAGTTCAACTACAAATTAAGGAATTGCCACGTCAAACCAAAAGTGGCAAAGCGCAGATCTAATACACATATAATTATATACGAATAATCAACATAAACTAAACTTCGGATGTCACAAGCACAGCTCATACCAATAGCTTTATTGGGCATGGTCACCTTTCTGACGAGGTTCTGCATAAGCTCCACGTATATCAAGTCAACACTTGGCAAGGAGATGGAGGAGCAATGCGAAACAAATGCAGAATTATGATGTCCTTAAATTAAGTCCAGATTAGCGAAAAGTAAGTAGTTTTACACATCAGATTAGTCTCACTCCACATCACAGGCCCCATCCATCACCTGGGCCACCACGTTCTTGAACCTTGAATCTGGCAGGAGGAAGGATTTTTTATTAGATTGCTTAAGGTTCTAAATGATTCCCAGCACAAGGGCACACAAGGGTCTGGCCCAGGTACAAGTGAAAAGCACACAACCAATGTGATGCCAGAAATAAAAGAAGATCTTAAGCCTGAACCAACAAACCACTTGTCTGCCTTTCCTCTTTTCCCCATTTATGTTTACCTGAAGAAAGAGCCGAAAGGCTCGGCGGAATAATATTATTTTGTTTTGTTCTCCTTTGATCAATAAGATATTAAGGTATATTGATTTTTTAGAGAGAACTAATGCATACAACTTTGATATCATTGAGTCTTTAACTAATAAAACTTAAAAGCTAGAGTGGTAAGCATTTTTGCCATTATGAAGTAGCCTACATGTGTAATTGTCAACTTCTCATAAGTAATACCATGAATAAGCAGTAGGCTACAGAAAAAAGAAAAAACAATTACCTCTTCATTAGCAGGATTGAAAGCATTGAAGCATTTAACAATATCCTTACTATCATGTATGGTTCATTCTGAACATGATTACATGATGGTGATATTCCTGAACAACATTCTTCACAAAAACGTGACCCAAATATAAGTGAAAGAGACATGTACCACAACCAAATATGTATACCAGTAGTTAGGTTTGAACCAACCACGTGTTTGCTTTACTTTCCTATCTATTCTCCATTAGCCCATTTCCTAAAATGGAAAAAGAAGAACCAGTTTTGCAGTGTCACAGACTATTTAGAGTTCATGATAAATAGCAAAGCCTACATGTTCTCCTATCTATAACTTATGAAGCTAATTGTAATCATGTTGTCAACTACGTCATATATATCATGGATAAACGGTGGAGTATGCAATAGAAAATGCAGTAAAAAAGGAAGGCATCATTACCTCATTAGCTGGGTTGAAAGCTCCAAGGTGTTCTGCTCATGTCCATTCCTTTAGTCAAGAAAAGTGCATTTTGCTTTTTGATCCTGATGAGGCGATGGTGAGTATGCAGCATGAAGTGCTGATTCAGTTGCACTACTTTGTTCCTTGGAACAAAGCAACCTTTTAGGTAGCTTCACCTTATAAAACCCCCACATGGCTTGGAGCAGGAGCCAACTTCTCACAGGGAAATAAGCTCGAGTACACAAGCAGTTAGAGCTTCAGAAAACAATGGAGGGTTTCAGCCAGAAGCATGTCATTGGAATTCCTTTGGCTTCCTTCGCATATGCTGATGAGAAGACACTAGGAAAAACTTCCTGTTCTGCTTTGGTTCATAAGAAGAGTAATAATCTTACACCCTTCTTTCTTATCTCTTTTTCCAATTACTATACTTTGTATTGCAATACTGATTTTGTATCCTTTCCATGATGCAGATAAGAAGAATTCCATCATTTATCGGATGAGCAGACTGAGCCAAAAAACAGAAAGTTACTTGCAGGGCTTCAAAGAACACAGTAAGTAGTCAATCAATTATCTACTTTTCCCTACTAGAAGTTGTGTTACAATAACTGGGCAACAGTTCTCATCACCAATAAATCTTGCAGTAACCCTGGGACCAAAAATTTCACAAACTGTCAAAGGGAAATTGAGCTTGGGTGCGAAGGTTCTCCAAGCTGGCAGCATTGACAAAGTCTTCAGGCAATACTTTCCAGTTGAGAAAGATGAGAAGCTATTGAAGGCCTTCCAATGTTATCTTTCAACCACAGCTGGTCCAATAGCTGGAATGCTTTTCATCTCAACTGAGAAGATTGCATTCCATAGTGATAGGCCTTTGGATTTAACATCGCCCAAAGGAGGCATCTCAAGGGTGCCCTACAAGGTAATTAAAGCAAAATCTCCTAGTCAGCACTAAATAGCTAAAGTTTACTAGATAGAATATCTAGTAAAGAAATATTTGAACATGCACTTGAACTCAAAGTTGATGAAATTTTGTACCTTCCACAGGTCTTGATCCCTGCAAAGAGGATAAAGAGTGCCGCCGTAAGAGAAAATTTGTACAATCCTGATGAGAAGTACATTGATGTAGTTACTGTTGATGGATTTGATTTTTGGTTTATGGGTTTCATTAGCTACACAAGATCATTCAAATATCTTCAGCGTGTAATTTCAGAGTTGAGATGACATGCCTAGTTCTGTAACCAGAAACATACTGCATACCATGTTGATATGGTATTTGTAGTTTTGTAAATTGGACAAATAGAATTCAACAATCATATTGCAATGAAAATCATTTTTTTCTCAATGATGTTCTCAAAGGTTATAATATGCTCAAAGGCCAAAGCATCATGTCAGTACCTTTTTTTTGGGAGAAGAGGATATAGCCATAGAGAGGATCAATTCTCAAAAGATAGTTTCAACTGAACCAAATAGAAAGGACAGTGATTATGTTGAAGTTAAGGGCTCATTAACATTTTGTCACTGAAGGAGAGTGCATGTTCAGAAGTTTCTCTACTTCAAGGAGATGACAGTTCTAGGTAAGACTAGCTATAAGGATATGCCTAGGTTAACTCTCTGCCACAAGATCAGTCTATGTATCATATGCATATGAAAGTGGATTATTATGCACTATGCACATCTTGCTTTTATTTGTCTTTCTTCTCCTGTGCTTCTTTTATTTATTCTACCATTTTAGGTACCTCGCATGCGTGATGGGTGGTGATGTTTTGGGTTTTAGTACAGTAATGAGGCATTAACAATGATGATACATACAATCAGAGGCACTACCTAATAAAACTGGAGCCAAACATTGTTAACTAGAGGAAAAGGGAATCAAGACTTGTTAGTATAACTGCATAAGGAGTTAGGAGGTAATCACCAGTACATACTTTCCACTAGCTGAATATTGTTGCAAAATGGCTGCATATAAAATGTACATTTAAATACGTGCATATAGGAACCAAAAGAACTAATGGTCTTTTGTTCCCTTGAAGTAAAAGTCTCCTCCAAATGCTTAATACAGTATTTCCTGCGTTAAAACTTGACAGTAATCAACTGCCACAATAAATTGCTTTCTGGTGTTGGTGGCAGTGGCACATGGATGCAAATTCAGTTCGACTAGATGTGTCCGTGCGAGGGTGAGGAGTCCACGTCCATGCATTCACCCTCGTGACGAAGCAAGCAGGCAAGTGGAGCGAGGGAACGCAAGCCAGACTATGCGGTGAGCGAGGAGGGAGCGGGCGACATGGACCGGTTTAGTGGCCGGAGAGTACCCCAGGTTTCATATCCGGATTATTTACTCCTAAGGTGAAAGTATCTATTAGAATTATATCTTACATAAGTATAAGATGTTTAACAGAGGTCCAATTGTTCATAATTCAGGTGTTGGAGTTTAAAGAATGAAGCTCATAAACATTACTTAATTGGTAAAACGTTGAGGCATCTAAAATTGTTACAGCATGTCTACCAGATATAGTTATTGGCAAGGCATTAGGTAGAAGCAAGGGTTAACCAGTACCAACATGTTCTACTTCCAATATAATTGGAACAAGTTACTGATATCTCTGACAAATTGTATCAGCATTGAACTACAAAAGCATAAATCATCAGTACTACTGCTAGTCAATAGATCTCTAAAGTGGTACATTTTTTAAATTCGTGAACAGTGTATGTGTGTTCAATTTCTTAAATCTGATGTGTAGCAAATCTGAACAATATAATTGATAGCAGAAATTCATTGCACCAACCATATTGTTCAATATCAAGTGGAGATTATTCTAGCATAACTACAGGCTCATTGTTTCCTCATAGGTACATCACCTTCTTGTACTTGGACTTTGCAGTTTACCGGGTCCAACATATACTTTGCAAATTCTGGAACCTTGAAATGGTAGCATAAAAGGTGTTAAAAATGGAAGAATTTGCACTTTAGTAGAGCAGATAACTGAAGAGAACGGAAAAGCACGAAGAAATATAATGGCAACAAACTGAAAACCATCATAAGAGTGCATTAGCATCGGACCGTACTAACACAATAAAGATGAAGGTGCCAAGGCAAAACTCTAAATAACAACCTAAGCCCCGTGCACATTAGATTTGAAGTTGGATGCAAGGGAAAAAAAGTCTAAGAACCAAGAAACACAGACGGAAGAGGTAGGATGAATGACCTTTTATAAGAAACTAAAACTATCACAGTGAACTTCGATGAGCATTTCACAGAACAAGAGAGATTAGATCTAATATACTGAGTCAACTTTAGTGAATAAAAAGAAAATGAAAGATCATATAATCAAAGTCCTCATTAGCACATTTAACAGTATTGATGCTCAGCTCAGGGTGACAAGGGACAACATTTGGTGTTGCTATTGAAATTGAAGGACAACAAGGATAGCATTGGGGTAGCATTGGAATAAAAATTGTGCAGAACACTAACAGGAAAGTGATCTGAAATATTAGAAAGTGTATCTGAAATGCTCTTTTATCGTCATACTATACGAAACATCCATGGAAATCATTACAAAATACATAAATCTAAAAACAATAGACTTGGTTGGAATTAAACCTCATATTGCTTGGAATTGAGGATTATACAACGACATCAATGAGGATAGCAGCAACAGCAATTCAAGAATTGAGGATGTAACTTACAATTGGTGCCAGAAATCCATCAAAGACAATTATTCCAGCAATGAGAGTGAAACATGTAGCGTAGTACACCATTAGATTAGCTGAAATCTGTTTACAGGAAGGAAAACTTTTGTAAACAACTGCTTTCAAGTTTCAACTTAGAAAGGAGGGGGCTAAAATATATATATATATAAGCCTCTTTTCTACTCCCGGGAGTAATTACTCCCTATACCGTATCTCACAATGTATAGGGTATCTCGTGCGACGGAGGGTATGTACACGTAGTATACGAGTATATAAGATCATCTATGTGGTATGTACATTTTTTCAGAGGTGGTATGTACATTTTTTGGACATACTCCTTTTTATATGCATATATGAAGGTATTTGTAAAATATGCTAAAAATCATGGACTCCCTTGCAATTTTTTCATGTAGCTTATATTGGAGTATCTTATAATTATTGTATGAGTATACCCAAAGTGATAAAGGAGTATTTCAAGTTCATTTAGGTAGTATTTCAGAGATGGGAGTAACTACACCCGGGAGTAAAAGATATTTTTCATATATATATATATATGGAAGCCTTTTCCGTACTCCTAGGAGTACATACTCCCACCTCTAATATACCACTTAAATGAACATTTTATACTCCTTTATCACTTTCAGTATACTCCAATAATAATTCTAAGATACTCCAATACAACACGATTAAAAAAATTCATGAGAACCCTTTATTTTTTTACTACATACCCTTTTCCATATGCAAAAAGAATATATAAACAAATATTGCTATAAAGGGTGGACTTTAATGAAATTTTTCGTGGAACTCACTTTGGAGTATCTTATAATCAGTATTAGAGTATACTCAAAAGGATAAAGAGGTATAACAACATCATTTAAACGGTATATTAGAGGTGGGAGTACATACACCCAGGAGTATGGAATCATTTTCCTATATATATATATAATTTTTTCAGAACATAGAACATGACAGAATGATATATATAATATAACTTAAGAGTTGATGTTGATATTTATGGGTTTTATGTTTTGAAAATGTTGCAAAATATCTTCCATGTCTATCTTGGAAAATATGTCTCACTCAATGTTGTATACCATGAGATCATTTAACCGGTCATCACTTATCTTATTACGTAAATCTGTCTTGATAATTTTCATTGTCGAGAAAGCCCTTTTAACTGTAGCTGTACCCACAAGTAAAACTAATGCTAATTCAATAAGCCTATAGACTAATGGATAAATAACATGCTTTTTTACTTCAACCATCATCACCGCTAGAGATTACAAAACCGTTTTTCAAAATTAGCATGACGGTTTTCAAAAACCGTCGAAAACCGCCGAAACCGTCAAAAACCGAAAGGTTTAAAAATCAAAAAATTTGAAAAAATCGAAAACCGTTCGGTTTTCAACGAAAACCGCTCGATTTTTTACGAAAACCGACCTGGCCATTTGAATGTTCTTCGAAAACGGTTTTGAGCGGTTTTTGGCGAAAAACCGCTCACATAAATTTTTCCCAAAATTTTTAAATTTTTAAATTTTCTTTTTTTAATTAAAACGGTTTACCAAGCGGTTTTGAGTTTCGAACCGGAGCGGTAAGGTCAAAAATCGCAGTTTTCGACGGTTTTGTGAACCCTGATCACCGCGAAACTAGCAAGATCATCACAACTTGAAAATTCTTCTCTTCTCACGTCATCAATGAATAAGTCAAGTTGTGCTTCTAAAACCACACGATCATACGATGAGAAATTATCTGAATAAATCTCTGAAAGCCAAAAATGCCTACTATGTTCAAAATTTGCAAATGAATCTCTTGGGTCTAAACAAGCAATACATCTCAAAAGTTCTATCGAAGATTTTCTGAACCGATTGTTTAACTCGGTAGCTTCTCTAAATTTATAGATGAGTTTTCCTAAACTTATGTAGCTTAGGGGGGTACCTACGCCCCTGGAAAATACGCCACTGACTCAAATGTAAAATTGGCTAGCGACTCACACAGGAAAACTCAAGTGAGACAACAACCCAATGGAAACTAGGTAGCAACTTTAATTAAAATAGGCTAGCAAATCCTCTGCATACCGCCTTGCTGGATCGTGCTGCGTGGCACATCATCGCCTGCCCCTCTTGTGCCTCTCGATCACCAACAGTCTTTGCTCCGATTGGCTCGCATCTCGCAGGCTCGAGAATGAGAGTAGTTTGATTTCATGTAGATCTAGTAAAATCTTAGTCCGGTGCATCCAATTTGCACCCACTCATTTTGGCTTAAGAAAATACAGAGATTACCCGGAGATACATCACTTGCGCTTCCTACACCATGCTTCCTCTCCTCCTCTGCGTCCTCGCCTCCACAATCCACCCCACTGTAGACTCCATGCGTGATCTCGCCTCCCTCCTCGCTGCCGGCCGCTTCCATGCTTCTGTCAAACTAGCGAGGTCGCTTTTCCACTCTGATCAGCCGAGCGGTGCAGCCTCCATCCCTGACTTGTACCGCGCGCTCGCTGCCGCCCCTAGGCCCTAACCATCAGATAGCCTCCCCGCTTGTTGCCGCTTCCGTATCCCCGACGGAGGGCTACGTCTGCTCTTCATCCTCGCTGGCGCCCATGCGCCGCTGCTGTCCCCCTCCTCCTGCAACTCACTCCTCTCGTCCCTCAAATCCCTCCAGGCTCCGCTGCCACGCCGACGCGCGTCGCTCGTTCGAGCTCCTTGCCGCTGCCGGAACAAACTTGGACACCTTTGCATGGAACACTCCGGTCGAGGGCTGCGCTGTGTCGGGCGACATCGACGAGGCCGTCCGGGTGCTCCGGCGAATGGGCCGCGACGATGACGCCATGAAGGTGTTCGACGAAATGGCGGACATGGCAAGGCACAAAAGCTTAAGTGGTGTAGTGGTATGACCCAATGACCCATATGAATAATAATATTATTATACCATCCCTAAAACTTGCAATATTGGCCTCCTCTCGTGCGTTTGAGTCGGCTCAAAAAATATTTTTCGTGTTTAGATTCTTCTAAAAATCCGTAATTATGTATAGGTCCTTCTCGTGGTTTTTTCAAAGGGGACCTTCTGGTTCAAAAAAATCGCGGATCTTTCGTGAAATGCCTTTAAATAGATACCGAAAAAAATGCGATGGCATTTGGATAGTTCCGGCTATTTTTTACGAAAAGGACCTTTCGATCTATCGCAATCGCAGGTACACTTGTGTCCTTCTAACCGTTTCTTGCGTTTCCTCCACGATTTAAAAAAAACTGATAGAAAAAACGAAATTGTTTCCACAAAAAAAAAAGGCGTACGGCCGGCCGGCTCGGCTTATTTTTTCCTTTTCACATGTAGATTGCTCAAAAAATATGTAATTACGTGTAGGTTCTTCCCGCGGTTTTTTACGAAGAGGACATTCAGATTCAGAAAATCGCGAGTCTTTCATGAAAGGACCCTAAATAAATACCAAAAAAGCATAGTGTCGTTTAGATCATTTCAGCTATTTCTCGCGAAAATGACCTTTCAATTCAGCACGATCACGGATGCGGTTGTATTCTTTCAACCATTTCACGTGTTTCCTCGATGATTTTAAAAAAAGACACCAGCGGAAAAAACGAAATTGTTTCCGCAAAAAAAACGGCGCACGGCTGGCCGGCTTGACTCGTGTTTTCCTTTTCACATGCAGGTCGCTCAAAAAATGCGTAATTATATGTAGGTCCTTCCTGCAGTTTTTTACGAAAAAGACATTCCGGTTTAGAAAAATCGCGGATCTTTCGTGAAAGAACCCTAAATAAATACCGAAAAAATGTAGTGCCGTTTAGATCATTCCGTTTATTTCTCATGAAAAGGACCTTTCGGTTTAGCGCAATCGCGGATGCGTTGTATTCTTTCAACTGTTTCGCGCATTTCCTCGATGATTTAAAAAAAAGACACCGACGAAAAAAAACCAAAATTGTTTTCACGAAAAAAACAACGCACATGGCGTGTCACACCGCGAAGACTGTCCTAGTATATCTTATGTTGCGAAACAATGTCGCGCGCTGAGGGCTCTAAGTACATTTTTTTGCAAAAAAACCTTTCAAAAATATATATCTTATGCCACAAAGGAATATTGCACGCTGAGGGCTTCAAGTACGTTTTTTGCAAAAAATCTTCGAAAATTTTGAAATCACGAATAGGTCCTTCTATCAGTTATTTTACAAAAAAGGACCCGACAATTCCGAAATCACGAGCAGGTTGACGGTTCTTTTAACCTGGAAGATTTTAAAATCGCGAACAGATTCTTCTACTAGTTATTTTGCAAATAAAACTATGGTTTCCGCAAATTCGACACGGGTGCTGGTTCTTTCGACCTGAAAGATTTAAAATTACGTTTAGATCCAGTTATTTTGTAAAAAAATCGTGCTTCTACAAATTCGATACGAATGCTAGTTCTTTAAACCTAGACTATCCAGCCAATTTTTAGCCCGGTTTTTTAAACCCGAGAGATTTTGAGTGGGTCCTTATAGGAAAAAATCGTGGTTACGCAAATTCACTGACGACTTCTAGCCAGCTAATTTTTAAAAATTTGAGAAAAATAAAATTATATATTTTTTAAAAAAACTCGGATCAAAGACACGACAGATCCGCCACGGCTTTGTGCAGATCTAGTAGAAGACATCGGCGCGAACCCGAAGATGCAAACAACAATGGCAGAGGTGGATCGGAGCGGCCAAATGACGGCGGAGAAGCTCTCGGGCTGCGGCGGAACTTCGGCAAGGAAGATCTCGGCGATGGCGGTGTCTTGGGTGAAGAGAGATGAGGTGGCAGGTGTGACACGATGAGGCGAACCTCATATGGGGGTTTTCGGGGCCTTAAATAGGCCTAGGGAGGTGTGCGCAGCATGAACGTCGAAAATGACGCAGACACAGCTGTGGTTAGGGTTTTCTGGTGGCAGCAACGCAAGCGTGACATGGCTGCATCTAGACCGCACATGTGGCGCACATCAGATGGTCCATGTGGTGTGGCACAGCTAGGCTGGCGGAGCAGGTCGAGCTGGCAACACGGGTCAAGAAGGTGAGCTGTGGAGTGGACTGCGGAGGAAAAAGGGATGGGCCAGTGGAAAGAATTCGATTTTTTTTTAATAATACATTTTTTTCAAAATTTCAAAAATATACCACGGGAAAAAAAAATTACATAAATATACCTGGCGACAGGCCTCCTGTCACCCGTTGGTTTGGCAACTTGGCGACAGGCTCTTGTCGCCAAACCAACGGGCGACAAGAGGCCACGTCGCAGTTCAAGTGCGGAGACGTGGCGCTTTTGTCGCCGTTGATCATGCGATGTGGCCTCCTATGTTGTCGTTGATCGTGCGATGTGGCCTCGTCGCCACGTCTCGCACTTGAATCATGACGTGGCCTCTGTCGCCTGCTGGTTTGGCGACAGCTCTGCTGCCAAACCAGCAAGCATAAGGGTATATTTATGTAAAAAAAATTCGTGGTATATTTTTGAAATTTTGAAAAAATGTATTATTAAAAAAAATAATTCAAAGAATTCCGCCCTAGGCAAATTTTCAAAATAAAAACATTTTACAATTTAAGAAATTTCTAGAAATTCAAATAAAAGCAAATAAATTCATAAAAATCTCCAAAAATACAAAAAAAATCCTTGAAGCACAATGAACCAAACTAAAACTGGAAATCTTTAGTTTGATGACTAATTTAGCCAAATTAAATCCCTTTATTAATAGAAAAATTCAAATTAAGCTTTGATTAATTCAAGGAAAATGCAATTGTTCATTTTCAAATTAAAACATTCCAAAACTTAAATTTTGAGATGTTACAGTTCCTATATGCCGTCGCCTAGGCGACATCTAGACGTTAGACTTCTCTCCATCGTGTAGCCGTTTAGATCAATTTTTTCCGTCTAGACAGCCGCCTAGTTCGCCTAGACAGCGATTAGGTGTTAAGCGTTGGTCTGCTGTCCGAGTAGCACTTAGCTTCTAGAAGAGTAGTAGGCAAGAGTACGTTTTAGAGGCTACACAACCTCCAACTGAGGTCCACTAGCGGTCTCCAAGCTTAGCACAATTTCTTACAGTATTTAGCATCTTAAGTTGTCATCAAAGTGGGAGTTACAAATGAGTCAGAAGCAAAAATAGTCTGTCTCGTCCTTATACCCTAATCTCTATCTCTGAAAGGTAGGTTCGCAACTCCTCCCAATCTCATTTTGAGGCTATCGTTATTTTCCCTGCAACTCTAGATGCTCCAGCACCTATTGCTTATGGATTTAGGATTCTCATTTTGGTCTAACCCATAATTCTTATCTGGCTTTCAATTCGTTTGGAGTGCAGTAATTAATGTTGTCCCGCAGAATTCTTGCAGCAAGTGCACTATTTCTTGAAAAAAAAATGTGGTGGTGATATCCCTATGTTCCAAAATATTTGCACCTTTTTTTAGCACATCACAGCAGGTTAACAGTGGTGCTTGAGTGTTAATTAGTAAGTTAGTTGTAAGTACCTAGTCATCCAACTCAGAACCCAGAAGTACAAGAAACCCAAGCTACAGGCAATACGCTGCTAACAAGTAGCAAGTTTGTGAGCACTCAGCAGTACTTACCACGGCCCATATTTACATGAGTTAACAACATAGAAATATGCAAGATGCAAAATGACATGAGAGGAAAAAAGCACTGAACAATCCCCAATCTCTCCCCCTTTAAGAACTATCTTAACAAGTAATTACATCACAACTCAGTGGTTCTTGAGCTCTACAAAGGAGCCCACGTGGGAGGACTATACAACTTGCCCTCAGATCACAAATCCCAGCCCAAAACACTGGACTTGGCAATACTCATTGAATAAAAGCTCTAGCACTAGCAACCGTGCCGACGTGTAAAATACCGGCACATCTACCACATCACGAAAACTTGGAGGTGTTCAGCCTGCCCCACCATTTTCGCTTCACGGAGTTGGGCGACGATTCGTTGCCGCTCCCGAGCTTGTTCAGGATCACCTTCGTCTCCCTTATGCGCGAGCCGAAATCCTTCTTCCATGAGTCGAAGTTCTGCTTCAGCCTGCGGAGTTCCATGTCTGGGTTCAGGCTGGCATCAGCCTGCCCAGACTTGACCTCGACCAAGAACTTGGCATCATCAGCGAAGACCTGGCTCCGCTGCTCGAATTCTTCCGCCAGGCGGCCAATGACGCTGAGGCTGGCATTCATTTCCCGCCCAATGGTACGTGGAACCAGCTGGGACGCCCCGCCAACGTGATTCCCATTGCTCTCCCAGCTCTGGTCCACCGATGAGTCAGATATCCTAGGAGTCTCATCCAGAGCAAGACTCTTCTTTGCTACAGATAAGCTTGATTGCAATGATCGCATTTGCTTTTGCCACATTTCCTCCATTGCTTTCATTTTCTGCTCATACTCTAACCATCGGTTTTCATATTGCTGAAGCCGCTGATGAAGCATCTCATTCTCTTCATCCTTTTCTCGAACTGTGGCCTCAGCCTTTAGGATTCGCCTTTGTAGCTCAGCCAGGACTGATGCCTTGATCAAAATGTGGTCGCCCTCTGCCTCCTGGATAAATTTTAAGAATGCACTAAATACACACAGATACTGTAATGAAAATTTCTGCGGTTCTGAATGCATCAAGCAGGGCAAGAGCAACACTATCAGGTACTTGAGGTTTACTTGGAAGATACAGCTCATGCTTATAAATGGGAAAACAAGTAACAGACAGGAGACAGAAATGTACTATACCTTCTTTGATTCGAATTCTCTTAAAACGTTCAGTAGATCAACATTGCCGGCACATCTTCGAACAAGACAACCACGAATACCTTCAAATTTATGAAGATAACGAGAACAAGCAACAGTGTGTCAGATTACCACTTCCATTCCATGAAGTTCTTATAAATTAAGAAGACCAAGAATCTTCATACCAGATTGTATTACCACTGAAGCCTTCCGGATCTTAATGAAATATCTTCTTGCAAGCCAGCATCTTAGATTTCTCTGCAAAATAGTGGCTGCCCTATGTTTCCTCAACAAAGATGAATACATTTGTCTTGCATTCTCACCTCGAATGACTGCAAATTAAGAATAGTGAGTTCGATCCATACAGTAAGCTGAGTACAAAAAGATGTAGAAACAAGCAAAAACAGTAAAAATACAAAAAGACAATAGTTTGGAAGAAATACATGATTGAAGATCCAAATTCCTCTTATCCGTTCCCTTGCATGAAGACGGGCTTGATGCCCTCTGAAACAGCTTTGAACCCTTAAAATACCATGAAGAGTACGATTCCGAGTATCTTCAAGTTTGCCCATCTTCAGTTCCGCAAAATCAAAGAAGCAGTAACAGAAGGTAATTGCCATCAAAATAACAAATAAATTTAATAGATAAACATTCCAGGACAACACAACAATATGCTTAACAAAATTTGCAGAGAAACTGTAAATATATGGAGTTTTTAAACATGTAATGTTCATCCAGGGAAACATCAGAGGCCAACAACTTACTTGGAATACACTCATTACTATCGAAATGAATAGATGAAAGCAAGATGCTTAGCTGACCTGACCAGTTCGGAAGAACAATTTTGTGTAGCCAACTTGATACATCTCGGGTAAAATGTTGAACTGATGAAGAATTGCAACTGAAACACTAAGGGGGTCTTGAGATGCGACATCCTCAAGAAGAAGAAAGCCATACCTGATAAATTGAATCATTAACTTTTGCAAAAAGAAAGGAAAAAATTTTGGCAGAAATTTAATGCAACTACTATTCAGAAATTTGATTTACCGTCTAGCAAACTTCTGATGAGTCATTCTTGTTGGATACCCGGATCTTGAAATTCGGACAACCTCAAGAACCCCACAGCATTTGAGTTGTTGAAGCACAAGTCCTTGTTCGTAAATTGCAGGGAGTTGTAAATTGTTGGGTTTAATGCAACGTATAAAGTGTGGTGTTGTACTTTCGAGTCTTTGCATAAGTTGGAACAATTGTCCCTACAAAATTGTTAACACGTCATCAACAAAGTTTGATCTAGCTGATTCAAGATCTAGTAAAATGGTTATTTGGCAGCACAAAAATTACTACCTTAAACTTCATTGCCACACTTAACTTCTGTGAATCAGCAGAACTAGATCTATATGGAATGGATACTGAATTCTCGGATTGAACAAGCATCTTAGATGCAAATATTTGAGGTGGAGAAGATTTGCATTTGGCAAGGAGCTGAATTGAGTCCATGTGCAACAAATCTCTATTCTTCTCTAGAAAACCCGATGTGTCGTACGCCACCTGATTATCAAGAAATGAAAATATTGACACATGTTAAAAGAAGGATGGTTGTAAACATAAAAGTGGATATGTGGCAACTTCCAACCTCTCCTGCATAGTGACGGACAGTAAAAGCCTTTCCTCTTTCTCCTCTAAAGCAAGAATTAGTGTTAAGATGTTGCTTAAGCTTGTTCGCAAAAGTAAGATCTGTAGCGTTGGGGAAAGTAGATTCCTCATCCAGCAGAGACAATAATCCCAGTGGTCTCTGTATCCAGTAAAAGAAGTATGCAAGATAAAAAATGTTAGATAGTAAGAACATATGTATTAGTAACAACATTTCTTAGCCAATTTACAAGATATACACAAACCAAAAGAACTTTTTTAAAAAAATTACCAAGTTTTCAAATAATAACATAGATAAAAAAAAGAAATTACCAGTCAGTGTGGATCATCTATAGTTCTATGGAATTCATCAAAATCTGAGCTAGGTTAACCCAATATCGTCCCTTGGTGAGAAACAAAGGATCCATGGGTGATTACTGATAAGCTAGTTATAGCCTTGTTGGCTTCTTGTCCAAAGACAAGTTACCACCATGGTTTGAGAAACCAGTAACTCCATTTACTTGTAACACTATTATACTGGTCAAGGCTAAAACGAGTCAATCCAGCACTATTGACCAAGTTTTGTAGAAGCCCATTTATCTCTCTCAATAAAAATATTTGCATATTGATATTTGCATTATGAATTTACAGCATTCCCCCTAGACTTGTATAATTCTAGTGACAAGGATGAAATGGCTCATACTTTCTCAAAGAGATTTAAACAGTCCTGATTGTCCTCAAACTCAACTTTTGCCCAGTCAATGCCATCTTCAACATATTCCTGTTCACAGAATGCAGTTCTTATTTAGAGAAGTTTTACAGGAATATCCAGAAATCGTGATGTGAATAAATAACAACTCTCGGGTCTTCCATTTAGCTAACACAGAGGACCAGAAAATAGCAGGTTCAAGAAAGCACATGCAATACTTGAAGAACAACAGAGCTTGTGACACTGCCAGTGTAAAACATTATAATAATGCAATATTTGTGGAGCTATGATCCAGTAAGCAAGCTTAACAGGAGAAAAGTAGCAACAAAAATGTTTAATTATTGTAAACTCCATAACAAATAAGGTAAGTAGACAACCTCTACTCTAAAAAGTACACCCGCTGGTATTAACTGAGTAATAAGTGCAAGCTTTCAACATGGATTCTGGAAGTAAAACCATAGCAATAGCTCACCTCTTGCTCGAGCTTAAATAAATGGCGATTGAAATGTTGCTGTAGCCTCTCGTTGGCATAGTTAATGCAGAACTGTTCAAAACTGTTCTTCTGCAAATTTGTAGCATGTCATGAGAAACCATTTGCCAATTAAAATGTGATGACTGTAGGCTAAAAGTAAGTGCATTACATCAAATGATTCAAAGCCATAGATATCAAGAATACTGATTGATCTCCCAGTTCGACGCTTGCCAACAGAAAGAGACTTGTTAATTTGTTCCACAAGCCACTCAAACAAACTGGCGTAGAGTGATTTGGCCAGTGCATCTCTTGTGTCAATTGCCTGAAATATTCAAAGAGAGATGGGCGCATAAGAGATGTAAGTTTAATAGTACTTTCATGACTACTGTTGTTAACTTGCCTTTAGTTTAGAAACTATACTAACCTGTGAAAGGGTAAGTTTCTGGACAATATTTTCATTATTAACTTTCATATGCCTCTTTGACAAAGCTAAATTGAGATCTTCAATACTGCAGCCAAGAAGTCTTGCAACTGTCTCCGCAGCTGAAATAGCAAGACCTATTCTGTTAATAAATAAAGTAGTGCCATCCAGTGATGATATTTTGTGTTCTTAATTTTTAAAAATTGCAACAGGCAGGCTCCTTCACACCAAGAGTTGAGTTTCCTGCACTATCTCAGAAAATATCAATGCCTGAGGAAGGTGGGCAATTCTACTCATATGTCAACAGTCTCATGGTGAGGGTTTGAGGCTCAACGAGGCCTAAAACAAGGACTCAACACAGCCTGGGATCTATAATTCACTCAGGACCCTCATAGTCTCATTGCTGAACTTGCAGTAATCACAATTTTTCCCTTTCAAATAATATAGGTAGGTCTTCTTCATAAGCAAACAAGATAAATTTAAATAAATAAGCAGGTTAGGTTTTAAACTTAGGACCTCATAGCCGGATAGCCCTAGACTGTGATACCAAGTTAAGTTTCATGCACGAGCCATGTTAAGAAAAATCTTGACCTTTTACGGGAATGCAAGCATTTCCACTCAAACTTCCACAAGAACCACTCAACAGTCAACATGAAGTCATTATGGGACATGTCAGCAAAATTTGAAATCATTTACAGTTTTACACAAATAAACCAGCTTTATTTCACATGGTTCAATATCTGATTAAGGTTTGTGGAAACTGGAAACAAAACTTCAGAATCCCAAAAACATAAACAAAACAAGACAGACCACAAATCATTCAACAAAATCCACTGTAAGGTACACAAAATCTTGCTATCATCAGAATGTGTGCTCAAAAATGGAAAACTAAAACTAATTTCCTGAAATTGAGACGAAAACATGATAGCCAACAACCAAATGTATAACATGGGGCAGAAGAGAGCAAGAGACTAGGCATGGTTAATTAGTTATAGTCTAAATCAACAGCTGGTGCCTGATTATAAAATTGATACTTTGCAACAGTGGTCATTCAATTGCAAATTATGGTCACCACATTATTGAATGTAAACATTAATGCTTTGCTTTACCTTCATCTACAATGATCTCAACATGATTTTCATTATCAATGACTGTGAAAGAGACATCTCCCAGCCATAGCACCGCAGAAACCATTGCAAAAACATTATCTTGGTCTTCTTTGCTGATATAAACAATGTTCATAGCTTCCTATAAAAAGAAAAGTCAACAAACATGACAGCAGCTAAGAACATATGCAAATATGGAGTTGCTCCCATGAAATTAGGCAAGTAGCTTATCATGGACAAGTCTTATTGCACCCCAGTTAATGTAAAAAAGAGACATTTTCTGTAGAATGAGGCATCAAACATATTATACCGTTACAGTATGAAACATTTGGGCATCATCGACACCAGCAATTGAATAGCAACAGCTCTGCTTCAGATATTTGTATTCATCCACCTTCTTCAAATTCAACTTCTCTGTACCAAAATATTATAAGGGAAGTTTATACAGTTGTAACAGTTTAGTCAATTACTCAAGTACTGAGCAGAGCAAAAGAGAGGAGCAACATCAGAAGCAAAACTGAATTGTCAATAAGATGTGAATATGATAGCATAAACCTTAAATCTCTGTTCGAAACTCATTAGAACAAATAATGGTTCATTCAACACATAGAAAGCAAACGGCATGTTTCAAAACAAGTTTGAGAGGATGTAATCAGGTATCAATTGTCATCATCTGTATCATGCAAATAAGCCAGCAAATGATCAAACCAAGAGTGAATGAATAGATTATGTACCTCTGATAGACGTAGAAGCACCAGCACATAGCTGATAAAAGATATGGTAGGAGCGCTCACCAACTGCACACTGTACAACCCTTGACTGCCATAGTGAAAAAAGGATGTCATATTAGATTATGTATTATGAAACATCATGCTCGTCTTTTATTAAGAAAAGGACAACCACAAGACTAGAAGTTAACCTTCTCAAGTAGAACTGACCATGTAGTGAGAGCATCAGCAAATTTCATCAATCATAGTCACAAAATTAGTATGGAACCAGAAAATGGTAATTATATAGAGCAAAAGTACTCAGTAAAATTTGCGTACATGTTTGAATCATGGCACCACATATTCTTCCAGTTGTACTGAAATGAATTTCAATGAGCTTCCCCTGTAATCGAGAATAAATATGTAGGTCAAACTCTTTGTTCTGCACTGCAGTACTGTGATACCCACAAGAAATAACTTACGAAACGACTTGAGTTATCATTTCTTAATGTCTTTGCATTGCCAAAAGCCTCAAGTATTGGGTTGGTCTGTAGGATCTCATATTCTATGCCACTCCCACCTCCAAGAGAAGCTAAATACTGCATAGCGATCTTTGCTGTTTCTGTTTTTCCT
The DNA here is from genome assembly GCA_036346375.1 of Guadua angustifolia. Classification (NCBI taxonomy): domain Eukaryota; kingdom Viridiplantae; phylum Streptophyta; class Magnoliopsida; order Poales; family Poaceae; genus Guadua; species Guadua angustifolia. The sequence continues at coordinate 15,261,121 of CM070518.1, read as the reverse complement.
GCTCCACTCTCACCACTAAATGAAAAAAAGAGAGAACAAGTATTCACTTACTCACTATACTTCATGGCGTAATTAAAATCTGAAATGAAATTAATTGCTCAAATGAGCTCAATAAAACAAATAAGTTGAAAGAGCAAGCATAACTGTAGCATATTCATTGAAGTAAAATGTTTCCGTCAGATGAACATTATTTTGTTATTAATATTTTTGCAGGACTTTTTTAAACCATTGTGCTATTTGTATCCAAGGAGGTACAGAAAAACTAGAGATTTTGGTGTTACAAAAAAAGTGATCTACCACATTTTTACTGACTACAAGTGAACCACATAATGGAAAAGGAACATGAGATTTCAATTTTGCCTTGTTAGTGTATCTCTTGGAAGACCAGTAGCCCTCTAAAGTCCTAATTCTAGTAAGCCAAAAAGCAGCGCATCTTATAATCATCTCAGCAGAATCCTTATGGTGTGTGCACTTAACAGACGAACAATACAGGCATTTTCTATTGATGAGGCAATTAACATAAGTATATTCACTGGTGGGTCACTATTTATTCTGTTCAACTGATGGAAGAAAATAGCAAAAAAAAAAGTAACATTCTGATAAATTCATATTTTATGTGCCTTGACTCCATTTGCTATCATACATCAACTAAGGTACAAGGCTTTATTACACTAAGGGTGTGTTTGGTTGCCTACATGGTGTCTGAATCGCATGAGTGGATGCAACTGTATCTGTTAGATACGTGTTTGGTTTTCTGTTCATCCAGGCTAGGTAGATGCAATTGCACCCACTCATGCAGGATGGAGGAAACACAGAAATTGGACTTCTCTCCAATGTAGACTCGTGAGATGCATAAACAAGCAACCAAACAACTCAACTTGCATCTACTCATGCAAACTAAGGCTAGCCTGGATGGCTTATACGGGACAAGTTAGGGTGGTGTAGACAACCAAACACACCCTAAGAATCCCATTGTATGCTTCTGACTGAAAAAAAAAACATACTAACCTTATGATAATAGACTGATTAACTTCATCTGTAAATGAACATAACACTAAGTTAGGCATAAATGTAGATGGTGCCAGCAAGGTAGATGTATCAACAATAGCATACTGACCTCTTTTCATTTCACGAAGTGCCGAATCCGCTATTGCATATACGTGTGGACTGTCCATTGTTTTATTTTTATACGCAACAATGTATTCATTACCATATAGCGGAACTTTCTTAAAAGGATTTACAGCCACCAAAACTGGACCTGCTTTAGTCTACAGTACAATAAAATATCACTAAGAAAGCCATAGAACTCCAGAAGAAAAGACAAAGTCAAGATCTGTCCTCACATAAATCATGTCTTGAGAGTATCTGTACTGCAAATTGTACAGCACTGATGGCTCACTTAGATAACTAAGCTGCATAAGATTGTCCATTCCATCGAGAATATCAGGATTTGCAGGTTGAAGGCTCTCCGTTTTTATTCTCAGTACCTTAAATTGGAAGATTCAGAGTCAAAACATCGTACTTTAAAGTGATAATAGCGTCTTCCACGAATAAATTAGGTTGCTTACTTTCCCTTCAGAAAGCTTTAGTACAGACTCGTCACCAGAGGTTGTAAGTACAGTACACAAGGCCCAGTCACCATTTGGAAGCTGACAAAAAACCCTATGCTTCTGTAACAAGTTTAGGGTAGTAGGTGAGTTAGTATTGTACTCCAGGTTGTTAAAAAGATGCAATAAAAATTAAATTGCATAATTCCAAAACCAAAAGTCAACCAATGTAAAATATGGTAACTATGAACAGGTGAACCTTCAGACCGCCCTGCCCTGATGAGTTGAGAAATCATACATATAAAGATTACAAATTGGCTGTCTTAGTAACTAGCTGGATGCTTCTCTTAGTGTACTAATGGGTTTATACAATGGCAGAGCTTAAATATGGCAAAGAAAGGAACAGAAGATAAGAAGGCATCTGCAGCTATGCCAACTACCAAGGCATCTCTTATTGGGTTGACAATAAGTAGCACCATTTACAACTAGCAATACCATACACAACCTAAAACACATCTTGGTAGTTGGCATAGCTCAGCCTAGCACGTGTTTTTATTTTTTACCGGTTACTGGAAATCAACCACCTACAGCTGATCCACATTGCATCCTTATGAATTACATTTACACCCGTTGAAGTATAAGTGAATTGTCCACCTTTCCTCAATAACTTAGTCTTTTGGATGAACTAGTCACAGCTCAATATGGTATCAGAGCCAAGAGAGGTTGGGTTCAAGGCTCGGTTGGAGCAATTAAAATATAACTCAATTGTCCATTTTACTCATCAACTTAGGCTTTCCGGTGAACTGGTTGGGCATGCACCTCAATACCATCGAAACTATACAAAACCGAAGTATCAAGTGCTCGTTTATTCACAAATCACAAGACGTTATAGAATACCAACTGACCAAATTTCTTACATCGTGTCCGAAAAAAGCGCACCTTTTTAGCACCGTAGGAGCTCGTGTCACCCCACCTCGCGTCGCGTTGCGAGGGACCCGTAGCTGCCGTCGGCGACAACCGCCGCGGTGTTGCCACTGATGCAGAAGGCGCCGAATCCACCTTGCCACCACCTCCATTACTCTCCTCCTCCACCACCTCCTCCGTTGTCGCCGCCTTGGAGCTGTACGGCGAGTCCGCGTCCCCCTCCAACCCCACCACCTCCCCTTCCTCCTCCTCCGCCGCCGCCGCCGCGGCCCGGAGCCCAACGCCGTTCGCCGCCGGCCCGCCGTCTACACCACCAGCCGCGGCCACGGACGAGTACCTGTAGTCAAGCGGCATGGACCGCGCGGGCTGCAGCTTAGTCGGCCCCCGCGCCCGCAGCGCTGTCGACTTCCGCACGGACCGGACCTCAACCGACGCCATCGCCGGCCGGCAGGCCCGGAGTTACCGCACAGAGAACCGAAACGCCGATTCTCCACGGGATCTCCGCCCAAACACCTCAAATCAACCACAACCCTCCCCCAAAACTCCTCCTCCCACCCAATGTCAATCCACGCCCCCACGCACACAAAACTAAAACAAAAAAACCGCAAAAATATCACAAAACCAGCCGATCTCGAGAGCCGCCCAGGCCTCGGCAGAAATGGCGGCACAAGCTCGAGCCCTTCCCGATGCGTACCCCGCCCGGGTCTCCTCCTCCTGCTACGCAGCTCGCGTGAGGCTCCCTCTCTCTCCCCGAGGCCAGCGACAGGGACAGAGAGGGAGGCCGGGGGGCACGGGAAGAGAACGAAATATTTTAATGGAATTAAGGTGGGTTGCTTTTAGTGTAGCTAATTTCTTGGGGTGGTTTAAAAATGTTTAAATTTAAATGCGACAGGCAGAGAGGGGGTGTCCAGGTGGGTGGAGGTTTCGTTTTTGAGAAGGTTTTGAATCAGCCGGCCACAGGCGGTCACAGGCGCACAGCATAATTCGGCCGCCTCATCAGATCCAGAAAAAAAAAAAGGCGTGGCTGTGCGGGAGCAGCAGTAGTCAGGAACGGGTGCGGCCAAGTGCGTGCTCGCCCGTGTGGCTGTACCGAAATGGCTGAAGAGCACGCGAAGCTTCGCAAACTAGCTATTTACTCGTGTACTGTAACTGCGTGTCTATATATTATCTTTTATATATTATTCTAGTTTATACAAGAGAGATGCTTTTATACTTTTTTTTTTTTTGACAGTTGCATAAATATTAAAGTATAAGTGAATGGTAGATGATAATTACTTACCCCTTCACTTGCTTTAAAATTTGTGCAATTTGTGTTGGGAGGGAAAGCATTAGGATCACTGCATATAAATTATAATATATATATATAATTATTATACACCATTAACATAACTAGAAAAAATTATATAGGAATGTACACTTTACACGAGTTTTGTATAATGATTTCATGAATATCATAAATCCAACACATATATTTGATACTTACTAAAAGTACAATATAAATAGTTATAAAGCCTTAAAAATCCCAATCCATTGAAATCGGTATCAATTTTCAATCAACAAATTTTGCATATTGAAGAGGTGATTTTATAATGTTTCTCATATTTTTAGGGTGCTAGGGTATACCCGGCATCCCTAAATCTACCCTTGACATGTACTGTTATAATCTAGCCCTATTAAAATAAATAGACGATCGCAACCATTGGATGGCGATCGGAGGGACCGGAACGACGGAGCTGGCCGGTCGCAAAGTGCGGCTGGGAAGAACCGGTCTCAGTGCGCCACAGGACGACAACCCCATTTGGTCTGGTTACTGCCGAGCCATTCAAAATTGGGTGATCACAGCTGCAAGCGCCGTCCAAACCGGTCCGTTTTGTTTCGTGCGATTTTTAAAATTTGATAGTTCAGTTGAATATTACAAAAGGGTGAGTTTTGTTTGAGTTTTTTGACTTCGAAGCCGAACCAGATTTATGTTAGGTGTGTGTAACATTTGTCTTTTTTTTATATATGCAAGCAAAAAAAAAAAGGACGTGAAGTCTATCCTCTCTCATTTCAATCGCGCCCCTGGAGACATCAATCTACCTTCAACTTTATTACAGCTTGACGTTCCGTCGAAGAGAAAACTACAACTTGATGGTCGTTTTCAAGTACCTAAATCAGGTTAGATCCATATGGCATGCATCTTATTGGTGCAGACAATTGCCAATGCCCCCCAAAATAGATACGGGCAATTAGCAGAACCGTCGTACCTTTGCCAGATAAATACAAGACGAAATAATTAAGTGATCGCTACGTAGCCAGCCCGCCACAAAGAGGATTAATTGACAAATATACCGTGTGATTTTAGTGCCGCAATGATCAACTCGTACTTGGTTTAATCAGTCAAAATATATATATATATTGTTTTGCTCGTGTAGTCGGAACTGGGATTTTGGAAGAAAAAAAGTCCACTACGATAGTTGCTTCTCCATTATCAGGAAATGGAGAGAAAAAGTCAAAAGCAAACTCAATTTCAGAATTACTTGTTCTCCAGATCAGATGAGCAGCAATAACCTATCACGGATCACACCGAACCACGTGCATATTTGCTAATCAGTTGGAATATTCTTTGGTAACTTGACAAAGATAATTGGTCAGCTTGGCAACCTGAATGTGTAGTATAGGCAGGGTTCAAAATCTTACGCAGAGATTTTAGAAATTTTGATCGAGATTTCGGATTTTTGTTGGGCCGAGATTCTAAGGCCTCTTTTGTTTCAGTTTCTGCATAGTTTCCGTTTAAAAAAAAAACAAATTATCTGCCGAACAGAGAACTCTGGACAGCTTCTCCCACAATTAGAAGCTGCCCTCTATAGAATCAGGATCCAGCTAAAACCTAATTTTCACTGATTCTTGCTTATTCTCGCTGATCTGGTCCGGAACCTAGAAGTCGCAGTTTGCCTGACCCGATTCTCCCATAATCAAAAGAAGCTTCTCTTATAATCTAGAATCCATAATCCAGAAGCTGAAACGAAGGTGGTAAATCTCGACGGGATAAATTTTTAAAATTTTCTAAAAAATTATATCACACACGACACATCACAGACGGTTCTTGTTTAGGTTATCTATGATTAGCTCATGTGATAAACCTCATATTTGAATTTTTAAATTTTTTTTTGAATTTTGTCCAGATTTTTAAAATCTCGCAAAATTTTTGGATTTCAGCCGATTATGAGATATATTCCGAAAAAAAATTGAAACCTTGAGTGTAGCTATGCAATGATCCGAGTCTCATAGAATTATTTCTACGAATAAATTTCGATTTTGTAAAAAAAAAGAATGGAAAAACTGCCATCAAAATTAAAGTAGCATTTTATACTCTGCTATGAACTAACAAGTACTCCATTGTGCCCACATGATCCCAACTGCCGATATAATTCAGGATCACTGTACAATAAGAGCAACTCCAACCCAAACCCCTATATTTTTCCCCTAAATCACTCATTTAGGGGTGGTATAATAATTAGGGGTACTCTATATCAAATTTGTCTCGAACCCATACTCCCTATTACCCACCCCTATTATTTATTTAAACATTATTATTACTTTGCACCCATAAATTATTATTTTAAAATGAATAAAAAAATGCCAAAGAAAATAATAGGGGCAATGAGAAGCCCCCTAGATGTAGGGGTGAGAGAGTACCTCCCTAAAATAGGGGTTTATAATAGGGGTTGGGTTGGAGCTTATATTTTTCTAAGTCTCCTTATAATTTAGGATAGGGGGAGGTTTAGGGGGTGGGTTGGGGTTGCTCTAATCACAGACTATGAATAAAGCACCTAACATTTTGTGCTGCACATTTTTCGTATATATTTTTATTATTATTATTTTTGTCAGTAAACCTTTACCATATAAGATAGGAAACGTTTTATTGGCTACAAGCACTCTGTCATTAGGATGTTGTGTACAAATATATACCATATGAAAAGCATACAAATACTCACATACAAGATGCATGCATGGTGTACTTTATAATGCAGATCATTACAGTCTACAAAATCTAAAAAAGAAACAACAAATCTAAAAAAGAAACACAATTCCCAATAGCACCTAGCTTAGACCCTGTTTAGTAGAGTTCTAGATCCTAGCTTCACATTTGATCTGAAACTTGTAGGTTAAAATAAATTGAGTTAAGTTTATATTTTTAATCTAAAATGTAAATAAGATGATCTAACTAAACACTCTTAATATATCCACAGCTCCAGCTCTACGGATTTGATGAAGTTAAAAATACCCAGCTCCACTAGATTAATGGATCTGATAAAACTGTAGTTATACCAAACACAGCCTTATAGTCTAATCCCTTTTCCAAATGAGATCATGAGAGACGGATCATTCGGTCTGACGATCGATCGGCACATGCAGATGCAGGGATGAATATTTGTCATGTTGACCCCAACCTTTTTCAGTACCGTGTGCTAACTTTAATAATATAGCTTGAGTGCCCTTTTTTCCAGTCACAACATAATTAAGTGGCACTCGCTGCGTTGATTTTTATAAGGGCATTCCCAATGGAGTTTCTTAGATGATGTCTTAGACATTAATTACTATGCCACATAAGCTCTATGCTGAGTTGGCAAGTTATTTATTGATGAAAGAGATTGAAGTGATGTCTTATATAAGAAACCATTCTTGTAGAGAACCAATGCGATTAGAAACCACTAAAACAAACATTGGAATGGTCAGATGTCTCCTTACATATTTTGTGGCCTCCACATTGATTTGTTGTGGCATTTGGATTGTCCTGCGCACAAAATATTTGTCAGGCTTGTTAGATCAAATGTTTATTAATCCGTGACATGCTTAATTGTGTGATCAAATGTTTGTCATTGTGGCTTTTGGATCAACCAATATCCTATATATCTCTTTCCATATCGTACAAAATAAAATGCACAACACAATTGAGGTTTGCATTGGATCAAAACATCTAGATAATTAATGCCTTTGGATTACTAGTAGACACCACCCATTGTGATATCTCACTAGAGACACCACCTACTTAATGCATTTACTCATCTGTAGATACAACCTAAGAAACTACCCATTGGGAATGCCCTAAAGCGCGGATTGATCTGGTGCGGTTTTTAAAGTTGAATCTTGACCGCTAATTCTTTTTATAATACTCTATTTATAGTTACAAAATTATAACCATAGAAAAGCACGTTCAAATACGAATCTATTACTTTTTTGTTATATAATCTATATATTGCTAAACTAATTGTTAGTTAAAGTTTACAAATTTAAAATCTCAAAATACATAAATGCCTTTACAAGTTCAACCGCCGAGGGAGTCGGTAATTAGTCGACCTCGTGCTCTCGATCGATCTACTTGGTACGTACGTGAGTGAGGAGTGAGCTAGCTTTTCTCACGAGCTCCCTATGAGCGCAGGCCAGGCCATTGATGGAAGGCATAAGTTAGCGAAGAGAGAAAACGGTGTTCTTTATTTATTGATTCATTCAGATCATGTGCTTGTTCTAATGTAAATTCCGTGACGTCGCCGGGAGACCAATCTCCGTCCTCGCCGGCGAGATTTGCTGGTCTGCGGCGTCTCCTCTTCGGATCGGAAGGAACCCATAAGATCGGGTAAGTGGTTGTCTGCGGCAGCGGTGCTCCCTCCCGGTCGGCGGTGTGACGTCCGTCAGTCGAGGTGCAGGTGGAGGATTTTGGTGGCGTCCGCAGTGGTCGCCCTTGGGGAGTATGACACTGTATGTCTTGTAGTATTATTTTTGAATAAAGTTATACTGTATATATTAGGGAGAGAAGAAGATTTAGCTATTTTGAGGTCTGTATTTGTTATGTATCTAAATTTTTTACAAAGAATGCTAAAGACAGCCGGTATCATAGAATTTTTTCCAATGTGCGTAATTTTTTTCCATATGGTTTGGCTTTGGGCGGTTTCGTCCATGCGGTCGAGCATGTTGCCGTTTTATGGTTCCAAAACTCCCTCGGCAGATTGCCATCTGCTGCCTTCACTGTGGTGGTTCTCCTAGATGCTTGTGCATGGCTCCCTAGTGAGAACCCCTCCAAATGAGACCTAGGGCCTCCACGGTGGTGGTTCTCAGTAAGAGTTTGTAGAGCTGAGTCAAACACCCTCGGTTCTCAAAAATCAGATTATCGGAGCACTCAAACAAAATTGCCCATTAAAGTCGGTGATAATTATCCACAATATGCCATTGAATTACACCCTCTCTCGAGCTGCACATTTGGTCGAGATGAGCACAAGGCGACCCCTGAGCCGAGCTACGAAATCGTCTCGACTACGTACCACTGGTGATGCTATTCCATCCTGCTGTAGCCCCATATTTGTGCCCAAATCTGATTTTTTTTTTAATTTGTGTTTGGTCCGGCTGTGATGGAGAGTTTGTGGTTATAGGAGGGAAAGATGGGATGGTTGGTGCTAAGATCTGGGATTTTAGGGGGGAAACAAATGATTTCTTGTAGAGTGCATGATTAATTATGCCAACCGCTTGCTCCTAGTACAATCACATTCGGTTCATCTTGCGCTGGGATCACTTGCGTTTTCTATTACTTGTATGAGTTATGTACAAATCAGTTTGTTCTCTTTGTACCATCAGTTCATATGCATAACTCATTCCCTGTGTACATACTGTTAATTGATATAACGTGTTTATTGATGCATCGTTAGCTGACAGTAGTATATATGACATGGTCTGTGCTTTACCTGAATTAATGGGTAGATGGCATCAAACACAAAGTCTTTGGTATTTGTCTATTTATTTTTGCAATTTATTGATGATGCCGCATGGTTGACAAAGGTTTTCGTAATGTTGTTTACACCAACTGACATGGTTGTGTTGCTTGCTATCACTAATCAGGATGTGTGCGCACATATATATATATTGTGTGTGTATATTCTCTATCGCCCTGAGCTTGATGGTTGCGAAAGTATGGAGAGGCAATAATCAAACCACAAAATTGAGGCAAGGAAATTTTTTCCATGATTTTGGAGACTTGCCTGTCTCTCTTACTTCACATTGAGAAAGCTTGAATGAATCAAGCCAATTCCTTGCGCAATTGAGCCTCCCTTGATCACTAGGGGTAGCTCTTCCCTATTTCTGGTAGATGAGCTCTGACCTTCATACGAATAGCAAACTTCATCACAATCTTCTCCGAAGAGATCACCGGTTTCACACCTCCAATCTGTCTAGGAGGCGATAATCTCCAAGAGAATAGACCTTTGACACTTGTTTGAGATTGATCAACTGTTTAATTGCTCTAGAATGGATGATCACACTTGAATGCTCTCACCAACTCAACAATGATGAATTAATGCACTATAGTTAATGAGAAGCTTGTTAGAGCTTACAAATATGTAATGAACAACCAAGAGAGCCCCTTTGTTGTAGGTGAGGTTGAATTTATAGCTTTCACCCACAAATCTAGCTGTTGGCACCTAATCTTTGAAAAATTCAGCAAAGTCGGCACTACTGCCTATGTAGGATCGATAGTGTTGGTTTCAAATCCAACGGTCAACTGTAGCATTAAAATGCAGTAGATACTAACCGTTGCTACAGTACCCCCAACACTACTGCCTATGTAGAATCGGTAGTGCCGGCCTTAAAGACCAAAAATATGAATTTTGGATCCTCTCTGGAAAAGAACTATCGTCCCTGAGGGTCAGTACTAGTAGGACGGTAGTGTCGGCCGTGGGAAAGTACCTAAAAGGTTGGTAGCACCTGCGGCAGTACCACCCCTAGTAGGTCGATAGTGCTAGCCTAAGGACAACACCAAAAAATGTACCTTTTTGTAATATAACTATCGGTCTCTTGGGCTGGTATTATCGCACTTGCGACAGTACTTCCCCTAGGTCAGTAGTGTCGGCCATGCAGTTTTTCAGGACATTTTTTAGAGGAATCTTTTGAATGAAACACATGATCAAAGTATGAGCATAAATTTTAGCCACGAAACTTGATTATCATCGAGCTACTAACCAACGGTCCTTATTAATAGTACAACATTTAATCTAACAATCTGACCTTTTCTTCAAACACTAATATTGGTAAAAGCTATAAAAAAATTCCTTAAATTTTTATTCCTTGGCTTTGAGCTTGACACTTTGATTCGTTTTGAACTACATGAATCCATCTCCTTATGTGCAATATGTAGGACCATCCTGCTTTCATACTCTCAAGAAAATTGTTAGTTCCTTAAAACACGATTATCATTAATTATCAAAACTTAGTACTCAACTGCGCCGCAAGCCACCCTATCAATTGCTCGGTCGCGAGCTGGATCTCTTTGTTTGAAGGCGTGAGATAATGGTTCAGGTGTTCCTGACCCTTTTCTGTAAGCCAAGAGAACAGACTTGGCTATGAGTTGTTGTCTAGTCCTATCGTTTCGCGTATATAGATTGACCGACGATTCGACTAAAGTTGAAAAAGCTTTGGGTTGCCTTAGTCCTTTGTTCTTGTTTATTTGGTCGTGTTTCTAAACCCGTGCATATATAGTTTTAGTCTGCTATATGCACATGACGTGTATAGTTAAATTGGGAAAAGTGGTACATACAAGCGCACTTTGATTTTGGAGAAGAGACGATAGAAAGTTAAAATGAATTCTATGGGTAACTAAGTTAAATTAATTTTTAAGAAAAGAAAGACATAAACGATACTCTTGATATATAATGAATTTGTAAGTAGAGTATTTATACATACTCATATGTCTTGAGAAAAAAACTCTATAAATTTGTGTATAAATACAAAAGAGTAAGAGCATACACAAATGCAATTGAAGTATTACAACTGCGGGTTGCAAGATTTATTTGCCTCTAATCCTGTCTCTTACAATTTTTGGAGCTAACCTGCTAGCCAAATGTTTTGCTGAGATAGCTTTAGATTCAAAACTGAAAAATAAAAATCTACAGCTGTATCAAACAGACCCTTACAGTTATACTTGTGAAGTCTATCTCTTAGGTGGCTGGCGTGCCACCTCCTCCAACCTATGTATTTCTCCTGTTCTCTAATAAAAACCGTCTGTTACGTATCTTTGCACAGTGCAAAAATCCTTCCATGAGCTTGAGCCCACCCCTTCACACCCGAAAGCACCAGCTTCTTCTTCCATCCCTGCAGGCTAGGACAGGAGATCAGCCTTCAGCCCCATCAAATTAGTCCAAACAGTCCCATTTTCCTTCAACCTCCTTCGGCAAAGGAGGAAGCCGTCACTTTTCTAGCCCTATAAAATTTATTTTTGATAATAAATTTAGGTCCTTTTTATTCAAATTTGTGAAATTAACCTCTTTGGTGAGCTCGAAAGATGTGACAAGTGGCATAAGTCACTTGCCGCATTTGGAGAACTTGGAAACTTCCTCGTCAAACAGGTTCCGCGCTTGAGTGATGCGGAAGGAATTGGCAAGCAGGTTTCACACTTTTCTGACACGAAAGGAATTGCCACAGAAGTATGACGTCCGCTCTTGGAAGCCGCATAAGGATGGCTCCTGTGCCCTGCTGCCACGGAAGGATAGAAATTAATTAGCGATTTTAATTAAGTGGTTAATTAAGAAATATGATTAAATTAGTTATCAATTAGTGGAGTTAATTCTTATCGAGGAAGAGGGCTCTATGAACGCGGGATGTGACTCATGGAGATTAAATTTGTAAATAATTTCAGATGAGAGCTATTTTTGAAAAAATAAATCACAAGGAGGCTTAAAAAAAGCAAAAGAGAAAATCGCAAAGGAGGCCCTATGGGTCGATGGCTGCCAGGCGGTCCTTCCCCAGCGACTCCACGTCTCCTCCTGCGACACATAGGTTAAAGCCGGCCGTTATAATAGATCTCCGGCGTGTCACAAGGTTCGAGCCGGAAGCTACGTACATCTCTGGTGCACTTCACTCTTCATCATCGTTGCTGGCGATGAACACAAGAAGCTTCAAATTCTTTGGGTTTGCAGGGACGCTGCTGTAATTTTCTTCCGGGACGACTTCAGCTCGTACGTCTGAAATTTTCAGATGTGATGCAACATTTTTTCTCTATGGATACAAAGCAACATTTTTCTTCAACAAGTAGAAATTCAGATGTTGCAAGCGTTGAAAAAAATATTACACGCGTCAGAAAAAAATATTACAATCGTTGAAAAAAAATATTGCAAGAACCGTCCAATGAAATAAACAGTAATCAGACGTTTTCTTTTCGTTCTTTGACTCTTGTGGAACTGCAATCGCCTTGTACTGTTCGATTAATGACATCACCCTTAGGGGCACTTCGCCTTAAAAAAGTATATTTCCCCGTTACTTAAAAAGTGGCATACTAGAATCCGTATCGTCGAACTTTTCACTAATATATTTAAAACTATCTATATTGACTACATAAAAACTACTATATCATTAAATTTATCGTTAAGAATGTTTTTCATGATATTATAATTTTATTAGTAAATCATAAGATAAAGTTAAAAAATAGCAGCCAAAGTCCATCTCGAAAACCATAAAAATTAAAAACGTCACTTAAAAAAGAATAGAGAGAGTGTATGATACGGGCATGCCATTTCTCAACTCTTATATATAGTCTGCTTGGAATTAAGTCGGTATATTGTCCACAAAAATATTATTGTGCGATAACTTGCGGTTCACATTGATCTTAGAAATGCTTCAAGTTTCAGCAGACATTAAAGTGAGCATTGTTTTCTGATAAGATCATCCAGGAGCAATTTGGTTATTTGCCACTTTAAATATGTGGCTTCACAAATATATCACTGGACTCACATTTCATTGATTTAGCATTTAAGTCAAAAGGTAAGGGAATAAGCACAAAACCTTATAATCCTTCCCTCGTATCTCTCCACAGGCTACTCTCTTTCACAGGTTACTCGTATGTAAGCTTGATTTTGGCAAGTAAAATTACTTGTCATGCATACGCCGCTAACGTAACGCATGATAAAATCAACTATGCCGATGCAGGGCTAACAATATTGGTTTAGAGAAAATCGTTCGAAATTCGAATTTCAAAATCGGTCGAAAACTGTCAAAAATCATAGAGTGTTAAAATCAAAATTTTTGAAAAGAAAATAAAAATTCGGCTGTTTTCATGGAAAAGCTGCTGATTTCTATAGAAAATCGACAGACTAGTTGAACTTTTTGACGGTTGATTTTTTGAGCGATTTTTGTTGATTTTTTACCGATTTTCGATTGATTTACGTCGCATAAATTTTTTTTGAATTGGATCAACTTACCGAGCGGTTTTAGAAACCGAACCGCACCGATACGACCGAAAATTACGATTTTCAACGATTTTCATCGATTTTGCGAACCATGCGCCGATGCCCGTCTGGTGCGTATTGTTGATCGCAGTTGTCCACAGTTATTGTCCAGTTCAAAATTCTTATAAACTTTATGTATTCTTTTTTTATAAAGTTCCGGCGTTCCAATCTATCCAATTCAATAAAATACCTACATCCGACGACTAACATAACATTAGAAGGAAAAAAGATGAAGGGTGCTTGTTGATTAAACGGTGAAATCTGTTCTTGGAGTAGGAAATTAGGAACACACATATGCTACCTTCAACATCAGTAACGCATGCGAGGAGTCAGTCAGAAGAATAATCCAGTCCAATTTCTCAAGGGAAGGCAAAGCTATAACTAGGTTCTTGCACCCTCTCCAATCCATGTCATGGAAAGCAACCGTGCCAGCCAAAATTCCTTGCTCTAATTTGTTGCAATCACGCATGAATGAAAAATTGCCTTCTTTCTCAAGAAAAGAATTGTAGGGACAAACTTCCTTCTTGTAATCGAAAGGTCTAACCCAGTAAACGTAGCACCTAACCTGCAAGCAAATAATGATATTGCCCTGATCAATCATAGGTTCCAAGCTTGCACCTTATGATCCACTACTCTTGTCTTCTGGGTTGCTGCAGTCTCTTGTCGATGTTAAGATTTCCCATCACTTGCACAGGTTTGTGCGATCTTTTATGATAGTTCTTCAAGGCAAGTTTACCTGCCACACAGCACGACCATTGCAATTAATGGGGAAAGCCCTTAAGAGTCTCCCTTGGAGGCAAGGATTCCGCATGATTTTTACAAGAACATTGCTTAAGTCTGACGCTACAGATATATATTGCTTTAGTTTCTGCGTCACTCAAGCTACAGGAAGGACTCCTGGCTAATACTAGCTTATACGTTATTTACTTGTTCATTTCTAAATATGGAATTGCTATTTGTCAGTTGCCTGGAAATTAAGAAAATTTTAGTCACCTTTCCTCACCGTTGGATATCCTCATGATTCGTGCTGTAGTCAACGGAGTTGTCATCCTTTATGGCAATGGCGGACGATACTGGAGGCGACAACCGACAGATTAGCATTTGGGTTCATTGGTGCCCCTAGGCTTAGATGGAGACCGGGGTGGTGGCAGACTCACAGTGGGCACCACCACCTGTCAATGATTAGGACCCATGGTCCCCTATCGAACTTATGAAAAATAAAAGAAGAAGGCATCTTTTGTCTTCACGCATGCATCTTCATTAGATCTTGTATCGTCGTGTCCCTTGGCCAATCATTGTAAGTTGCCGCATGCGACAATAACTACTCTCTCGTAAATTATATGGAAAAATGTCATGTCTCCTGACCAATTTACCTAGTTAGGGCTTCTAGAACCGTATGACTAGTCGTCTCTTGGTCATAACCGGTCGTTAATGGCTTCTGACCAATTTGTTACTAAAAGAGATAAGGTTTCAAATGAATCGTGGTCATAGACATAACTGTTATGTTAAGTGGGTTCTTAATATGTTGGTAAGATTTTTATAGGAGAATTATTGACCTAGTCAATAATCTTCGTCAGCTAGCCCCAAGGCTCAAGAAAATAAAAAATGTTTCATTAAGGCTTTCTTGCTTTGAAATATGCATCAAAAAGATTTTCTTCTCTAATCATTCCTGCCATGTAATAGGAACATGGGGGAGGGGAAAAGATTTTATCTTCTTGGTAAGCGCATCCACTTAATGGGAATGGAAACCAAAGATTTGCAGTAAATAGGGGAACGATTGCGGTAAAAATGGGGATATAAAATGCCTTTCTTCATTTTACAGTTGTTTCTTACTCTACCCACGCTGCAATCTTCATTTACACTCCTCCCGTCCATAAGCTCTTCATCATCTTCTATTTCTTTTGAGCTCTTTCCAATCTCAACCATGGGAATTTTGACAAAAACTAGCTATATGGAGAGCAAAATTCAAGAACTTGAAGATCAAGACTCTCTTCTACCTAAGTTCCTAATCAAGTGGGCTCCTATTGGTGAGGAATTTGTCCTAACTACATCTGAAGGTCGGATTGTTCTTTTTTCTTCTTTCATCAAATTAGGTTTTCACTTGCTAGAGAGCGAATTCTTAGTGGATGTTCTTGATCATTACAAGATCAAACCTAATTTTCACCTTGGACCAAATTTGATTTTAATCCTTAGTGTCTTTTCTCATTTTTGAGGACAATTCCGTAGAATTCTAGCATATGTTTGTCTTCCCCACCCTTTCTATCAATTTACCCGCAACAATAGGGGTCAAGTGATATATAGTAGTGTATATTTTAAGTTGAATGACAACATGGACGAAGAATATTCCCTTCTATTAAGGATGCATGGCATGACTATCAAAATGAGTGGTTTACTTTGAACTTATTGGAAGTAGTCGCCTCAAATTCATTGGGAATGCTCCTCCACTATGGATGGTACAAAACATGGAAAAACATAAGAAAGAATTGAATTTGACATTCAAAGAGAAGGGATTAGTTGCTATAGTCACCTCCCTAATTGCCAGTTGGATTGATTGGTCGAAAGATTGTGCTGACTACCTCCAATATAAGATCAACCCTCTAAAGAAGAGGGTTCACTATGCTTGGACACTTGAAGGGGCTGATGACCCAACCAAAGGCAGCCCTAGAGGTATGTTTGCCCTTCAAATTTTCTAAAGTCATTATTTTTATTTAACAGCAAATGCAAGTTTGCTCATATTTTTGTTTTAGAATTGTCACAACAAGAAGTAGTGGAAAGAACTTCTAAAATGTTGTGAACCGTAAAAGATGGTTCAAAGCCAATCTCCCTTAACAACCAGCCTTCTAGTCTAATCAGGGCTTCAAAATAATAGGAGCACATACAAGTTTGTAAGGAAAATAATTTCTCAATCTTTAATTCTTACTAAGATTGTAATTTGATAAGTCCTATTTTTATTTTTTAGATGCATGGTAGAAAGAGGTTGGACGACCAAGCTAATTTTAGCACTCAAGCTCCTCCTAGCTAAAAAGCTAAGACTACTGCAGCTGGAGCCTAAAAAGAGGTGGTAAAAAAACCAATGACCCAGGCAAGAGTCGTTGCAACAACCCCAAAAAGTGCTCCAGTCTTTCTGTTGTACCCATCAGTGTTCTAGTTGTAAGTTCAAGCTCCATTAATATAGTTTTGGTGATTAATGATAATTTTAAATGTGATACTAATGTGCTTGTTGAGTATGATATTTTTAGTCTCATTTGGATAGAAAGATGAAAATCTCGAAGGTATGCATTTGATGTCATATTTATTATAAATTGTTGCATTCTTTGCATTCAAAATATAGGGTGAACTCCACAATAGTTTCAACTTGGATATATGTACATTCTTTCCAATTCAAATATATGTATACACAAAATTAGGGGATGTTTGTTCTATGTTTTGAGGTTTCACTAGCATTGATCCATGTTCCTATTTGACATATTGAGGATCTTTGATTTCAAACTCATCGTATGAGTATATTTTACTCATGCTAATTTAAATTCAATTATTTACAACCGGGTCATCATTAATCACCAAAGAGGGAGATTGGAGGATCTAGGTTCTCCATAATGTATTAATGGTGTGCTTTGGTGATTAGTAACAACCATATGTGTTGGACTAACATTCTTCATGAGTTGGTGAAATAGATTATGTCCCATGATGATGAAGACTTTGAATGACATTATGTGTTGTTAGTCGTCAAGCCAAGGTTCAGGATGATGATGGCATCATCTGTTGATGGTCACCAAGTTAAGATCCCAATATGAAGGGAGTTTATCATGTATTGATCAGCAAGACAAGGACTCGAAATTAGAGAAGATGATTGTCATTAAGTAAAATCTCTAATTGGATGCGTAAGGCAAAGTTATAACTATAATAACGGCTAAGGATATGTTTCTTAGTTGTTTTACCGTTCTCGGTGTTTGAGATTAGACCAAATTGCTAGTGTAGATTGTGGTACTATTAAGAGGGGTCTTATCTACTACTTTGAGTTTCATCATGAGTTGATAGCTCAATCTTACTTGCTCTAACTCTTCGTGTCATTAAGTTATTGTTTACCAATATATTTTGCAAATAGTTGAAGCTCATATATTTACTCTTTGTAGCATGAGACTATAATTTGCAAATATATTTTGCAAATGGTTGAGGTCCATGCATCTACCCTTCATTGCATGCTTCTATTGTTTGCGAATATATTTTACAAATAGTTGAGGATCATACATCTAATCTTTTTAGCATAAGACTATAATTTGTAAATGTATTTTGCAAATAGTTGAGGGTCATACATCTAATCTCTGTAGAATAAGGCTATAATTTGCAAATGTGTTTTGCAAATGATTGAGGTCCATGCATCTACTCTTTGTGGTATGATTTTATTATTTGCAAATGTGTTTAGCAAATAGTTGAGAATTATGCATCTAAACTTTGAAGCATGAGATTGTAAATTACATATGAGTTTGCAATTGGTTGAGATCCATGCATCTACTCTTTGTAGTATAATTCTATTGTTTGCAAATGTGTTTTACAAATAGTTGAGTATCATGCATCTAATCCTTGAAACATGTGTTGCACTTTTATCTTGAGAGCCAAGCTTAGGACCTTGACTATGGTCTTATACCTCTTTCTTCTTGTACAAAGTCAAAACGGACTTGAGGACTGAGATGAAGACCAATGTCAAATAGGTTCTAATTCGCTGGATTCTTAACCAGAGACAAGTTTGATGTCAGTACCACCCTTAAGACCTTTACAAGGACCATCCTCAAGTCTGCTGTCACCTCCAATAGCTAGTTTATTAGGACAATTCTAATGACCTTCAGGATGGTCCTAATGACCTAAATTTTTTCGGATGAAAGGGCAACATCTAGTTTCTTGCATGGAGGCTATATAAGCTTGGCTTAGGCCTCCATATCCCAACCGTTGGCATCACATTTCCCTCTCTTAAGCTAGTGTGAGCTTCTCCTCTCAATTATGCATGTGTTGTACTTTGTAAGCAAGGTGAAAGATCACTAGTTGCATGTGCTGCTTCTAGAGCTAAATTGAACATCTACTTATATTTGTATGACACTTGGTGAGAGTTAAGCAAAGGGCTTGGCATGTTACACTTGGTGTTTACCGAGACATAGATGGTGTGGAGGCGTCGTGGTATGGTGATCTTCTCAGGAAACTTGTGAGAAGGTCTAATATGTTGTGAAGGTTAGAGCTCATGTACCCAGAGGGGGAAAGATATACCACTAGTGAATTTAAGGTGTTGGCTTAATTCGTGGAGCCAGCCTAATTCAGTTTGGGCTTATCTCAACATGAATTAGGGGAGACCGTCAAGTCTCCGAATATCACAAATAAAATGATTGTGTGTCATTTTGTGGCTTGCTTCCTTGTACTTATTTACATTTCTAAAATTAAATTGATTTCTAGTCACCATAGGATTGCAAACCTTGTCTTAGACATAGGGTGTTGGTGCACTTAGTTGAGACTAGTTGATTTAGAATTTAATTGTGCAAAACCATTTTGACTTACACTTCCACATATAGTATTGGTTTTGGCCAAAGAGAACCTTGTCTTAGACATAGGGTGTTAGTGCACTTAGTTGAGACTAGTTGATTTAGGATTTAATTGTGCAAAACTATTTTGATTTACACTTCTACATATAAAATTAGTTTTGGCCAAAGAGACTTTCAAAACCACCTATAAACTCCCCTCTAGTTGGAATTCTCAACCTTGTAGTGGTATTAAAGTTTGGTCTCTTATTTATTAGGCTTCACCGCCTGGAGAGAATAGAATAGTCATTAGTGATATAGTGCACCCGAGTGAGACACCTTTCTTTGATGGAACAAATTATGCACATTGAAAAATTTGCATATCAAACTATCTTAAGGCCATGAGTCCAAAAATATAATTGATTGTAGATATGGACTTTGCTCCTCCAATGGATCCTTACTCCAACAAACGAGGAAGAGAAATACTTACATCTAGATGCTCAAGCAATTAATGCTTTATTTAGTGATTTGAGTGTAGGTGTGTTCATTATGCGGATTCCAACTTCAAGATCATTATGAAAGGTCCACCTCAACCAAAGATGATTGTGATGAACAATGAATGTTGGGAGAAGAAAACTCAACTTCTTACTCCGATAATGAGCCCACAACCCCATCCATATCATCTCATTGTTTTATGGCCAAAGGTAGATAATGAGCCCACAACCCCATCCATATCACCTTATTGTTTTATGGCTGAAAGTAAAAATGAGGTAAATGATGATGAGCTCTCATATGATGAATTAAATGGATATGCTAGAGGGGCTTAACGACTATCTTGGGAAGGAGAGGGCAAAATTTAAGACTTTGAAGAAAGATCATATCTAACTTCAAAATTCTTGTGATGAGTTGAAAAATGACTATGAGTCTCTCCTCAAGGAAGTCACTAAGCCCAAGATGGATATATACATTACATGTGATTTACTAGATGACTAGGAAATTTTCCGCGGCGTTACACGCCCCGCGTGTCGTTTTTTCGAAGAAAAATGTTTTTTTCGGCGGCGTCTAATTTTTTAAATCGTCGAAATAATGAGCGAAACGGGGGAAAAAATAGAGAGATAGAGTTGTAGAAATATCTCTTTCAACGAATTATTTGAAAAATATTGGAAACCGAGCTGGAAAACCACGGCGGGGAAAAAGTCTAGAGGGAAAAGTGAAAGGACAGAGGATGTCGCCTAGAGGGGGGGTGAATAGGCGAATTAAAAATTTATAAATTAAATCACAATGAATCTGAGACAGTTGAGTATCCGAATATACCCAAAAAGGGGAAAAAAAAGTGTCGTCTTTTTTGTAACCAAGGTGTTCTAGTTTGTTAATTTTCAAAAGGCTTCCATTAAAATATAGGGTTTTTTGGTTGAATTTAATGATAAAATTAGGGGATGTTCATTCTATGTTTTGAGGTTTTGATAGTATCTAGGCCCCCTCAATTTTTATCTTACTTTGCTAATTTGTTTTGGTGTTGATGACCGAATTAATAATTCCTCCAACCATAAAGAATGTATGCTGGAATCAGGAATGGAGCAAGCTGAACTACTAAGATTAAGGTATCTTATTTTAGTTTAAGACTTGGGAGTTGATTCAAGTCAAATAGCTAGGATTATTTTACTTGTGGTTGTACTATCAAGAGGGACTTTGCACAAGGTGGTAACTTGGTTCATTAGGCTTATGTCTACACTTAACTGCTTGCAGTTAAATCATTTATTCATTCTGCTCTTTGAATCAGAACTGACATGTAAATCTGTCTAAGTATTTACATCATAACCAAAATCAGCTCTTTCCATCTCAAAATATTCCTTAGTCAATATTTTGATCAAAGTTCTATTCACTTATGTCGGACCAAATCCCATATTCCTTTGTTCCTAAGTCCGTGGTGAAAAATATTTGAAAAATCACATTCAGTGATGTTATTCATCGATGACGGACCAAAAGTTTGGTCCATCATACACATTTTCGCTCGAGCAAATTTTTCTCGATTATCCATCTATGACGGACCAAAATTTGGTCCGCCATACACATATCATTGTCTCGAGCAAATTTTTCTCGATTGTCTATCTATTACGGACCAAATGTTTGGTTGGTAAATTCAAAATTTCTATATCTTCGATAGACACATCTTTGATATTAAGTCTTTGAATCTATTAATGAAATCATATTCATTTTCACAAAACTTCTTATTCAAGTTGGATAAAATTTTGTGGTTTCAAAGTTTAGTCCGTGGAAAATGTAAATCATTTGACTGAACTCTTTTTGACAAAAATGTTGATCCTTAGCTACTGATCTTATCAGGTTCCATCTATGACAGACCAAATTTTTGGTCCGCCATACACATGGGACTTCACTTCTTCTGACGAACCAAACCTTGCTTCTTTGCCCATGTATGACGGACCAAATATTTGGTCCGCCACAATTGTGCAAATTTGGTCCGTGATATACATGATCAGTATCGCTAAGAGTAAAATTTTGGTCCGCTGTAAACGTGTTTTAGCTCAAAATTGACACTTTGACACGTGCAACGGTCACTGTGGTAGGTACAACGGCTCTTTTTCATCAGAATGGCTATATAAGCATTTCTTGAGCCATCTACCAACAGATTTTATGAACTCCTTCACATTTTAGCATCAAAATAGCTCTCATTCTTAGCAAGGAGTCTGTTCTTCACTCTGAAACTCAAAATCCTTATTTCTTCTAAGTGTTTAGCTCCAAGCTTGAGTCTAGTGTTGTAAGTTGCGAGTGAACCAAGAGACAGAACTTGTGCAAGTTTATTACTCTTGGATCTCAGTGATCCTAGACAGCTTGGAGGAGGTGAAAAGTGCGACCTATCCAAAGAAGATTGTGGAAGGCCACTTTTGTTTGTGAAGGGTTTGTAGCTCACCTCACTGGAGTGGTGAAAGAGCTACCCGAGTGAGAACCATAGCTACTGCGGCTAGCTGTGGTGAAGCAATACTTCGAGAGAAGTGCTTCAACGTGGAGTAGGAGGAGTGCTCTGAACCACGGGATAAATATTTTGTCTCATTATGTTCTTTACTTCATATTGAATTGCTTTCGCTGTTATTTCTGTTTACTATTAATTTTGTTGCAATCTGACATTAACTCATTTGCTCACATAGAATAGTTAACTGTAATCAAGAGTTAAAATTTGAAGAGTTGCCTATTCACCCCCTCTAGGCCAACTCGTTCCTTCAGGTTTCACTAGCATTGATCCATGTTCCTATTTGACATATTGAGGATCTTTAATTTCAAACTCATCCTATGAGTATATTTCACTCATGCTAATTTAAATTCAATTATTTGCAACCGGGTCATCATTAATCACCAAAGAGGGAGATTGAAAGATCTAGGTTCTCCATAATGTATTAATAGTGTGCTTTGGTGATTAGTGACAACCATATGTGTTGGACTAACATTCTTCATGAGTTGGTGAAATAGGTTATGTCCCGTGATGACTTTGAATGACATTATGCATTGTTAGTCGTCAAGCCAAGGTTCAGGATGATGATGGCATCATCTGTTGATGGTCATCAAGTTAAGATTCCAATATGAAGGGAGTTTATCATGTAAGACTTTGAATGACATTATGCGTTGTTAGTCGTCAAGCCAAGGTTCAGGATGATGATGGCATCATCTGTTGATGGTCATCAAGTTAAGATTCCAATATGAAGGGAGTTTATCATGTATTGATCAGCAAGACAAGGACCCAAAATTAGAGAAGATGATTGTCATTAAGTAAAATCTCTAGGTGGATGCATAAGACAAAGTTATAACTATAATAACGGCTAAGAATATGTTTCTTAGTCGTTTTACCGTTCTCGGTATTTGAGATTAGACCAAATGGCTAGTGTAGATTGTGGTATTATTAAGAGGGGTCTTGTCTACTACTTTGAGTCTCATCATGGGTTGATAGCTCAATCTTACTTGCTCTAGCTCTTCGTGTCATTATGTTATTGTTTGCCAATATATTTTGCAAATAGTTGAAGCTCATATATTTACACTTTGTACCATGAGACTATAATTTGCAAATATATTTTGCAAATGGTTGAGGTCCATGCATTTACTCTTCATTTCATGCTTCTATTGGTTGCGAATATATTTTACAAATAGTTGAGGATCGTACATCTAATCTTTGTAGCATGAGACTATAATTTGTAAATGTGTTTTACAAATAGTTGAGGATCATACATCTAGTCTCTGTAGCATGAGGCTATAATTTGCAAATGTGTTTTGCAAATGATTGAGGTCTATGTATATACTCTTTGTGGTATGATTTTATTGTTTGTGAATGTGTTTAGATAGTTGAGAATTATGTATCTCAACTTTGAAGCATGAGGTTGTAATTTGCATACGAGTTTGCAATTGGTTGAAATCCATGCATCTACACTTTATAGTATGATTCTATTGTTTACAAATGTGTTTTACAAATAGTCGAGTATCATACATCTAATCCTTGAAGTATGTGTTGCACTTTTATCTTGAGAGCCAAGCTTAGGACCTTGACTATGGTCTTATACCTCTTTCTTCTTGTACAAAGGCAAAACGGACTTGAGGACTGAGATGAGGACCAATATCAAATAGGTTCTGATTTGTTGGATTCTTAACCAAAGACAAATTTGATGTCAGTACCACCCTTAAGACCCTTATAAGGACTATCGTCAAGTCTGCTATTAGCTCTAATAGCTAGTTTATCAGGACAATTCTAATGACCTTCAGGATGGTCCTAATGACCTAAATTTTTTAGGATGAAAGGGCAACATCGAGTTTCTTGCATGGAGGCTATATAAGATTGGCTTAGGCCTCCATATCCCAACCGTTGGCATCACATTTCCCTCTCTTAAGCTAGTGTGAGCTTCTCCTCTCAATTGTGCATGTGTTGTACTTTGTGAGCAAGGTGAAAGATCACTAGTTGCATGTGCTGCTTCTAGAGGTGAATTGAACATCCACTCATATTTGTATGACACTTGGTGAGAGTCAAGCAAGGGCTTGGCATGTTACACTTGGTGTTTACCGAGACATAGATGGTGTGGAGGCGTCGTGGTACGGTGATCTTCTCAAGAAGCTTGTGAGAAGGTCTAGTATGTTGTGAAGATTGGAGCTCACCTACCCAGAGGGGGAAAGAGATATCACTAGTGGATTTAAGGTGTTGGCTTAATTCGTGGAGCTAACCTAATTCAGTTTGGGCTTATCTCAACATGAATTAGGGGAGAATGCACCAAGTCTCTGAACATCACAGTAAAAAGATCTTGTGTCATTTGGTGGCTTGCTTCCTTGTGCTTATTTATATTCCTAAAATTAAATTAATGATTTCTAGTCACCATAGGATTGCAAACCATGTCTTAGACATAGGGTGTTGGTGCACTTAGTTGAGACTAGTTGATTTAGAATTCAATTGTGCAAAACCATTTTGACTTACACTTCCACATATAGTATTGGTTTTGGCCAAAGAGAACCTTGTTTTAGACATAGGGTGTTAGTGCACTTAGTTGAGACTAGTTGATTTAGGATTTAATTGCGCAAAACTATTTTGATTTACACTTCCACATATAAAATCAGTTTTGGCCAAAGAGACTTTTAAAACCACCTATAAACTCCCCCAGTGGCGTATCCAGGATTTTAGGTATGGGTGGTCCAACTTGGCATAAATTTTTTAAATACCGTAAATCTAACACGCCAATATACAATACAAGTATAGAATTTACCAAAAATGCATCATGATATATTAATAAGGTGTCTTACGAACATCTTAAAATCAACAACTAAGTATGAAATTTGACTTAAAGAAACTTACACGACTACAATAATTTGAAGAAGATTACGATTACTACTTCTTGTTGGGTCTCGCTTTCTAATGGCCATGAAAGTGTCCATTATATCTTCTTCATTCACTTTAAAGAAAATATCTCGCTCAATGAATGTGACTAGACAATCGTCCAAAAGACTATCACCCATCCTATTTCTCAACTTATTCTTGATGAAATTCATAGCGAAAATACTCTTTCAACACTTGCTTGCCGCCATAGGTAGAATCAATACCAATTTGATAAGCAAGTACACCAAATCATGAACTTTATGCCTATTTGTTTGAACAAGCTTTACTGAGAGCTCAACAAGATTGTTTAGGCCTTTGAAGCTATCTTCTTTTCTCATATCATCAATATAGTTCTCAAGTTGCATTTCAAGTCTTAATAATTCAGAACCTGAAATATCATCAGGGTAGAAATCGGCAAGTCGACGTACCTTGTGTGCATGAAAAGAAACAAATAAGTCAACATGATTCAAGACTACCATACAAGAAATATCATTAGAGTAGAAATCAACAAGTCTATGTACCTTGTGTGCATCAAAAGAAGCAAATGAGTCAGCGGGATTCAAGGTTGCCATACAAGAAAGCAATTCCATATTAACCTCATCAAAGCGATTGTCAAGCTCTTGACTAATTTGATCAATGATCCTAATATATACTTCTCTTCTAAAGTGGTCATCATTTGTTTGGTTTCGAGCAAACCGATCGATCTTCCATAAGGTACATAATTACCTTCCATTGTAGGAACTTCAACACCATGTTTATTGCAAAACAAAGTGACCTTTTGAAGGAATGCAACCCATCCATCAGACCTCAATTGTTGCATTCTACTCTTTGCCAATCTAACAAGTGACATTGCATTGAGAATATCTTGGTCTCTTCTTTGCAAACACTCGGACAAATCATTTGTGTATCCAAGAATGACAAGCATCAAGTGTGCTTGAAAATAAAATCAAATGACTCAAACACTCCAACCATAGTATGGATTTTTGGCCAATCAGCCCTTTGTGAAGTATCTTGTCCAAGACTTATGAGTACATCACGGATTGTTGGATACATAGCAATAATGTTGACAATAGTTTTATAATGAGAACCCCATCGAGTCTCACCAGGCCTAGGTAACCCCATCTCTTGATTTAGTCCACTCCCAGTTTCTAGTACACCACTTTCAATTGCTTTCATGACATTATGAAGTCTAGCATTTCGAAGCATTTCATGTAAACACAAGAAACCCCAACAATATTCAACAAAAGAGATACTTGATCAAAAACCACACACAATCATCATTTCCCTTGCATGACAATAAGAACTAGTGGAGTTGATGTGCAAAAAAAGATGGACATAATAAGCAGAAGGAGACTCTTTCATTATCAATGTTTTCATCCCTTTAATCTCTCCTTTCATGTTGCTAGCCCCATCATAACCTTGACCACGAATTTGACTTATAGTCAAATGGTGACTAACAAGTAAAGCTTGAATTGCTTCCTTAAGTGACAAAGAAGTGGTATTATCTACATGCACAACTCCAAGAAAGTGCTCGCATGGCCTTCCCAATTTATCAATATAACGCAAGCAAAGAGCTAGTTGTTCTTTATGTGATACATCACTAGACTCATCAGCTAGAATTGCGTAGTGCTCATCACCAAGTTCTCCAATAATTTGATTTCTGGTTTCTATGGCACAACATTGAATAATTTGCTTTTGTATCTTTGGGCAAGTCAAGGTGCAATTACCTGGAGCATTCTTCAAAACAAACTTATCCACCTCTTCACTATTTGATGCAAGCCATTTCAAAAGTTCAATGAAGTTCCCTCTATTGCTAGACTCTTCACTTTCATCATGTCCACGAAATGCCAATCCTTGATGCAAAAGAAACTTCAAACATCTAAGTGAATAAGTCAACCTGATCTTGTAAAGACGTAATTCCTCACTATTGACCTTCACGATTTGATCATCAATTGCTGCAGTAGGATTCAAATATAAATTGTATCTATCTTGAGCTGCATTGTGCACACTTCCTACACCACCCACATGTTTATCAAGTGCATCATCTCTATTCCAGTTTCTCCAACCACCTTTAGTAAATGCATCAACCCTACTGCCCTTGCCTTTTTCCTTTTTGAACAAGTAGCATACAAAGCAAAATGCAGATTCATTCTTGATACTATATTCAAGCCAATAATATCTATGAAACCACAAAACATTGAATTGCCGATCTCTAGTTCCAATTTTCCTTTTCTTAAAATCATGTGCATAAGGTTGGAATGGACCTTTAAGAATATATGCTCTCGAATCGCATCTTGATCATTGTGAGGATAACTTACAATGGGTAGTCTTTCCCTGGATCATGTGGAAGACGATCAATATCATAAACCGGTGGGTGTGTGGTTGTGGCGGTGGCGGTGGTGGGCGGTGGCGAGACATCTTCTTACGGATCTTGTTCTTGAGTGTGCTCTTACGCCACAATTGGGGAAGGAGACGATGGAGAAGCAATCTTCTTTCTTTGCATGTTTTCGAAAAAGAGATGCAATATCTCCATCCTCTTCATGTTTCAACAATTACGCAATAGAATAGTACAATGTCTGGACAATCAATCATCAATGTATCAATTATTTAATTACGGAATTACCTACTTGTTTAGCCTGTCCTCGTGTTGAGTGTTCGGTGGGACCGGATTTGAAAATCAACCTCCTTTTCAGATGATGCGTCCAACGGAAGGTCGAAGTTAAATCGCCTAAATTAGTAAATTTGCGATCAATCCAACTATCCAAGGCTGACTCACATGCATGCATGCGGTTAATTTGTACTACTAGTGGTGCAGTATTCAAGCGTAGAGAGTATACTAGTAATAACTAATAAGAGAGAAATGACTTACTTGGCTACGAGAACGAGAGGCGGCGATTGCGATGCGAGACCTCGCCGAGACATAACACATAAGTCGGGAGGCGGCGAGCAGCTCACGCCTTCGCCGAAAGTCTTGAACGGAACAGGAAGAGAGCGCGAGAGCGGCGAGAGGCGGAGGCCGCCCGGCAAGCCAGATTCACGGCTTTCGATTTCCGCGATGCATGGTTGGCAATGGGCCAATGGCGAACCGGGACTCGGGCGCTTACAATTTTGGGTGGGCAGGGCCCACCCGCCCCTCTGGATCATGGGTGAACTCCTCTAGTCGACTTCTCGACCTTATAGTGGTATTAATGTTTGGTCTCTTATTTATTAGGCTTCACCGCCTAGAGAGATAGAATGGTCATTAGTGATATAGTGCACCTGGGTGAGATACCTTTCTTTGATGGAACAAATTATGCACATTGAAAAATTTGCATATCAAGCTATCTTAAGGCCATGAGTCCAAAAATATGATTGATTATAGATATGGACTTTGCTCCTCCAATGGATCCTTTTGCTCCAACAAACGAGGAAGAGAAATACTTATATTTAGATGCTAAAGCAATTAATGCTTTATTTAGTGATTTGGGTGTATGTGTGTTCAATATGCGGATTCCAACTTCAAGACTATTATGAAAGGTCCACCTCAACCAAAGATGATTGTGATGAAGAATGAATGTCGGGAGAAGAAAACTCAACTTCTTGCTCCGATAATGAGCCCACAACCCCATCCATATCACCTCATTGTTTTATGGCCAAAGGTAGATAATGAGCCCACAACCCCATCTATATCACCTCATTGTTTTTATTGCCGAAGGTAAAATTGAGGTAAATGATGATGAGCTCTTATATGATGAATTAAATGGATATGCTAGAGGGGCTTAACGACTATATTGGGAAGGAGAGGGCAAAATTTAAGACGTTGAAGAAACATCATATCTAACTTCAAAATTCTTGTGCTGAGTTGAAAAATGACTATGAGTCTCTCCTTAAGGAAGTCACTAAGCCCAAGGTGGATATAGATATTACATGTGATTTACTAGATGATATACCATGCATAGCTCATAGTCCTTACATTTCATCTGAGGTTATCATATCCACCTCTTGTGATGATTTGATTGATATGCCTTGTAGCTCCAAAGTAAATGCTTCTACTTCGTCTATGCAAAAATAAAGCCAAACATGAGGATAATCATTTTCCATCATAAGCTAATGCTATCTCAGTAATAAGTATTTACATTGAAGTATTTAGCCCCTATCCTTGTGTTGGTTGCATTGCATAGAAATCTTTTTTCAAAAGTGTGTTCTTGCTCTTGTTCAAAAATTTCATTATTGCAAATCTTGAGCAAGATGGGAGTGGCACAATAAAGGAGAGTGCTAAGTCATAATCGTATATATCGCATCCCTAAGTGTACCCAAATTAATTAAGTAATAATATCGATCTTCAACATTTAGCCATTTTAGCCAAAAGTCAAAATTTTGGTAATTATCAGTAATCTTGTAAAAAAACTAGTTTCAAAAGTTATTTGATTTTAAAACTCACCCAAAATCTATCTTAGACCTATATTGATCATATTTGAGCATTTTGTGAGTTTTGCCTCTTGGTCTGGATCCTTTGGCATATATTGGTTCAAAATAGTATTTTAAGCTCATATATACCATTTCCAACTAAAGGTATTCTCATTCGCTTCATTTGGTCGAGGATTATAAAACAGTTTGGCCAGTCGTCTCTTAGTTATAACTATTTGTTATTGGCTTCCAACTAGTTTGTTACTAAAGAGGATAATGTTTACTTTGAATCGTGGTCGTAGACATAACTATTATGTTAAATGGGCTCTTAATATGTGGGTCGGCTTCTTTAGGAGAATATTAACCCAATCAAGAACCTTGGTCACTGTCATCGGGCACTAGCCAAAAGGATTGTAGTGGAGGTTCGTGGAGGCGATGCGACTGATGTTGTTAATTAGGAGCCTAGGAGGTGATGCGACTAAAGTTGATAGGAGGGCGGTAGTGGGCCATCTTGCCAGAAAGGAGGAAGAAGGCGACAGTGGCTACTAGGGAGGCGAGGTGTAGGAGGACGAGGTTGGGGTGGTGCACGTCGACGTGGCTCGCTAGTGCCAGAGGCAGTGTTGGTGAGACGACGGGAGGTGGCGTGCGGGGATGGCTTGGGGCGATGGCAGCTAGAGCGATAGAGACATGCATGGGTGAGAAGGGGAAGGGTCGGTTAGGGCTATAGCTTTTGCATGAATCTTGCAACAATCCAAAAGCCGAAAAGTGACTTATATTTAGCAAATTTTCAACCAAATGATAAACAGATCCGCCCTTCTAAATATTTTCTTTTGAAAAAAGTAAGATGCCAAAACATCGATCATGCCCACACCAAAACGCATACGACTGTTTAACAGGGGTCATGTGTGGCACTTTATTACGACCTCGCGTGTCCCTAAAAGCGCAGACCCCATCTGGTACGGGCTTGCCATGCATCATGCATGCATGCAGCAACACCCCATCCATCGGCATGCCATTGCCATGCACATGACATGAGTATTTAGTATTTTTCTTGTCCTATACTCCTATAGCTAGCCCAAAACTGAAGGAAGTCCCATTCGAGATTGCCGCCAAAACGCTGGCGCACATATGCAATGCAGACGATGCACGCATCGATCCCCGGACATCTGGGCCCCAGTGGTCCGAAGTGGGGCCCGGTTTCTGTAGATCGGTACGATGGACCGGCCGCGGGCAATCCGGGCCCGCACAACCTAAAAAGAACAGGACTGCAGCCTGCAGGACCCCCAGAGACAGAGAGAGAGAGCGAGCTAGACGCAGAGGTTTCAGAGATCTGTACCCTGCGATCTCGTATAAACGACATGAGCTAGCATACGTTTGGCAGATCGTGGTCCGTATATTCCACCGGGAAATCGATCAGATGGACCTAGATGAAATAAGGGCAACTGATCAAGCAAGGAACCTAGCTAGGTTCGTAGTAATCTCGTGAGATACAATTCTACCCACGCTGGAATGTTTCAATCTCTTTCGAAGCACTGACGACACCTCATTAGATAGTCCTGCAGGTATACATTGCAAGCCAGAAGATCTGCGTCGCTACATTGCGAGTGCTGTGCGGCTCAGTGAATTTTAATTAAGCCAAAAAAACAGACCCTTATGGATGACATTTATACGGAGGCTTATGGTTTTGAAAGCCAATCATCAATAAGCAAAAAAAAACTCTCTCCGATGACTTTTAATTATATGAAGGCTTATGATTTTTGAAAAGCCTAAATAAAAATCTACTCGTTTGTTTATCCTTTAACTTTTTGGCTTTTTAAGTCAATAAAAAAGCCCAAACAAACAGACCCTTATGGATGACATTTCAGCTTGGAGAAAAAAAAACAGAGAGACCGATGGATGGCAGTTAATTACGGGTAGATCCTGCATGTGTTATATACCTAGCTACGTACATACGTACGTACTCGAAGCACATATGCATGCACCGCACAACGTGGCGATGATGATCTGGATTTGATGGACCATTAATTAGTATATTTGCTGTTTCCCCGACAAATGAAACGCCTTGACGGATGGCTGAAAGGGGCCTTTCATCTGTCATGTTCCTCTCCCTTCTCCTGCATGCGGTCCTTCCCCTTCGATCAGTCGATCAATCCATCCATCCATGGAACTAGAAATCTCAGATCTCGATCGATCGATATTGATGCATAAATGCATAATGCATTAGGTTACGATCGATAGGTACGTTTCGACATGTACATTAGTTACCGAGCCGTCTGCGTCGTCGACCCTCTCTCTGGGCCTGCTGCTGGGCTGGGGCTTAGCTAGCTGCATGTCTACGTCCGTATAGTTCCGGCGTGTGTGACCATGTTTTAGTTGGAAAGCAAGCCGCGCTGATGTGGATGTGTGAGAGTGTTAATGGACCAGTGCACAGTGCAGCAACATGTGGCAATTGCATATCCGCTTGTTCTAAGAATAAATAAAATTTAGTTTTTTTTCATAATATTTGTATCTACTGTCTTAATTCGTATATTTTGGTTCTTCTTACCATCACGATAGTGCAAATCGGTGGGCCTGGGCCGGTGCGGCGCAAGCGAGCATGAAATGCAAATAGGTCGTGCTTGGGCTCACCGAAGGTGAGCCGGGCCGGGCCGGGCCGACACGACAAGCACGATGGGCCGTTTCTGCCTGATATGGTTCAGACACGAAGTACGATGGACCCGTGCCGGATCAGCCCGATAGGGCAGACGCCCACCTCTAGCATGATACATCAACCTAGGCGTTGTACGTACGTAGCTTTTGATTGCAAGAACAGGACATGATCGGGATGGATCTGATCGGGTTGCTTAATTAGAGGCTGTCCTTAAGCACCTACGAGGCTACGATGCACGTGCTAATGATACTTAGGTTGGGCGCAGCCCTCGCGTCTAATTGATCACTGGACTAATGACCACCATATGCAGGATCAGTACGTACGCTAATGCATTCATATGTCAACCTCTGTAGATTTTTATTGATTTGTTATGGTCTTTAAAGTTAAACTTTAACCGTTATTTTTTTTATAATACCTTATTTATAGGTACGAAATCATAACCATATAAAAGTGCTTTCAAATACGAATTAATATAACAGTATCACTTTTGTATCATATAATCAATATATTATTAGACTAATTATTGATCAAAATATACAAACTTATAATCTCAAAATACATGGATGCCTTATATATATATATATGTGTGTGTTAGTTAGCTCGTCAACATGGCAGCCTTCAAGTACTTGGAGATCGACAGGGACTTAATTAGGTAGCGAACCCATTCCCATCGCCATATGCATATCCAGTTGGTAGCAATGCGAGATGGGTGTGATCCTGTCGAGTAGAGCATGCAAAGGTGGCGAGTTAGAGGAAGTGGGAGAAGGGGACGTGTCACGTCACGTGGCGTCGTGGCCTCGCCCCAAGGTGAGCCGTCACAGACTCATGCCATGCCGTGTTGCCGTGCGTGTACTGTGTGGGCCGGGGGGTACATTACAACAGTCATTAGATATCTGAAAAACTTCCCCTACGCACACGGGGATGTAGCTCAGATGGTAGAGCGCTCGCTTAGCATGCGAGAGGTACGGGGATCGATACCCCGCATCTCCATTTTCATCTTTTTTTTTCTTTGGTCATTATTTTTCTCTTTTTCATTTTTTAATCCTTTTCTCTCCTTCCTTCTAGTTCTAAAGATAATGCCGCATTCTCTCATTCCTTTTTATTTTGAGGCCATGTAACTACTATATTCATAGCTAGGCGGTTCTGTTGCCTGTTGGTTCAGTCGATGCACGCATGCGTCTCTCAGGTCTGTGTACTCAGTCGAAAGAAGTTGAAAAAAAGCAAGCGAGGAGAGAAGAGAGGCCTGGCAGGCACCACGCCACGCAGAGCCGATGCACGAGCTAGGAATGATGGATCTCACCTCTGATCTGATCACCGATAAGCTACCACGCTGTCAGATATAAAGAGATCATATAGTTATTATACAACTATAATTTCTATCATACGATTTGAGTCGTTCGGTCATCTCGATTGCACGATTATGAGAATTACAATATTTATTAGAACTGCGCAGGCACCCGTTCTCTGACAATACATCACCCACGTTAGGAAACAGTGGAGTGCTCTGCTCTCTCCGTCTCACGCGCGCCTTTTATTTTATTAACTAGCGGCACAACGCAAGCTAGGCTTGCCGGCCGGCGCACGCTCTTTCCCGTCTGGGATTTGTGAAACCACTACCACAAATTACGCTCAGCTATGTTACAGGCTTACAGCAGCTTGCCTTCCATGATAAATCACCAGTGATGACTCCGTATAACCGTGCGCAACTATTAAGCTGTCATGCACGCGTCTCTGCAAGTCTGTGTACAGACAACAGAGCTCCAATCGCACAGTATACATACAGGGTTTGCACATGCCTCACTGCACTCCCCACGCAACCCCCCCGGGCGGCGCGCGCCAAATTAAGGCAGCCTGCGAGCCTCCGCATGCACGCAAGTACGGCGAACAGCGTCGGCGTTCCCTCCATCTCATCAACTGCTTCGACAAACGAGAGTCTGTCAAGTCATAAACCGACTTTTCGTTGCCTATCTTCAATGTACGGGCTCATGAGAGCATCTCCAACGATTCCTAATATTTAGGCTCCTAATATTCTTAGATTGGGACCTTCTCAAAAAAATTTAGGTCTACAAAATACCTTGTTCTCCAATAGTTCCTATATTTTCTCCCAAAAACACCTTTGAATTGGTCCGGTGGGCTATCTGGCGCGAAATAATGTTGATTGGGAATGCGGACGAGCGCACAAAAATGAAAGTCGAGTGCTATTTTTGGGCGTGCCAAAATTTGAGGAGCTAGAAAGAGGAACTGTTGGAGTACTTTTTTTTACAATCAAGCCCAAAATCATGTTTTAAGAATGGATTTTAGGTACTGTTGGAGATGCTCTAAGAGGGATATTTGCGGTACTAGCTAGTGCCGGTGGGATCCAGCGTTTTTTCCCCTTTGCAAATAGTTTTTTACAAATATAATCTCTTCCACGTAAATTTGAAAAAATAGTTGATTCCTAACCGTGTAAGACGTAACTCGATAGCTTTTTGGACCTACGACACGCTAGCCAATCTTGATAGTGATGCTCGGGCCAACTTTGGTGCCATGCTCCCTTTGCTCGGAAGTAGCTCGCACGCTCAGTCCCGAGCTCGGCAGTAGCCCTATCGAGCTCTCCATACTTGGTAGCTATCCAGAAAGCTACCGAGCTCTACGAGTGTAGCAGGTAACACGTCACCTTTCACGTCTTTTGTGATCGACAAAACGACTATTTTTTAAATCTATTAGGACGAGAGTCAGATTAAAAAAAATGTTTACGATGCGCTGGAAAAGCCAATCGCTCAGTGCCGGTGAGCTCCTAGTACAAACGAGTAGGGATGAAAACGGATCGGATAGTTTCCGACCGATCCGGATAATTTTCGGATACGGATAGTTTCGGATCGGATATTTTTCGGATAGTTCCGGATCGGATCACGGATACGGATATTTTTATCGGATCACGGATCACGGATTGATAGCATACTATCCGGCGGATACGGATCGGATCTGGATTATCCGATGAACGATAACCTCGGATATCCGGACTTTGGGCGCGCCTTGGGCTTTGGCCTTGTGGGCTTGCGGCCTTTTCATGGTAGCACGGTGGCCCTTTCAGCGCTCCGTTGTCAATCTTGCCGCGGGATCGCGGTCTTTGCTAACCTGGCACAAGATGGCGCACAAAGCCACGGCAATGCGGCGGCGTGGCGGCGGCGGAAGCGCCTTGTATGGCCGGAGGCCCTATGGCGTTGCCGGGAGATGCACGCGTCGCGGGCTCGCGGCGTATGCCCTAGCTCATTGCGATAGCGATGATGCAATCTTTGGCGGCCGATCTGATCGGGTTAGCGAGGCCAACAATAAACAACAGAGAGAATTTTAGGGGTTATTAGATGTGACGATCGTAGCTTATTTCATCAATTTAGTGGGTTGGCTTAATCATCGTAAAAGCGCGCAAAGCTGCTCTAGTACAACTCTTGAAATCGCGCGTGCATGGCATTTCGATCGGCAAAACAATGTTGAAGATATTAGATTCAGTATCTTGTAAATCTTTCAATTCCCTTGACATTTTTTACGTGAAAAAAGCTCAGCGTCTGAGTGACGCCCATCGTAAGAGATTTTCACTCCCTTTTCTCTTCAGAAGCGAAAGCTGATTAAATTTGTCATGGTTCTTTTTTTTGTTGAAAGGTCCTTGGTTCCTATGAGGTTCTTGAGGAAAAACAAGTAGGCAATGAAAATTGAAAGGTTGTAAGCTTTGATTGTTGATTTCTTATGTACAATTTAAGGGGTTATCGTGTTCCGATAAATATCCGTGACCGTATCCGATTCGATTCGTATTCGATCCGTATCGTATTCGATATTATCCGTATTCGTATTCGTATCCGGACTATCCGTATCCGTACCCGAATCCGAAAAAAAATATGAAAACAAATATGGTACAGCCATTATCCGTCCGTATCCGATCCGTTTTCACCCCTACAAACGAGGAGTATCTCGTGCTAGCTAGTTACCCTTACCCAGATAAGTAGTACCCTGTATCTTTAGAGATGGGGCATAACTTAACTTTTTCCGATGCATCGACGTATGTCGGTAGGGTAAGATCGTGCCGGTAAAAAGATGTATTACTCTTGGAAGGCAACTTGTTGGTAGCTGAGGCCAAATAATTGTTAAGGATTAACTGAAAAATAATCTAATTCTCATGTGAAGTGGTTAATTGTGCATCCGAAATGCGGTGCTGGATCTCTGTCTCTGGTTACGGATGACACCAGCAAGCTGGCTACTGAATGGGCAACAGTGGAAGGCGTACAAGTTAGAAAATCAAACTTGTGTAGGCATAGGTGGATAGAATGTGCGTGGTACTAGTAGTAGCTTACTACTAGCTATAGTAGCCTTTAGAGTGTCCTTCGATTTCCCTGTTGTCCGGCCAATCCATGCAGAAGAATTTCTCTTCACAATATTCAGTTAGGAATCTGCATACATTGACCCAACTTAATTTCATTGCAGATTCATAGAAAATGCAAGTGAAAATCTCCAACAAAAAACAAGCTGCGTGCACTAGTCTACAGAAGTAGATAATTTGAAAAGGAATGCACAAACTGTCGCAGTTGTGGTATCCAGTACCTACGAAGAGCTGTTGCTTCAGGATAAACGAGACTTTCAGAACGAGCCAATGCATATAATTGGGCACATATCATTGTGCAAAGCCCGGCCATGTAACAGTTAAGCGGTTGTCTTCATGTGTATGTCCATGATGTACCAGCAGCATTAGATCTCCCTGCCGTTTTTCGTAGCCTGCAGATAGCTCGTTTTCCGTAAACCTGTAAGCCTGAGAGCCAGACATTATCAATGCCCTCATCTACTACCACAGAAGAATGTGATCAAGAACATGCTTTTACAACCTGTCTGGAGTTAAACTGATCTTGGTTTTCTGCTGTGCTAGACTGCTGGTAGTGTACTGGAGTATCCTGTTCATATGCTTTGAAGTCCGAACTAAATCAACTCAAGCCTTGTTCAGGCAGGGATTCAGTAACATAACAGATGGTTGCATCTGCAGTATAGCAGGGATACTGTAAATCTTAATTGTGGCCAAGTTCTACATACTTGAAATGCCAGTAAACTTTAAAAATAGCAGAGGTAAAACAGGGACTCTGTACATTCATTGATTGATCAGGCTTGCAAACGATTTTAAACTCGTCCAGAGTAGGCCTACATGGGCCAACCAGTAGAGATCTGATGGATTATTCATGGAGGCCCATGTATAAGGTGTAAGATAAAAACTGGAGCTGAATATTTAGATATCCTAACTCCAGGCTGGCTAAATTATTATCATACCTACGTTACTCAGAGTTTAAGTACAGCTTACTCATGTCCATTAAAAAGAAAGAAAGAAAGAAAAACCTTACTCATGCCCATGGGTACAAAATTACAATCCTTTCAATTGTTTGGTGAATTAGACTCGTAATCGCATCACATCAGCAGATGCACTCTTGTTAGATGGCATGACGCAGGCATGGCATAAATTTTGGCAAATCGCTAATGCCAAGTAATGAGAAAAGTTTCCTGCACAAGAAGTAAACTAGCTAATCTTAGCTTAAAAAGAATACAACAGTATTAGCTATCAAGCTCCGTTGTTCACGCTCGGCAAGCGTCTGAAATGGTTTTGTTTTTGACAAATTAAGCAATCTAGCTTATCAACTTGACCAAACAGCATAGGCATACATTATACGTATCGTTTTCAAGCAGCAAATTTAAGATTTCCAGGAAGGAAGCAGCCCTGACACATGGTTGCTAAACAAGTATTTCAGGCCAGGTAGTTGTTGATTAATTGACGATTCAACCACATCCTCTAGTCTGGGCAATTTGCAGAACTAACCAATTAATTCGCCAGTTGATTACTCAATGAACAATTGAATATCCTATGAATGATTGGAGGCAATACATGCGAAATGCCGGCCTGATATTCAATTTATTCATGTTTGCGGCTAAGTAGACAATATACGTTAGACAGGCATGTTGTACCTTCTTTTATTTCGTT
Source organism: Guadua angustifolia (assembly GCA_036346375.1). Lineage (NCBI taxonomy): Eukaryota > Viridiplantae > Streptophyta > Magnoliopsida > Poales > Poaceae > Guadua > Guadua angustifolia. Next base: position 15,223,027 of record CM070518.1, on the reverse strand, counting down.
GGGGCTACTGACAACGTAAGCCACTTTCTACTGTTGTCGTCACTGCTGCGCTGTATTTAGTCTTGCGTAAGTTTATGCAGTTTTGAACTGTAAAATTCTGGGCAAGATCGCAGATGACTCAAGAATTCTGAACCTTCCAACAAGAATCCAACCCATAAATTTATTCCAGTTGCCCTTCCTTCACCCTAAATACTTTTTGGCTTTGTTTGGACTTTGGGGTGCTTTAGTTCCAGCTTAAAATCATCGAAGCTTAAGTTCTTAAAAACGTGCCGTGGCTCTCAAACTCCTCAGAGAAAGTTAAGCTGCTTTCGCACTGAAAAAGTTGAAACCACTCTCTCCATCAACTTATCAGAGGAGACAGCTTCAATGAGAAATGAAGAACATTAAAGTCCATGTGCGGCCTTTGTTATTTTTGCTTCGCATAGGAGATATGTTTGTATGTAGCTAGAAAACATATCGCAAGACTATTTTCTCTGAAACAATATAACCATTATCCCTACAGTTTTTTTTTTTTGCCCTATTCCCTAGCATACAGGAAGAAGTCTATATAACATCACAAACTTTAATCAAAAGTTCATCTAGCACCTCAAACTATGAAACCCAATATTTGACCACTAGACTTTGTAATCCGATTCAAATAACACCTTGGCCTAGTTTTGCATGGTGGTATTACCTGTGTAGCACAATGAGTGAGCAGTTTTACTATGTAAGATGACACGTTGACTAAGTTAGATCAATGACAGGCGGGACTGCATGGGTTTCTCCCTCACTGAGCTCCCAATCATGCTTTCATAGCTTATGGCCCTGTAGCTCTCTCCTTCTCTATTTTGATTTGGAAGATAAGTCCTTATGAGCCCTATCTGTTGTTCACCTAAACTGCCCAGTATGTCATCCTACATAGCAAAACTATCCATACCATGTAGGTAATAACACTATACCAAACCGAGTCATGGTGCTATATAGACTTTTCCTTAGTATATATGGCACTAGGAAAATAAGAGGCTGTTTGCTTTGCTTCTAATGATTAACAATGATTGCCTAACCAAAGTTTGGTAGTGTTGACCAAATTTGGTAAGTATTTGGTTTGCTACCAAATTTTTGCATGATTACCTTCTTCCTTAGCTCTGTGGTTCATTTTTTTGTCAATCTTTAGCCAAAATATTGGTAACCAATGGTCTATTTGATTTGATGACGAATTTGTTGTATTAAACCTTATCAAAATTTGGTATTACTAAAATTTGGTCACCAAATTGGTTACTAATGTTTTGACGAAAGATTGACAAGAAAATGAACTAAAAAACTAAGGGAGAAGGGAATATTATCAAAATTTAGTAGAAAACTAAATACTTACCAAATTTGATCAGCGCCACCAAAATTTAGTAAGGTAAACATCGGTGGCTATCGGAAACAAACCAAACAAACCCCAAATTTTAGCGACGCTAAATTTTGGTGAGGTAAATTTGCTATCAAACCAAAGAGCCCCTAATTGATTTCTAGTAGTGTCTTTACACGTGTTTTTTGAACACGACATTTTCATTAATTTCGACAAGGAAACGGTACTCGGACTGGCCCTGGATAAACATCATACCTGTACATACTAACACTCTTGGCTGGAGTGAGATTTTCTTGCTTGACTTATCCATGAATGGACTTTACAATCTGGAGCGATTAAGGCTCTGAAACGTAGCATTACCAAGTCAAGTCGTTTCCCACGATATAATATATACGGCTGGGAAATACCAAGCAATTGCAGAGTCGACCGGCCAACCAACTCTACGGGATATGCTCGCAATAAAGACGCAACACCCCATGAAACTGCGCAGAAAATATATCGCAAGTGCCTTTTAGCTTGGTTTATTAAAGATACATATCTGTACAATTTACAGGTAATTTCAGTTGATCTTCCACTATCTATTTGGCTCACAAGTTTCTTAATTTACATATCTCGACCACAAGAAATTCTAATGTCATTTATCATATTTTGTTCAGGAGCATGTCCGTCCGGTAAATATTTGTGCTAACTACTAACTCCACACCTAGTTCCAATGGTTTAATTCGGTTCTCTATTATGACTTCATTTTCAGACAACTAGCCAAACGACACCTATACTTTGAAGGAGCGACACGCTTTCCAGGAGACTGACTGCACACGTACCATACCTACGTACCATACCTGAAACCGATGTCAATTTTTTTTTTTATAAATGGCGGAACTACAAAATTTTTATTATGAGTGTACATTTTACGTATATAACTCTATATAGTCTTGTACTCTAATTTTATAGGATTATAAATCCAGCATATATATTTAAAATTTACTAACAATACAATACAAATAGTTCTAATATCTTAAAATTTTCAAACCACTAAAATTAAAATATTTTAATCAATAAATTTAATCTATTAAAAAGATAATTTTATATCACTTTTCAAATTTTTAGATGTACCGAGCATGCCGGCACCATCACCCGTGAATCCGATGTTCACGTGTAAGCAGACCGGGACGCCATTCTGGTGACGATTTCAGGTAACTTTCGCTGCATCTCGTGTCCTTTTTCTGACTTTGTGCAGGCGAATTGAACAGCTGTCCGACCCCGTCACCATTTTATCATCCATACCATGCAAATTTGGAATACAGTACAAATTACAGTCCATAAATACAAATCGATACAACATATTTACGTATTTACAAAAAAAACCCAGTCTTACCCGGAATCTGAAAATCCGTTTAACCATACCCGGAACCTCAAAATCCGGCTAATCCTTAACCGGAATTTCAAATTCCGGGTATGGGCCCCATACCCGGAATTTCAAAATCCGGGTATGCCTTAACCGGAATTTCAAATTCCGGGTATGGGGTGGGGCCCCCATACCCGGAATCCCAAAATCCGTTTAAGACCCCTCCTCCCAGGTAGAATCAGTGATCACGTATAAAAATAAAATAAGACTCTAACGATGTCGAAAAATTTTGAAATTTTTTATGGAGGTTCCTGATAAATCAATGATATTACCATAAAATTTTCAAATGATTTTTAAGATCTGAGGAATTTTTTAAAACTCAAACAATACAACTGTCGATAAAACGGCTTGGCGACAAGTTTGAACCGAATGAAAAATGAAACAAACCATGTTAGAAAATTTTAAAATTTTTTTGTCCATAGTTATGATGCATCACTAATATTCCCATAAAATTTTCATATAATGATCAAGCTCTATGAATTTTTAAAAATTCAGGCAGTGCTAGTGTCGATATGGCAAAATTTGACAGTATGCACTGCTGAATTACTAAAATTATAAACTTGATAAAAATTTTATGGGAACATTAGTGATGCATCATAACCATGGACAAAAAATTTCAAAATTTTATAGTCGACAACAACTCATGTTATGAACACTTAAATTATTTGTTGAACATATATAGGGCATATACCTGAAAGTTCGGATGATAAAATAAGCAATAGATTAGATTATATTACAAGGGCATTACAACAGTGACGAAATTGCTTGACGAACTAACTAACGAAAGCACTGTTTATCATGGTGGAACAAATGATCGTTCCACCTATCGAACTAACTATCTAGTTGTACTTTTTCTCTTGTTGTAATAATATTTTGAGGTTCCGGGTATGGTTAAACGGATTTTCAGATTCCAGGTAAGGCTGGATTTTTTGTAAATACGCAAACATATTGTATCGATTTGTAATTACGGACCGTAATTTATACTGTATTCCAAATTTGCCTCCATACCAAACTCTGCACATCAGCGTACATACTTGGGCCACTCGGTAGTTCTACTGGTACTATAGATCTCGTCAGTCAAATCATCAATTTTTAGCCTTATATGTAATATTTCTTTAAAAAATTAACTCTGTATCCAACGTAATTATTTAGATGTGCTAAAAGATAACATGTGTCACTCTCCGCTCTTCGAGCGTGGCAATCATCGAAGCTACCGCGGATGCGTAACGTAGCGGGGGCTTCCGTGTTAAGGAAGTGTGGAGGTGACACATGTCACCTTTGAACACTTTCATAGTTAGAGACAGACTATTTTTTGCAATCGTATTTAGAAGAGGCTAGATTTGTAAAACAAACAAAACAAAAGTTTTGCTATGGAAGTAGAAAAGCGGCGATTTCCTCGCTAGATAGACTGATTGATCTCCTGGAGTAAAATAAGCTGACCATGCACCACCGTTAGTTGGATATATAGTTCCAAAATACTACTTACACCAAAGTTTAGTGTAAAGTATTATATAACTCTTCAGGATCCCCACTAATTTCTATTAGTAGATCAATCTTTTTGGATTAGAGGTGGACATCGTGTTGTGCTGGGCCTGTCAGGCCTCATGCCTAAATCGTACCGTGCTTCCACGGCATGGACACAGCATCATGTCGTGCCAAGCACAGACCATTTGCACTTCGTGTCGGTTTCATACCGTACCGGCTTGGGCCCGGTCCATGTGCATTATTACAACAAGAGAAAAAGTGCTAGAGACACAAAGCTAAGGCAATTGATACAAATATTAGGGAAAAAAGGAGTAGATTTCATTTATTCTTGAACAAGTGCAAAGTTACTGCATTGTTAAAAACCTTATGCCCTAGTATGGGTTACCCCCTAAGTGAAAAGTACATTAATAGATATATATATATATATATATATATATATATATATATATATATATATATATATATATATATATATATATATATATATATATATATAGACTACTCGAGGCCGAGGTAGTCAAAGTCGACTAATACACCCGTGATCTCCGGATCCTCGATCTGATGTTGTGTCTTGTTATCTGCACACTTACAATATTTGAGGTACGTAATTGCCTCAACCATCTTAGGTATGAGAGACGACTTTCTCAGCTTAAGTATCCTCCCACTGAACTGAAAATAGCTTTTGACAGGACAGTGGACATCGAAACCACAAGTATGTCTCGTACAAAATGCGATAGCATGGGGTGAATACGTTGATGATTCTTCCACCACCAGAGCAAGCTAAGTTCATTGTTCTCATCTATGTCAAGCTCAGTCTCTATGAAAGACGTGCTAAGGTAGTGGTTGATCTCTACTCATAAATTCCATTGCAACCTTTTCGGTGTTTCGGAAGACGAACTAGATGCCTTACCTTTTAACTTCGTCATACATTTAAAGCGGTCGAACTGCCTCGTACTTGTTGTGTTGTTGAGGTTGATCATCTTGATTCACTTCTGCTACTAAACTTTTTATAATATTTATTAAAAACTTTGAAAAACTCATTATAAATATGAGTATAGGCCTTAACAAAATCGAGATTGAATGGTTCACTAATTCCCTCGAAGGCACCCTCCAAGTAATGTGCGACAACACTATAATAGGTTGCTCTTTGGTTGGATAAAAGTCTACATCAAAGCAAAAAAAAATCTAACTCTCGTGAATGTCTCTTTCAATATTGCTAGTTTATTTGTGTATATGTAATTGTTCTCCTATTAACGTGTTGGTATTGTGGGAAAAAACTACGTTGCGTCATCCTTTCAAAACTAGAGTTCTCACTCATTCTAAGTGAAAGATCCTTCGTAACTATGTAACTTGTAATTTTATCTCTAACTACCTTGGCGTCGTATATCCATATACTTACGGGCGGAATCGTTATTGAAGTTGTCAGTGTCTAGAACACCCTCATCGGCCTTTGACCTATTTGGTATCTTTTTAAGCATATCTCTGTGTGCTTGAGATGACATGTTCCTTTATATGCACATGTAGATAATTTAGCTTAATAGCATTTACCAATAGCATACAATATTTCACACCCATCCACAATTTTGATGGTTCTATCCATATGTTATGCCCATTGACAATCGGATATGGACGCCTGTCCTAAATGCATCGATGTAGCGACATTGGAGCTCGATGCAAATATCGACGCACGTCCTGGATGCACCGATGTAGTAACATCAGAGCTCGATGCAAAGCTCGTCCCCTCAGGAATGTAAGAGACATCCTCGATATCGTGTGTATCGTCCAAATGACAGTCATCGATACCATAGTCTCACATGCTAGAAGAGAGTTAGCGCGGATCGATCTCTTGATTCGACGATGGGGACTTGGAGAGCGAGTGTGCTCTCCTGTTCTTACTATTGCTAAACATTTTATTTCGTGACGGGAGAGCAAAGAGAAAGCAAACTCAAAGCAAAACAGAGAGAACAAATAAGAGAGCGAGGTGCGAGGGGGATTTGTGTATTGAACTCAAGAAAGAGTGAGGGGGGTTCAAGTGATAAACAAATGAGAGAGCGAACAGGATTTATAGCGAGGGGGATTCACCCCTTGAAATGTCCATTTGAATGCTTTATTTCCTTCAGTCACCACATCGTTGTCTTCTGTCTTTTGTACGTTGGAATGCCCGTTGTGCTCGCCCATTTGTTTTGCCGAATCTACCTGTTGTGCTCATGGAATCTCTTTCCCCTCTCTCTCGTTTCCCATGGCCCCCTCTTTTTCACCATCGATCCCACACGCCCTGACTCCCTCTTTTTCCTTTTCTCCCTGCCCTCTCATTTTCCTTACTGATGTCGTGCCCCTCCGACCCTCCTTCTCTCTCACCGGCTTTCCCCGCCGCCCTCTCCCTACTGACCTCCCCTTCCTCCGCGTCGCCTACCCCCCTCCGACACCCGCACAACCCCCCTGTCCTGCGCCAGCCCCCCTCCCCTTCCTCCTTCCCCTCCGTCCCTCCCCTTCCCACTCAAACACACATGGCCCCCTCGCCTCCTTACCCTTCCCTTCCCCTCAGTTTACCTGGCCCCTGCTGCTCACTGCCCACCTTCCCTTCCCGAGGGCACTGGGTGATGGCCTCACCCCCATCTTTGGCCACCCCTCCCTTCCTCGCCTCCGCTCTGCCCTGAGCATAACCCTTCCCTCAGGTGCCAAGTCGTGCCTCCATGCCCCTCATGCTCAAGTGCGTCTGATGTCTTTGTCTTGGAACGAGTTAGACCCAAATGTCCATGTTGGGCCATGCCCGATTCTCGTGCCCAGTACGATCTGGGCAGCCATACCGTGCTGGCACAACCCATTTCGGTTCATGTCGGGCTAGTCTAAAAAAGCCCATTCTGATGCCCACCTCTATTCTGGACTAGCGTTGGTTGCAATCTTGGGGTTGGAATTTCAATAGATTTATAGTAACAATTCAGTTTGGACAAGTGAGGGAACATTTTTTTTAGATAAAGGATTAACATCCGGTCTCTGCAAAAGCACACAACCGATCGTTTACAAGTATCGTTTACAACTGTGAATCATAAAATGTTATTGAGAACAAGACATCGAGAACTTAAAATCAAAAGCCAATTCTATAATTGCTTCTCCATCCACTCTTAGCAAAGATTTCCAATGTCACCACCTCTATTGCCCTGCTTGCCAAGCGGATGCTCTCTTTGTTGTTCTCAGCGTGACAATAATGCCCAAAACCGAGCCCGGTATGTTCTTACGAAAATAACACCGCATAAGAGTAGAGGATTGTTTTTCTCAAAGATTAAATCATTACGTGTACACCAAATTGCCCATAATAAAGCGGCACCACCGGCAAAGAATAATTTTTTTTCACTTTTCTCAATGCTCGTTAACCAATTTTCAAGCAAATGAGACATAGACTTCGGTGGAGATAAACCAGTCGCAATATGCACGATTCTCCAAATAGCTTTTGCATGGTGGCAACCAAAGAAAAGATGTCTTATTGTTTCATTACAATTACAAAAACAACATTTCTGATTCCCATACCATTGTCTTTTAGCTAAATTATCCTTTGTTAAAATTACTCCTCTTTGTAAATACAGAGGAAAATTTTAATCTTTAAAGGAGTTTAAACTTCAGATGAATTTATTATGGAAAGAGTCCTCGATTTATCAAATAGGCGTACATAGATCGTCTGAGAGAATTCTCCATTCTATGGAGACTCGAGTGAAAAGTATCTGTCGATTGTTTCAGTAGAACCATCAAGTAAATCAGAAGTCTAGGGGCAAGGCGTCCGCTACTTTGAATGGTTAGACTTCGAGTCCAAGATGTATCTTGGTTTGGGCGAATATCCCTACTTCGAGTTAAGTGGTGGTGGATCTCATTGCTTAGAGTATGGCGGATTACAAGCGAGAGCTAAGGGCAGCCCTTAACTTCGTTCGAGTAGGGAGGCTCGAGAACTTAGAACGCCACTCGGGTCGGAGGGCAGGTGAGGTCGGATGAGCGAACGAGGCCAAATAAGAAAAGCGGATCCGCCCCTTCCTGAGGGCCTACCCTTTATATAGTCGGAGGCAGATTACAGGAATCTGAGAGAAAGATGTAGGGTATACTATGCCGGAGTCCCGGTCTTGATCTGGCGCTGACAGTCGTTGTCCACGCCTGGTTAGTAGACAGCGGACGGTGTTCCATTGGGAAGGTCTTGCTTTGCCCTCTGTCCGCTTGTCGAGATCTTGGCGTTGCTTATCTTTGTGCCTGGTACCGCCTTGAGACAGAGCGTGTCCCTCCATTGTTCCTGACGGGGTGAAGGGACTAGTGCTTGACTTAGCGCCCCGGTGTTGTCTCGGGAAGGAACTGGGGCCGGCGGCAAGCTTGGAGTTGGCCGATTTAAGCGGAATTTACCGAGGCTCCGCCCCGAGTCTGAGTCGGGCAGTTCAGGAACGACCGACCCGGTTACTGGTCTGAGCATGTGGGGACGCCCGTCGGTAGGCGGTGGGGTGCCCCGGCAGCTTGATTGAGACCGAGTAATCGCCGTGTCCTTTGGGCCTAGAGATGGACCCAAGATGGTTCATCCGCGATCTAGCCGATATTTGGGGATAATCCCATCTGCGAGGGCGGAGGCTTTGATAACATCCTTCGGCCTCTGTGGCGTCGTCGGTCTGGACTCGAGTCGGATGGTGAGAGAAATCTGATCTTGAAATGGATGTATACTTCACTGTGGGGTACCCCTAGTAGGAGTATTCGTCAGTAGCCCCCGGGGCTGTCCTTAAACATAGGCGTTCCTGGATGGGCCCTTTATTTTAAATCGGCATGGTCTTCTCGAAGACCTGGCCGCTTATGCGGTGGGTCTCTCGCGGATGGCGCTTTGTTGGTCGAGTCCGCCCGACTTAGTCGGCCGGTCCGGTTGGTGTCTTGTGAAGACCGTTAAGTGTAGCCCCGAGCCCGGGCGGCTCGCAGAGCTGGTTGGGGTTTAGATCGGCGATAAAGAATCCGTGGCGAAGCGAAAGTGAAGCAATCGACTTTGAGCCTTCGAGTGGATCGAATCTTGCCTCGGGAAGCGGGATTGACCAACGGTTGGCCGTTCACTGGTGTGCCTGGCGCACGGTGGAGTGTAACCCGAGCCCCGGCGGTCGGGAGCTGGTTGGGGGTTATCCTGGTCAAAACGAGCCCGGCCGTTTGGTCGGCCGGTCGAATGCCTTCGCGAGAGGTTACGGTTCCGAGTGCTCGCTTTTTCGTCAGAAGCTAAACGCTGCCGTGGTCGCGCAGGGAGGTCGATGCCTTCGCGAGGTTACGTTCCCGAGTGCTGCGTTTACATGTCGTAGCTAAACGCTTGGCCGTGGTCGGTTGGGAGGTCGAGATGCCTTCGCGAGAGGTTACGGTCCCGAGTGCTCGCTTTTCGTCGTAGCTAAACGCGGCCGTGGTCGGCAGGGAGGTCGAGATGCCTTCGCGAGAGGTTACGGTTCCCGAGTGCTCGCTTTACGTCGTAAGCTAAACGCGCCGTGGTCGGCGAGGAGGTCCGAATGCCTTCGCGAGAGGTTACGGTTCCCGAGTGCTCGTTTTCGTCGTAACTAGACGCGCCGTGGTCGGCAGGAGGTCCCGAATGCCTTCGCGAGAGTTACGGTTCCCGAGTGCTTGTTTTCGTCATAGCTAGACGCGTTAGTCCTGCCGGTTTAACGCCTTGACTAGGCGAAAGTTAGTCGTGCTAGTTTAATGCGCGGCTAAGCGAGGGGCATCCATCCGAGTCCTCGTCGGCGAGGCTATCAAGCGAGGAGAGGCATTTGTCGGTCCCCGTGTAGGCCCGCCCGCTGGTGTGGGACACGGAGGGTTGGCAAGCGCGTGTTTGCCATCGTCGGCGAACACTTGTGCTCGTGGAGCTACAAATGGGTTATCGAGTGGGCCCGAGATCAAGCGATCTCCGGCGGACAATCCTTACATCGGTGTCCGACCGTTGAGGCGACCATAAAAACTTTTCTTTACTCAATCCCGTATCGGACTCCGAACGTTCGAATAACGGTAGCGACTAAACTGCTGCCCTTTCGAAGACTCCATGAGAAGTTTGAAATATGGTCTCGGACGAGTTAAAGCGATTAGGTCGTCCCAACCCAATTAAAGACCCACCGGGTTCGCCTTGAACTCGCCCTCGCTCGATTCACTTTCTTTGGGCGGTTGAGGAACCACTCGGTGGATTTTGCCTAAGCGCCCACCCAGTCTTGTCATGGGCATTCGAGCCTCTTCGCCACCTCGAGGCCTTCTGACCCGATGGGCTTTAATACATGCTTGCTCACCGTGGCCGCCCGGAGGCGAGATCGAGGTCGCAGGGCGTTCGCGAAGCGATGCCTGGCGCCTCCTACTGCATTCAATGCGCGTCGCGAACTTAAATGCGGCTTAAATGATTGGGAGCGTCGTCTCACCGGTGAGTGCGTGGCGGTTTGAATGGACGACGACATTTCATCCGAGACAAGGTCTTGGTGGCGTCGCCTACTGGGTCGGTGTGCGTTTGGCTATTGCCTGTTTGGCCGGTGCTGTTCGGGCGCCTATATAGCCGGATGGAGGGTGGTAGAGCACGCCCGCTTTACTTCGCTCCTCTTCGCCTTTGCCTTCTTCGCCTCTGCCCTCGCCTTGAGACGAAAAAAAAGGAAAAAAAAGTCGGGAGAGTAAACTACATTTTCTCCTCCGGCTTTGATCGCTTCATCCCAGGAGATGTCGTGGTCGAGTGCACCGCTCAAGCCAACACCAAGCTGCTGTCTCGGAGAGAAAGGTTCCTCCCATGAGGATGTTTCAAGTGGAGGGTGCTGACGGGGAACGCGGAACCGTGCCCGCGAAGGAGATCGTAGTGCACTTTGGTTCTATGTTGTGAGTTCGGACTCCGCTTCATCCCTCTCGTCCATGGGATGCTACACCACTCACGGGTGGAGGTGCACCATCTCACCCTCCGGCGTGCTCACATAGCGATCTTCATGACGTGTGTGAGGCATTCTCGGGATCGAGCGGTGGTATTTGGGAAGTACTTCTTCCATGCCGATTGTGGAAGGATAAGGCGGTGGACGCCACAGGCGTCCATGGGAGGCGCTGACCCTGCAGTCACTTGCAAGGCCGTCGCGGGTCAGATACATCCTTGAAGGCGCCATCGTCAACCGTGGGGTGGCACTCCGAGTGGCTTTATCTTTCGAAACGGGAGGCGGCGCCCGGTCTTCACTGATCGTCTCCTTGAGTTGAAGGAGGAATGGGGCCGGCCCGATAAAAGGAGAAAAGAAGAAGATGTTGCCGACTGGAGGCGAATCAGGACTCCAATGGAGGCGGGCTCGGCCGCTGGCCGCTGTATGCGTCGTTCATGAGAATGGCGTGCAACCCCTATGGAAAAAGCGCGCCAATGTACTCAGACTGTGGGCGATGACCTATGAGGATAGTCTATGAGAGCTCACTGGTCAGAGCTTGAGGCTAAATTGGTTGTCTGTCTTTGGTCGGGAGCGCCACTGTGGTGGCGGCAGCCCGACCCTTCTCAACAAGGAACCCCGGATTTGGTAAGCCGAATGATTCCTTTTTCTTCTCCTTTCATCCCCTTGGCCTTTAGCATGCGGTTTGACCGGCGCCTTTGTGCTCCCTGTGGTCGGGCAGATGTCGGCCGGCTTTGCGGAGAAGCGTGAAGGCCCAGCCGCGAGGCGGCCGCCTGAAGGAACTGGCCGCAACAATGGCAGGAGGAAAGGAAGAAGAAGAGAGAGCCATTAAGATCGCAAAGCGAGGAGACCTCCGACGATCGGCTGTCGATATGGCGATGTGGAGTCGTCCTCGGCGGCGGTGGTGACGACGGCCGATGATCCGTATAGAGGCCTTCCAGCCAGAGATGAGCCGGCAACCAACGAGGCGCCAAAGACGGCAAGCCATCGTCGGGTCGAAGCAGAGGGTCCCGAGATGTCCTGAGGAAGCGGAAGGCGATCGCCTCCGCCCGGGAGGCCGGCGAAGAGGACGCAATGGCCGCTGCCGTTTCTCACTTGACGGTGGCATGCTCTGGGTGGAGGTGGTTCGGCGAGATCCGTGCTGGGTTTGCCTCCGGTGGAGGTTGGGACGCCGAACGCCCGAACCGTCGCCGTCGCCAGAGTGGGACCACCGTCGAAGGCTCCGGAGGGTCGAGGCCTTGAGATCTCGCACCCTTGACGTGGTCGGGGTCTCGGGGAGGTCGCAGGAGACGAAGGAGAACTTCATACCGCCGCCGCGGACACATGCCAGTAAGCGCCATCTGGCGCTGTCGTGTACGACGGCCGGGACCCAAAGGCCCGAGCGAGGGGTGATCCAGACACGAGGCGATTGATACCGAAGCCGCAGTGGAGGCGCAAGACCACCGCGACCTCGGCCCCCGGCTCATGCTAACCTTGCCGGCGGCAATGATCCGTAACAAGCCGCTGCTCGTCTTTGGACATCGAGGCGAGGCGGTCGTGGGGGCCTGCCAAGAGGGTGCATTACTGGTGGAGGCTCACCGAGCCAGATTCGGCGGTCTGGCTTCGCCCTTAGCTCGGTGACGAAGATCAAAATCATCTCTAACATCACCGTCGACCATCCGTAAGCTTCGCCTGATCTCTTAGTTTCCGCTTTTGACTTGCTTTAGCGGCCAGCGAGCTAAATGCCGTGCGGGCTTTTGCAGTTGTTAAAGATCGGTCAGAGGAGAAAGTGGCGTCCCTCACATTTTGCACGGCAGGATGATGGCCGCCACGGCGAAGGATTTGCTCGCCGATCTCCGAGCCGCGAGGGTTTGGAAGCTCTGCTAGCACGAAAGCCGGCGAGGCGAAGAGACCCGACGAACTGCCGAGAAGCGTCGATAACCGAGTCCCTGGGGTGAGGATATCCGAGCTTCGAGGCACTGGCGGGCGGTGCCAACAGCGCCAAGGATGACAACGTTGCCGTGAGAAAAGGTCGCGCTTGTGAGGCGGTGCGCCTTCAAGGCGAGCGCGACCAAGCTTCGGCGGTCGGACTTGACCGCCAGGAAGGACGCCTCACGCGAGCAGGAGGCGGGCTAAGGCCGAGGAGGACCTCCAGCACCTGGAGACTTCCACAGCTAGTAAGCAAACCGATCCTGGCCCAGCCTTCTGCGATCGGATCGTTGAACCTTCTTTTTGACTTTGCTTCGATTCGTAGAGTTGCGGAAGGATCTCGGCCGACGCCGTGGAGGCGCAGGTTGGCGGAGGAACGTGATGCGCCAGTTACGCCACATGCGGTGGCCTTTGGCGGGAAGGAGATGGCGGAGAAGGACTTGCTCGTGCAAGCGCCGAGCCGACGACCCTTCGTGGTCGGCGGGAGATCCGTGATCAAGATGCTTGGGACCGCTGGGCAAGGTCAAAGCTCGCTTGTCATTGCTGGCCGCGTCTCGAAGCACGCGCCAAGAGCTCTGTGGCGAGGATCGAGCTTCGGGGCTTGTCGGCCAGGTCTTCGCCCTTTCCCACTACAATGCATCGACCTTGCCGTTGTCGGCGATGCAGGTTCACCGTGAATCGACCAGCGAAGAGGTCAAGGCTTCGAGAACTGTGTCGACCAAGACGCCTGGCGATCGCCAGGCCGGATACTGCCAGAGCATCCTCCATCAAAAACAGGAGGAAAGTTAAACGTTTTGATTTTTGTAATAACTTTGTTTTTGTAATGAATCAAGTTTTGTTTTGGCTTCGCCGCTCCGCAGTTCGATTCTATTTTTTCGCAATTTCCCAAAGATGATGAACATTCGATGACCGTAGCTTTTTAGGAACCGCGGAGGTTGCATAAGCGTGGTCGATATGTTAGCACTTTGGGAAGGCTCAAAAGGAACAAGGACCCAAGGAGCAAACGCCACTCGTGACTCATCACGGGAAAGGAGGTTTCCGACCAAAGAAGGGCTCGAACCACACGGCACTTCCTTTACCACGGCACCACTTTCGGCATCAGAGTCGCCGGGCGAGGCCGTGGTCACTTGGGTCGAGAGGGTTACCGTTAGGTAGAGCTAACGGATCGAGATCCGTCACCGATCCGCAGGAGTGCGTGGATCTGTGGCCTCGAAGGCGGCGTGGGAACCAAGCTCTCAGCTTCCACGTGGCGCTTGATTTCGTAAAAGGAAACACGCGAGTAAGGAAAAGCTTAGGAAACAACCGCTTTATCTTTTTCTCCGCGAGGTGGGAATGTCATGGCAGCTGGTTCGCTGCTTGGCCCTTGGCCGTGCCAGACGGTGATGCCTCACGCCACCGCCGTCAGAACTAACGACTGCCCGGGGCCGAAATCAAGAGTCACAACGCTTCGCCAAAGCAAGGTCCTTTCGCCACCGTCTCGTCAGATTTAATGCGAGGCGGAGACGGATCGACACGCCCCGCCGCGGGACGACGGAGTTAATCGCGCGGCGTGCGCTGTTGCTCGGCAATGCCCGCTTTACGCTTCCGTCTCCGCAAGATATAAATACTGCTGAGGAGCAACCATGCATAGCCATTCTTCTGTTGTCTTCCTACTCTCCCTTTGCCTCTTCGCGATAAGGGAAGGGAAGGGAGAAGACTCTGGCGGCGGCGGCAAGCGGGGCGACGATCGGAGGGCCTAAGAAGCAGAGGCGGCGGCGATCCCCTGGGTCGGACCCCAAGAGATCCGCACCATCGCCCGGCCGCCCTCGCAGGCGAGGAGAGGGCTCAGACCGCCTCGCCGACCTTCCGATCGTGGATCCTCTTTTGGAGTGAGCTTCTCCGCCAATGCCGGATGGTTTTGATTCGACTTGCCGACGCCGAGCTTTTTCCTTCTTCACCGCAGAGCTTCGCTCAGATCGTCGTTGTCCGCCTTTGGCCGCGATGACCGCCAGCAGGGAGGCGGGCACTGGGCCGCCCGATGATGTTCGATCGCCTCGGGCGGTCCCTCGAAACTCGAGCCGCTCACGTGATGACGCGACTAGAAGCCTCCTTACGGATCCGGAAACACGGCCGCCGCCTAAGAGGCGAGATGCCGCGGCAGCAGCTGGCCCGATCCGAGCCTCGAGGAGAAGCTCACCGAGGCGAAGCGAGGGAGGCGCAGCGGCGTTAGGTTTCGCAAGGCGCCATGAGGGGAGCCGCCAAGACGCGACGAGGAGCGCAGACCTGCGCGAGATCTCATGAATGTGCTCGGCCCGCCTTGAGCATGGCAGAGCTTGCTCGGTGAGGCTACAGAGCGCCGAGCGTAATGAGCTACTATTACGCTTTTTGGCCTCTCCAAGCAGCCTAACGCCTCGCCGATTTACCTCGCGCTTCTACGTGAGCGCTCGCCGCGAGGGGCGGAGGTCACCGCTGTCGTGGGCGGAGTATGTCGCCGTCTTTGCGCCAGCCGCGATGTTACCTTCGATCCGACGGGACCGCTGGCGGGTCGGAGACGCAGACCGCGCTGGCTAGAGTGCGGCGATGGCGGAAGATCGGCGGGGTTCGCAGCGGTGGCCGACGCGAGCAAAGACGACTAGCCGAGGACTCGACGATCACCATTGGATGAGCCCAGCGGCCGTGGTCTAACTTTTGCTTCTCGAAGGTGTAATCGTGTGTATATCTCGATGTCATGGATTTTGGGGATTTTGCCGATATTTCGCATTTCTTTTCTCAGATACACTCATCGAGCGACCATAGCCCTCAGAGCCGCGGGGTCGCTAGAGCGAGGCCGGAGTGCAAGGGCTTTGAGGCAAATGCTTGGCAAAGGGCCAAACAACCCAAGAGACGCGGCTCGAGACCGACTGTGGATCACCTCACGCTGGCTTCCTTTACCACGAGGCGCTTACTTTGCAAACCGTAGTCGCCGGGCGAGGCCATAGCGCCGGTTGAGAGGGTCATCGCCGTAAGGGATCTAACGGCCGGCCGAGACGCTTATCTTAAATAGCATACAAGCAAAAGGCCCCGAAGCCGCTGCAGGCGCGAGACCAGATGTGGTCGTGCGCGCAACACTTTCAACCCGAGGGATTTAATAAAACGCGTAATAAAGATGAAGGTCGTGACGTAATCTCTTAGCTTCTCAATATCCCAGCGCTTGACACTGCGTGATCTCGCTGCCATTGAATCGAAGGCGCCGGCCCGAGGATCCCCATGGCGCTTAAGGAACGGACGATAGCATGTTCCGCGACGGCAACACGCTCACGGCCCCGGAGGCTTCGAGAATGGTTTGTCCCCGGTCCTCGGTCGGGACGCCATAAGCAAGATCGCATCAGAAGCTGCGGCGATGTTCCCAACGGGCGTGGGGAAGCACGGAAGACCGTGGTGACCCCGCCGCTTGTTGGAGAAAAAAAGCCATCAAGGAGGAGATGGGAATCAGGAGATCACGAAGATGACGCCATGAGGCCCCTACCGGGCGCGCTAACCGCCGGAGTGTCAGAGAACCATCAAGTAAATCAGAAGTCTAGGGCCACGTGTCCCCGCTTCCTGAATGGTTAGACTCGAGTCCAAGATGTATATCTTGGTTCGGCTGAATATCCCTACTTCCAGCCAGGATGGTGGATCTCATTGCTCGTGAGTATGACAGACATAAGCGAGAGCTAGGATGTGCCCTTAACGCTGCTCGAGTAGAGGAGCCTCGAGAACTCGGAACGCCACTGGCCTGAGGGCCCGTGAGGCTCTGGATGAGCGAACGAGGCCAAATGAGAAAGCGGATCCGCCCCTTCCTTTAGAGGGCTCGCCCCTTTATATAGCTCGGAGGCAAAGTTACACGGGAATACGGAGGAAAGATGTAGGGTATACTATGCCCGGAGTCCTCGATCTTCGGTTTTGGCGCCGACAGTCAGCTGTTTCACGCCGGTTGGTAGACACAACGACAAGTTGTTCCATTGGGAAGGTGCACGCCGCCTCTCCGTCCCGCTATCGATGTCGACGTTGTTTATGCTTGCGGCCTCGTACCGCCTTGAGATTTCGCGCGTGTCCTCCATTGTGCTCGACGGGTGAAGGGATCGGTGCTTGACTTAGCGCCCCTTGTTGTCTCGTGAAAGGGCCTGGACCGCGACCGCTTGGAGTTGACCGCTTAAGCGACGGAGATTTACCGAGGCTCCATCCGGAGTCTGCCTGAGTTCAGAACGACCGACCAGCCTAGTTCGGTCGAGCATATGGGGACGCTTCGATCGGTAGCCGGTCGAAGGTGCCCGGCAGTTTGATTGGAACATGTATGTTGTAAACTGTAATGTCTGAAAATATTGCAATTATAATTAACTGATTGAAGACTGTAATGAAGTTTGAGCTAATATATTGGTGCATGATGCACGCATGTATGCATGTTGCATTTTTTTTCTTTCTGAATAGCCAATCGAATAACACTAAATTATTTACATCTATCTACTGATGTACTTATGTGTCAAAATCATGGGACCTAGATTATGACTACTATATATATAAGTTGTTGGACTTGGTTTGCACCCGCTTGTTCTAGCATATATAAATTAACTTTGTGGAGCTGTCTGGCAAGTTGGAGCTTTGCTTAGGAGCTAGACTGTGATGAGTCGCATGTCCCGTTCACAAGATCAGTACTCTGAATCCATGTCAGAATAGACCGGTAGATAAGCTTCACTGGCTTTCTTGAGAGATATATGCAAACCTCCTTCCATCGATCTCTTGTCAGTTACTCTCGTTTGTTAATTCTGGTGTGGATCTCCATGGGGTCCCAAAATATGCAATTGTCGACGTCAACTGGATCTTACTAGTAAATTGTTTGATGGAAACAATCAGTGTGCTTGACATCGGAATTGCAGGCCTAAAATTCTAGAAAGCATTGAGAAATAACTACGCAATGTCCACATAGAATTGAAAATTACATAATAACTTTATGGTATTCATCGTGACTGTGCTTAATCAGTGATTCGTATTTCTTATTAACACTCTAAATTCACGCGAATTAAGATATCGTTACGTTACATATTTATCGAAACATCTGTACTTGGTATATAGTATGTATTAAAGTCAACTACATGTAGATCACAAAGGTTAGTTAATTAATTCGGAGTTTCAGTACAAACAACGACGTAAGCTGTTACGATAGGCTGCTCATCCATGAAATTGAGAGCTCATTAGAGATACTTTTATGCTCTGACGTATAGCAATCTTGGTTTTATATTTAATTGGACCAATCAATAAGAAATTGGAAAAGTAATAGAGAGGATCTTTGACTTATCAAAAAGGGGAAAAACTGGAGTAAAGATATTTACATTTAGTTTTTGTTCTCAGAGAAATAGTTGAAAGGAAAAGAATAATTAGGACACGGTATAGAAAAACTTTTGTTCTACATATCAGAGGGGCTAGTTCTAAGAATATTGTATCGAGGAATTCGACACATAAAAGTACATTCATTAATTAATCCGCATTATTCATATTAAATAAATTTTTTTGTGCATGGATGGCAGCTAACAAATAGCGATTCATACAAACTAAATCTTCTAATCAATGGCGGGCCAATACTGAATTTTTTTGCATATGTATTAAGACGCTTGGCCTAATTAATTTCGAATTAGACCAGAGCTTTTTATGTTGTTTTTATTGCAAAATGATGGATCTCCTTCTGTTACTTTCCAATTACGAGTATGAGAATCAGATGATCAGCCCCAACACTAGCTCACCTCAGGAAATTAGAACATAACTAACATTAAAATTCCAGGGTTTAAAAATCAGTAAAATTCCACTGGTTGACACCTAACAAATGATCGAACTAAAAAATGATAGCAAATGGTTTTTGAACTCATGCATGATTGCTAGATGACCACAGGACTACGTTTTTGCTATCACCGAGAGACACTTTGAAAATGGGAGCAGGGAGACCAATAAGACTACAAAGGATCAAGGCACAACATGAAGGGGATGAATTGGTGCAAACTAACACCTAAAATTAATTATTTTTTCTATTTTTATTAATTTAGGAAATTAATGAAATAATGACTAAATTAAACAAATCAATCTAGGATAATTAACCTAAGACCATAAAAGGAAACTAGATTAAACATACAAACTATAAAGTAATTACACACAAATAATAATTAGTAGATCAGAATCCATATTCACTGATTATTATCAAAGATCACGCACATGGATCCTATACATGAAAGTACAACCCTAAAAAAATCTCTCAAATTTTTCCTAATTTTTGTCCTCTCTCCCCTCCTTCTCGGCAGCTATAGTCCCACACCGAAGACTGTAGCTCTTTCCTGTGGGGAATCGCTGTAGTAATCTCTGCGCTGTGCCGCCGCCAGACAGCCCTGTTGTTTTTCCTGTGTGCACGGCTCGTGACTTTTATTTTGTGTGGCGCACAGGCCTGAGGTACTCTGCCTCCTATTTATTAGGGGTTTACCCTAACTTCTCAACCCTAATCTCATACATCCATGCATATCAAATTGGCCTAATTACACATGTCTCAATAAATGTGCACACACACAGTCTAAAGCTTACATATACATGTGTATGATCAACACCTGCTGCTTGTGTGACTCACTCACTCGCAGACGGCTCGCTGGTCGCCTGACCGTGTCGCCGACGACGAAACCTCTACATGTCCTATCTCGCTGTACCTACGTCTCTCGCGTGTTGCCCCTCCACCTGCGACCCTCGTGTGCTACGTCTGCACCTGCAACCTTGCATGTTACTCTCAGGCTACGTGCCACTTGCGCGAATTCTCTCTAACTTGTAGTGTGTGCACGTCCCGCATGCTTGCGATGCACTTTCTGTTGCCTATGCTATAACTCTTGTTACAAATAAACAACAAACCCACACAGTACCTAGTTCTTCTACAAATAAATTATTCCATAGTAAATATTGTAATCCAACACAAACTCTATATGACCCTTTGCTATCTTTTATTTTATTTTTGAAATGAACTCATGCTGTTTTTGCACTATTTAAAAGAATCAAGCTTCTAGTTTGATGTGAGATATATGAGGATGCAATGCCTAAGGATGTTTTTGAGGAGTTTTAGATCAAAATCAGCATTTTTTCTTTACTAGAAATTAATTTTATTAAACTCAAAACAACGGGTAGAATGCACAAAACAAATTCTAGCAATATGGCCAATCCTACCGCAGTCATAGCAATTAACATTATGAAAATTATTCTAAAATTTTGGACCTAAATTAGCATAGCAATTGGTTTTAATATGTCCAGATTTTCCACAATTAAAACAAATATTTTTTTCATAATTTTATTTTCAGATTTAACATTTGAGGTAACCACATGCAAATTGTAAATTTTAGCTAACAAAGTTCGAGAACATGAATTTTTAATATATCCTAGACCTTCTTTCATGAATGAGAATTTTGATGTATCAAGGATCATATTTAAGTTTTTCTCACCATTTGTTATTATTTCTAAAGTCATTTTCAAGTAGTTATTTTGTCACACATAATTATCACTGATAGAACCAACAGACTACAACTCCACAAAGAGTAAAGGCACAGTAACGTGGACTAATTAAATCAGTAATTAAATTGATTGGATTAGAACAAAACAAGCATCACTAGTAAAGTGGCCACCACACAAGGCTAGGCGCTAGTAATTAATCCCATGAAGAGGTAGAAGGAAAAGAGTAAATTCTTGTGTCAGCAAAACAGGCGTTAACATCAAAGGGTTATATAAGGCCTATATGGAAGTGTGAAGTCAATAGTCAACTTTTAAAAATACAAAAGTCCAAGTCAAGAAAGACAATGGTTTTCGAGAGGAGGAGATAAGGCTTGGTGGAGCAGCAACCTAATGATTCCACATCACACTTTCCTTTACTGCTGACAAGCTTCAACGATCCAATCCAGAGATCTTGGTCCCTTTTGATAGCCAGGGGAAAATGAGATGAGTAAAAAAAATTTGATTGGGAAACAAAATTGATCTTTTTGATATATTGGAGGATGCATCCACATCAGCTCATGTCATTGGCTAGCTCCATGCAAACAACCACGTGGCTTAAATTAATGGCTCACTGGCCTTATGGTTCAGATCAGTCTAGAGTAATTGGAGTGCTTACTCCACTAGTGCAATTTCTAACTATAGATTGCTTACATGGCTGCAAAGTAATGGAGTATTGAGTGAAACTTCAGCCATCATCTTGATTCGGTAGAGATCGCTTCAGCTATTCAAGAACAGTTATTTTTCATTATGTTAAGCCTAATAATGGTACTATTTGTTTTCTTCTGAGAAACCATTACGCACGTATAAGTTGCACTACCAAGTAGCATCATCAAATCATGCATCATACAAAGACTGGTTTGTGAATTTCTCCATTAATTTTTTCATTACTTTGAATTTTTGCGTGATAATTAACAGATCATCGGTATGATCGATCTGCATCTGTCCGATTTCTTTTTGGAATATTTTCCAGCTCTTCACGGTGATTTGATGGGAAGCAGATAGCAACAGGTTTTGAGCATTCAACAAAGCAGGGCAGAACACATGATATGCCCATGTTTTCTAGAGTTCAGATAAACAGCAGCAAATTAATCTCATTTATCCAGACTTGGTATGAGCAAAGCTGAAAAACGTACTTACAGATTTTCCTGGCTACAGATATAAATCTGCATACATGCATAGTAAAACTGCTACTAGTTCTCTGACTGTCTTTAAAAAAAACTTAGTAATTTTCTGATGCCTTTTTTTTAAAAAAAAACATAAAACTGATGCCAATAAAATGCTTTTGGCAGTAAAGTACAGATGAGAGTAGCATAAAAGGGAGATAAATAGATGGCGCATGATGGAGAATGTTACACAAAATAGCTGAAAATATCTCCCAACTGTGACAGGCGGGTAATATCGCAGGGGAATATTCAATTAGCATGCAAGGAATCCTAATCACCTCTGCATGTTTATCTGTTCTTTCCCTTTATATAGACAACTATGCACACATCGTTGTGTAAACAAAGGCAGGATTCCTTCAGAAGCATCACAGCTGATTGGGAGCTCTACTTTGACCAGCTAGGTGATATGAAACCATGATCTACGATACTAAACCCCAAATTGCTTGTGGAAATTAATTAAGCACGGCATGTTGGAGGAAAAAAAAAGGAATCTGCACCGTTTAGTACGTACGTAGGTAAATTAAAGAGAAGAAAAGGACTACGATGTTCTGTAGCGAAAGTCTGTGCTCTAAGCAGAGCCGTAACATTGCGAAAGCAAATCGCTACGACCCTGTTTGGAACATGCCGTTCTTTTGACGGGCCGAACCGTTCCAAGTTCCAGACAAACTCGCTCCAACAGTTTGGAACGCAAGAAATTATCTAGATTCCTACTAGGATTGAACCGTTTGCTGTGAAATTCCCACAAATATGTGTTTCAATTCAAACTGGTCTTAAATCTTCAAACGGGCAAAAAAAAAAGATCAGTTTGGAACAGTTTTTAATTATGTAGATTTTAGATTCTTCAAGAATCAAGTGATGATAGTTTCTTATTTGAATTCTTTAATAAGCTTCTTGAAAAGCTTATCCCACAACGAAAAACGTATTTATAAACAAAATCAAAAGCTATGATCATCTAATTCTTAAAAAATTTAGGATCTACGATATGATGCAATAGCCTTTGTCGCCAGCTGAGATCGGTTGTCGTTGTCAGTGTAGGCTATAGCACTGAATATTCACTTGTGCAGCGCTGTTGGGACATAAGTGGTTGCAAAAGGGCAGCTTCGTACAGGCGCCTATGGTGTCACTAGTGTGCCTTGCTGGTGCCCTACAAGAGCCTATGATCACGATCTGCACCAAACCCTGCAACTAAATCCAACTCTTCCTTGGCGCAGCCTCCACACCCGACACATCTATCTCTGCATACAAAGCGACCGAAAGAGCCTTGTACTGATTGCTATGTAGCCCAGCCAAAGGTTGTCGCTGTCGTAATGCTACTATTTGCATGTCTTGCTGTGTGGTTGTTGTTGTTGGCAGTCAGGCAGTAAGCCATGCTCTTTGATTCCCAAAACTTTTCAGAGATAATAGCTTTTTTTTTCCTTCAAGAATTAGGCCTCATTGAGAGTATATCGTTGGGGATTTACGTAAATTCATGCATGAATTGTTTCGTATGAAACTTGGACAGTAATTAATGATCAAAACATCTCGCGTAAGAGCATGTCTAGTGGTATAGACGGACTTTATACAATAGAATGTTATTTATAATGATCTCTCGTACAATTAATATAACCGTCCATTAAATAGTAGGCAATATCTTTCTATCTCCTTCATATTATCTAAAATTTTATGTCTCTTACTTCTCTCCTCCACATTATCTAAAATTCTAGGTGGTAGGTACGCTTTTATAGATAATTGCCATGTAACGTTGTACATACCCTACCAAATCAAGGACGGGTATAGCTCATCGAGATGAAGATTACAACTCGTGTAACAGTTCAGTTAGCAAACGTGCACATACTACATGCATGATCAAAACCACAAAACCAAACATATGCCAAAGAACAAAGAAACGGCTACTCTTCTGTACCTCCCCGTTTATTTAGAGGATAAGTTACATGCATGTAGTAGTAGATCCCCTAGGCAGATCTAGAGAGATCAAGGTACTCTAATGCAAGCATAATCTTTCATGCGGTTTTAATCTACATTGATATAGAGGACGCATCACATGAGACTATACTATTCTTCCTTCCATCTAGGTATGCAAAGGCGGCCACTTTCTCTCCTGATGGTGAGGCTGCTGCCTGGCTCGTAGCTAGATGGCTTCTGTACATGGTCTTTCTTGCATGGGAGCGCGCGCGCGCATGCGGCGCTCGAGAGGCGATCGATATATACGGAGTGTTCGTGAGACGGCGGCTGGCGCCGGCGAACGGGCTAGACTTGGATGAGAGCGAGGTGGCGGCAGCGCTGGTGCTCCATGGCCTGGCGCTGCTCGGACTCCTTCCGCTGCAGGCGCAGCTGCTCGCGCTGCCTCCGGATGAAGCTCTCGGCGCGCCGCAGGAGCTCGTCGGGCGCCATCACCAACACGTCCCTGGTGCGCCACCCCTGCTTGGCCGCCGCCGGAGCAGCCGCCGCGGGATGTGGCGGCGAGGGCGGGACCATGCTGGCCGACTTCCGCATCTCCTCCGCGCGACGGCCTTCTCGGCGGTGCGCTCCAGCCGCGGCAGCTCGTCGCTGGCCCACGTCTCGCTCTTCCGCACCGCCACCGGCCGCGCCGCGCCCCGCTGAATTATGGCCTGCCACATCGTGTCCATAGAGACGTCATCGCTGTCGTCGGGCTTGGCCTCGGCGGCGATGGTTCTTGGCTTCTCCTCCTCGCCGGGTTTCTTCCCGTAGGGCTTGGATTCGGCGAAGACGGTTCTTGGCTTCTCCTCCTCGCTGGGTTTCTTGTCACTGAGCTTGGCCTCCGCCGCGACGGATCTCGCCTTCTCCTCGCCGGTCAATTTCTTGCGCAGGCGGGGGCGGTCTGTCCTCTTGGCCGTTTTTGCTTCTCGTGGCTGCCTTCTCGAGACCGGCGCCACGACGACGGCATCAGGGGCAACCACGGCAGCAAAGACGTCATGTTCCGACGACGGGTAGAGGCTGTTCACGGCAGCAGATACATCATCGGCGTGGCTGGCCGAAGAGGAGGAGGAGGAGGCGGTTTTGTGATGGCGATAGGACGAGAAGAGCCAGATAACGATGACGTTCGCGGCGATCCACAGGAAGGAAGGGGACGAGAGGAGGCCGGCGGGGAGAGGCGCCGCAGAGACATACGACGCGGCGGCCGCCGTGGCCGCGAGGACGGGCGCGACCACGGCAACCGCTGCCGCCTTGAGGAAGTAGAAGTTCATGGGGGAAACGAGGGGAGACCCAGCGAGGGTGGTGGCTGTGTAAGGAGGAAGCAACAATGGATGAGTCGTTTATATAAGGCGGTACGCGGGGTAGGGACCGAGAACTGGTTTTTGTTAGATGGCAATTTGCCGGACTAAACCTTATCAAATTGTGTACTAATGTTTTGATCAAAGATTAGCGAGAAAATCTGAACCAGAGAATCAATAGATAAGTGAATTTTGCCAAAGTTTGATAACAAATCAAATGCTTAATAAATAGTGCCAAATATTGATAAGGAAAGCATTAACGACAATTAGTGACAAACCAAACTGCCCATCTTTGATCTAGCTATAGCGTAAGGACGAACTGTGAAATCCTTTTCTAGACTTCAGTTACTTTCCAGTTCATCCCCTGCAGACACTATGGAATAAATTGCCACTTGTAACATAAGAGAGACTTACAAGCCTACGAAGCCGTCGCTTTTTCTGGCTCCCTAAAATTCATTTTTTATAAGTTTAGCCTCCTTTTATTCGAATTTCTGAAACTAGCCCTTTTGCTAAGTTCAGTAGGCACGGTAGGCTCGGAAGGACTAACGTTAATTCATTAGTTAATCAAGAGGTTAAATAAGCAAATTGATTAATTAGTGATTTAATTAAGTAGCATGATTAAATTAGTGATTAATTAGTGGATTTGATTCTTTACAAGAAAGGGGAGCTTGGCAAGAATCTTAACGCGAGGCAACTTGCCAAACTCACTGAACATGAGAGGTGATTTGTAGAGAACAAATCTGCAAATGATTTCGAATGAGGGTTATATTTGAAAAAAACATTTGCAATAGGGCTAAAAATCAAAAAAAAAATTTCTAAGCTTACATGGTGCTGAGTTTCGTGCACATGCACATTCATACTTGGAAGGCGACTTGCCAAGCTCATTGAGTATGAGAGGTAACTTGTAGAGAACAAATCTGCAAATAATTTCGAATGAGGGTTATATTTGGAAAAAACATTTGCAATAAGGCTAAAAAGCAAAAAAAAAAAATCTAAGCTTACATGGTGTGAGTTTCGTGCACATGCGCGTTCATACTTGGAATTTTTCAACCTTGCAATCAATATACCAGGCACTGCATGACAAACAGGTCACCGCCGGGGTCTTCCCTTGGTGCGACTAGAAGGATTAGGTGAATTATTCACCTCGTCCAAACAGGCCTTCGGTAATGACAAATTGTATCCAAACAAAAGCGGTGGAGCGGTTAAAAAAGGATAATACTATTGGCAAATCGCCGTATACTAGTCAGGGTAAGTGCTACACTGCGTCGCCTAAAATTCAGTCGCGTGACGTTGTGTCGTATGAAATTTGGTTCGACGATTATTTCTAAAAAAAAGGTAGTCAGGGTCGCACGTTACGTTGTGTTGTGCAAAACTTGGTTGAGCGATGTTGCGCTGTCTGAAATTTAGTCCGATGGATATTTTTAAAAAACTTTCTCGGTGAATTTGTGGATTGTTATAAACCATCGGTGAATCTGTGGGTTTTTTGTGAGATAACTGCGGAGGGACCTAAACGTAATTTTTTGGGTTCAGTGTGCTAAAAGCCGATTTCTTAAGACCTAAACGTAATATTGTTTTTGGGGTCCATTTTGTTAAAAATTGTCAGGAGAACTTAAACGTAAACCGTGGAGAGATCTAAACGTAATTTTGATTTTTTTTATCTATCCTATTAAAAACCGATAAAAGGATCTAAACATAATTTTAAATTTTCTAAAGAACCTTTTTGCAAGAAAGGTGATGTGACGGTGCTAGTTGAGTGGCATTCTCTCCCACTATAATATATAGCACACTTGTAGTTAATATCTTGTAGATATATAAGATAAATTCCGCGTTCCAAACAGAATCCTAGCCTATTAGACGGACTAAAAAGATGGTCCTGGCCTGGGAGTGTCATTTGCAAACTCGAAAGTAACCCACGTACTACACGTACGGGGCGGCGTTCGATGACTTGACTTGTGTATTCCCAGGAAGAGCCGTAGGACCGGGGGTATTACGAGTATGACAAGTACTAGCGCCCGCGCCTGGATGCCTTAATAATTGATCAAACACTAGTGGTACAACTACAACCCGACACAACATCTGTCAATGCATGCTGAATTTACCCTTGAATTGATCAAACACTGGTGGTACAGCACAAGTAAGCAACTGGTTGCTAAGAGAATAGTACTAGTAGTGTAGTGTAGTAATGAAGCAGTATTCGTCTGTATTTACCACTGTTGCGAAAAACATTCAACTCGACCGGTTAGTCAGTCGATTAATTGGTGACAGTGATTAAATAGCCATAAAAAGTTTAATAGGAGTGCAGTTAACACAATCAAACGATTAATTGACCGTATAATCCGATTCAGTTGTTTTTCCCGTTTAATCATGAAAATAACTTATTTTCATTCACTAAGTACAATAAATTAGTTTATAATATTGTGTCATAGTATTCATAGTGTGTACCTTTTGGATGAAGTATAAACAATGAAATGTAAAATATGTTTTGTAGAGTGATAATTTACAATAGCTTTGGATAACTAAAATATTTCTAATTAATTCTAAATGTAAATGAATATATTAATACAAATGTATAATCATTTGTTAAATTTTGATTAATTGGCTGTATTAATTGCGATTAATTGCTTAGCGGTACCATGTCTATTCGTCGAGCGCATACCTTTTTCACAACACTGGTATTTACCAAGGAGTTAACATAAGAAATGGAAATTTGATTCAAGCAGGGATCAAACTGAAAAATGATCAGCCATATGTCATCTGCCGATATTGTCAATACGAGTTTGGTTGACAGTGTCTACAGGTGGCAAGCTTGTCAGTCAAGTATGATCATTACACAAAGAAATAGGGATCAAACTGAAAAATGATCAGCCATATGTCAGCTGTCCATATTGTCAATACGAGTTTGGTTGACAGCGTCTAGAGGTGGCAAGCTAGTCAGTCAAGTATGATCATTACCAGCTCAAAAAAAAAAAAGTATGATCATTACACAAAGCTACCGTGATTTACTGACTAAAGCGTTTTTTTTTAATCCGAGAAGCTCACTTTAGCGTCAGCATCCCGTTATACCATTTCATATCACTACATCCAGATCAGACTTCCACGTTGGGTCAAAATAAGAAAGAAAAATGTACTACTCTGCAGCCATGTACTTTCAATGTGCAGTTGGAGCACATATCTTATTTTCCTATATGTTTCAAATAAAGTGAACCCATGTCCTGGATAGTACCATGCCGGATTTGGCTATACACAACAAGAGAGGCAATATATAGTGCCATTAGTTGTTTGAGAGAGTATGCTGCTATATGTAAAATTTCAGAACAGATCCAGCACATAATCTCTCTATTTTGCCAAGGCAGGGAATATGCTTTTGTCTAACGCGGAATGCGAAAATACTTCAGAAGAATCGAACTGTTTCATGTGAATCTTCTGCAAATTCCTTGTAAAATTCCTACGTTTCAATTCTAACTGTTTCAGGTGAATCTTCTGCAAATTCCTACTAAAATTCCAACGTTTCAATTTTTCAACGTGGCCTAGGTGTTAACGCACAGCGCAATGTAGCTGCGACATGTTAAATTGTTGATAATAAACTCCGACAAGGAGCTGGCAACGAAATAAACGGTTGGGGATGATTCTGCGGCACCTTTTGCCTCCTCTGCTCCGAGAAGCAGGTTTAAAAAACCGACAAAAACTGCTCGAAAACTGTGGTTTTTAACCGTACCAAGTCGATTCAATATCTAAAATTGATCAATAAACCAATCTAATTAAAAAAATCAAAAAATTTATACGACGTAAAATCGGTCAATTTTCAGTTAAAACCGACTTGTTTTTTTTTATCAAATTGATTTTTTATTTTTAAATTTTTTTCAAAAATTTTGAATTCTAAACCCTTTGGTTTCTTACGATTTTTGACTTGATATTTTTAATTTTTAAAATTTGAATTTTGAATGATTTTTTCAAATTTTGTTTGTGAACCATGCCGAGGAGGAAACTGAAGCCCTTGACTTGTCTCCTAGTCAATGGAGCCCCAAAACAGGAGCGGCACATCTCACTGCGCCGTCGTTTTCGCTGCGCTTGCCTTATTTTTCTCTCTGCAGGTCTCTGCTTTCTTATCCAGAATGCATGGCCCCACGCATGTATACATTATAGCGGGGAGATGCTGAGCGCTGACGTGCCGTATTCTGGCCCCACGCATGTATACTTTATCTTTATAGCGGGAGACGCTGCTGGCGGGGCCACGTCAGCATCTTCGCGGAAAGGTCTCTAAAAAATTTAAAATTATGTTTAGAACCTTATGTCGGTTTTTAACAGAAATGATCCGAAAAATAAAATTACGTTTAGGTCTCTCGTGCGGTTTACGTTCAGATCCTCTTGATGGTTTTTAGCGAAATGAACCCAAAAAAAACATAAATGCGTTTAGGTCCTAAGAAATCGATTTTTATCATATTAAGACCAAAGAAAAACAAAATTATATTTAGGTCCCTCTGTGGTTTTCTCAAAAAAACCGCATGTTCGCCAACGGTTTATAGCAGTCCACAAATTCGCCGATGAGTCGTGGTGACCCATGTTTTTTAAAAAAAAGAAAACTGAAAATAAGCTAAAAAAACCATTTGTTCTCCCAAAAACAAAAAAATACAGATTCGCTAACGGTTTATAGCAATCGTTGATTCGTCACGAGTCCTACCGGAATTACGCAAAAAAACAACTTATTTAAAAAAAACTAAGAAAACCAAAATTACACAAATATTTTTCAGAAATATCCGTCGGCCCAATTTTCACGCGCCGCAGCATTGCACTACCGAATTTTTCAAATTTCATACGAAGCAGCGTAGCGTGTGACCCTAGTTAGTTATACCCAGTACCACCACCCTATATATCCGTCCATCTAATATGAGAATTTTTTTGGCTTATTTAGCCTAACTAGTTCAATACCCGTGCGTTGCTACGAAAAATAAAATTGGTAACGAAACATAAAAGTCAAGCAATAAAAGAAAATTATACTACAAGATCAAACAACTATTTCTCCCGATTACAAAAGTTTTTATGGTTTCTCCTCCGGTTAGAATTAAAACCAAATATATTGTACGTTGCAATATATATTACCAATCTTTTTCTGTTTTAAGATAGCAGATGTACCTATACAGATTGATTCAATCCGTTTCCATTTCCTTTTCTCTCTGCCTATGGCCCACCCCCTAGCCCCACCGGAAAACGAAACCCATGTCCCCCGCACGCCGCCGCCGTAGAGCCGCCTCGCAGACACGCCCGCCTTCCTGCCTGCGCCGGTGGATCCCACGCCGATCCGCCGCCGCCCACCTTATTCCCCACCATCCCGCCATGCCCTCAAATTTCAAGCTCGCGTCGCCAAGTCGGCGCCAGTAACCGCTCGATCGGACCACCACGTTGCTGTTCTCATCGACGGCACCTGGCGGGAATTTCGAGCTTTGTGTTGGCCGGTGTGGCCGGCTCCGGTTCGCGACCGAACACCGCAGGCGCGGGGTCAGCAAGATCGACTCCCGGGGCCTTCGTCTTCGGCGGGGACACGACGTCTAGCCGCGGTGTCGAGGAGGATTCGTCATCGGTGAGCTCATGGAGTTCCTCCAGTGCCGCTAAGATTGTGTTTGGCAGCGGCGTGTTGGGGACATCGGAGGTGCAGAGGAGCTTCTCGTTTGGATCCGATGACGCCTCATTGTCTAGTATCTCGACAACAATTGAGGAGCTCGTGATTCTTCTGGTAAACAAAGCGATGCCAATGCTGATGTTTCCAGAGGAAATGATTTGGTGCTGGAGATGAATGTCGGTGATAGTTTTGGTGCCTGCGAAAGCAGTTTGAACTTGCATGAGGTTTTCTATCCGAGCATTTTTCATGGAGAGACCGAGCAACTCAATGAAGGGCGTGGCGTACAGTCTCAAACAATAGGATGCGAGATTACAAAGATAAGCTCGTTATTAGCTGGTCTATGAAAACTGTACAGTATATATAGAATACAAAAGGAATGATTAGCTGACTATTAATTACCAGCACTAATCAGGGATTTTGCTATAATAATTAGCCATATTTGGAGAGATGTGGCTGGCTGTAAATCAGGAAAGAATAATTAGCTATAATGACTGGCTATTATTGGAGATTGGGAGGTGGGGAAGAACGGACAGCTGCCACTAAGTGGTAATTAGAATAGTAGAGATTACGATTTTTTTTTTTAAAAAATATAGCCCTCTCAGAAGTTACTTGCGGATGTAGTCCTCATGCGTCATCTCCCGCGCTTCGGAAGCTCAATAGGTTATATGCCGCACAAAGATTCCTGCTGAGCTCCCATTCTTTGGTAGGAATCAAATCCACTAATTAATTACTAATTTAATCATATTTTGTAATTAATCACTTGATTAAATTGTTGATTAGTCAAATTCACTCATTAATCCCATCCTTCAACCCTGGGCTCAAAACCGCCTGCCAATTCCTGACAATACAACGGGGCTCGGAACTTGTCTGTCGAGATTCCTGCTGAGCTCCGGAAGCTCGGCAGCTTTCTACCTAGATTCCAGCCAAGCTATCCTTGCTCAGAAGGTTCTGTCGAGCTCCTCTGACGTGGCGAGTAACTCATGTCGTCTATCATGCCTTTGAGCTGACAAAGAAAGGTAGTTTCATAAATTGGAAGGAAAGAGAGTTAAATTTACCAAAAACAAATTTTATAGGGCTAGAAAAGGACTGGCTCCCTAAGAGCAAGCTCAACCTATCCCCTAAACCTCCCCCTATCCTAAATTATAAGGAGAATTAAAAAAATATAAGCTCCAACCCAACCCCTATTTGGAATCTCTATTCTAGGGAGACTCCTTCTTACTCCTACATTTAGGGGCTTTCTCTTTGCCCCTACTATTTTCTTTGGTATTTTTTTATTCATTTTAAAATAATAATTTATGGGTGCAAAGTAATAATAATGTTTAGATAAATAATAGGGGTGAGTAATAGGGAGTGTGGGTTGGAGACAAATTTGATATAGGATGCCCTTAATTTTTATACCACCCCTAAATAAGTGATTTAGGGGGAAAATATAGAGATTTAGGTTGGAGTTGCTCTAAGACGCAGGCAACTTTGCTTAGAAGATAGGAAAAAGCGCACGCAACAGAAATATTCCTCTGTCTTTCAAAAAAAAAACAGAAATATTCCTCTGACGAGCCAACCGATTTTACATTACGTTTTGCTACGGACGGTCTCGTAATCTATTGGTTAGAGAAGTTCGTGGCACATGGCTCGACCTACCCTATTCTCACTCCCTACCCTCCTCACCGAGCATTTCGTATTCTGCAATCCATCACTTGAGTTGTTTATGCTTCTGCGTACGTAAGCAAAGCAATAGTCGTATCCAACCGGTTGCTAGGAACCTGGAGTGCAGTGTAGTAATACACATGCTAATTTAATTACACTCCTCCTAACCTAGATTTTGTAGCTTAGATGGGCAAGTGCGAGTTTGCTTACACAAGCACATAGACTATCCTGCAAGGGAATCTTGGGCTTTTTTATGGTGTGTGTCCCAGATTTTGTCAGCGTGTTCAAGGGATTGGCAGGAGAGGAAATGTACAAAAATGCTAGTTATGTCTTCATACTAGACTAGAGAGTACAGAGTGTTCCTGCTTCTGTCGGCGGTTACAGCTGGAGAGCATGACAGCGTGCATTTGGACTTGGATTCCTGTTAAAAACTGTCAGGTTAAGTACACATTCTAATCACTGGACCTGATCACTTCTTCAGAAAACCTCTCACATTCACATCCATCTCTATGATCAGCTTAGTCAACACTAAACACTGGACACCACAACGTTGGCCCCAAGCCAATGCAAATGCCGGCCTGTTGGCTTTTAATTTCCTGCCCCTCAATTGGATGGCAAATTTTTTCCTGCCCCTCAATTCACTGCCGCTTAATTATTTGCCACCGTTGCATCCAATTGATTTATAATCTGCCATTTTGCTCATTTTCTCTACATTTGCAATCCCGTCGGACCATTTTGCCCCTACCATCGTTTGTTAAAAAAAATTAGTCGGCCATATCATGAAAGTGGTAATAAATCAACTTCATGCCCCTAATCATATCGGGAAAACACATTGTGCAATTCAACAAGAATATAAAAATGTTTGCAGCAATAGCATTAGGAACCATGCTGGTATTTTGTTATTACCATGCACATGGATTAATATAAAGACAAGGAATCCAACTAAACACACAGTAAGCAGGGGCAAAATGGTCCAACGGGATTGCAAATGCAGAGAAAATGAGCAAAATGGCAGATTATAAATCAATTGGATGCAACGGTGGTAAATAATTAAACGGCAATGAATTGAGGGGCAAGGAAAAATCGGCCATCCAATTGAGGGGCAAGGAATTCAAAATCCTCCGGGGGGGGTCGATAGGTACCTGATGAAATGGACGGCG
Source organism: Guadua angustifolia (assembly GCA_036346375.1). Taxonomy (NCBI): domain Eukaryota; kingdom Viridiplantae; phylum Streptophyta; class Magnoliopsida; order Poales; family Poaceae; genus Guadua; species Guadua angustifolia. The sequence goes on along the minus strand of CM070518.1, from coordinate 15,189,716 downwards.
GCGAAAGGGCGTCCCGGCCGCCCTTTCCGGCCCAGTGGTAGCAAGTGTCGGCGTCGTCGCGGGTGAATATGAACGTCGCCTCCGGTGGCTCCTGGACGTGGAGGGGCATATATTCCTGCAAGATGCATGCATCGCTGTCTGCAGTAAGTCGCAAAGTTACCGGCATTTCACTTTCTGAAAGATGTGAAGGTATCTGACAGGAACAAAGATAAAAGTAGCTGTACGCAAAAACAGGTCGGTATTCAACCAGCGTTGCAGCCTTGCGGGTAAGCTAGGTGTACAACGCGCTCGAGAGAGTCAAAGAAAGCAGTTATTTGTAGCTTATCTTTTTTCACTACCATCTTACCATAGTAACCTGGTATCACCATACGTTCAGAACAATCCTGTCCTAGTTTTAATCCAGAGAAATCTTGGAGGATTGCGAAAGATGAATGGATAAGAATGGGCGATCAAGATGGGGACATGAGGGATGGTTTGCGACATCACTTCGCATGGTAGACTTATTTTCCCTTGAAGACGACATAGGTGAACACAAAAGAAAATATAGGAGGGGCAAGGATAAAAGCCAAAGGGTTGGTTAAACTGGGTTCTTAAATATTTGCATAAATTGGTGAACACAAAACAGCCAATAATGGGTAAGACAGGTGCATCAACTTCAGTGATGGGAAATGGACATGAAAGGTTTTGTTTGGTATCAACCCATCACTATTTTTGAAAAACATGCTCCTTTCGGTTTCTCCCCAAACAGGATTGCAATCTAATAAATAGTTCATTCGTGACAAGCATATGGCATATAATTGTGCAAGAATAAAAGAACAAATAATAGAAAATAACGTCATTACTCAGCATCAAAGGAACAAGTAGCAGGGGTAAACGACAAGAAATCCTGGCATACATTTATTCTAAAGCAAAGATGAAAAAAAGCAAAAATCGCTAGAACCGTGCAGAAGTTAGCACTGTAACATTAAATTTTAGTCTTGATATTTCATAATCACAATAAACTGCAATTTTTCAATTGATCGTTGCACACATTGATGAAATCCTAACACAGCCTTATCTTTAATCATTTTATGATTTATTTAGTCCTCCGTGCAATATGTGATTTACCACTCATAATTGTGAAATAAATATTTAGGGTGCAGAAGCAAAATCAGGATACCAACTTCATGCCAATTTGTAACCATTGTTAACGAAAAAATTGAACGTATTGCATCCAGTTAAGATAAAAACAACCAGAAGAATTTAGAGGACTTTGACGATGAGCATATAGATTGTTCAATTGGAGCAGCTCCGGATACAGCAGTTCCCTTACAGCCTCTTTTTCCCCCTCATAACCTTATTTAAACCCAAAGAGAAAACAGAAGTGTATGAGATAAAAATAAGGAAAAGATAAGCATTCTTACCGTCACCAAGCGATAGCGATGTGCGAACCGAAACTATTCGTCAAGTCCAAGTGTGTCCAAAAACAAATTTCTTTTCTCTAGGATAGCTAGAGGACTTGATGGATCCATATTATGCTATACAATCATATAAGCAAGCTTCAGGTGAATGAGATGTAGATATCAGAAGACTGTATAATCTCGAACATTTTACACTTTTTCCATGACCAAACCGTAAAGGAATAATCAGAGGTAAAACTGCATAAGCCATTAATAAAACCATAGAAAAAGCTTTTTTAATTGTTTTTTATATCTTACAGGTCACTTTTCTTTGACCTGTGCTACAGCAACGATTTCTCCTCATGGAGAACTACAGATTTTTGCACTCAATATATTTACAGAAAATTATAGGTATTTTTGAGGGCACTGCGTCAGTAAGTCAAAACCTTTCTGGAATAAACTGTGACTAGGCCATTATTGAATATCATTTGATCCACAACTTTCAATAATGGTACAACATATAAAAAAAAAGCTATAAGAATAATGGTCATAAAGTACAGAATATTCGAACTTGTACTATTGCCAATTTCCTAATTTTGAAATCCAACTACAAATGACATTATTTTGTTGGAAGGAACTAAAAAATATCAATGCTAATGTATTTTTATCTTTTTAATCATTGCTTGGATACCATTACAAGAAAATAGAGTGTTCTTGAATATTTCCAGATTTCATATGAAATCGAGGTGATAGAAACCAGATTTCTGTTCAAAGCTGTCTACACACATTCCGAGAGTCTGTTATAGTCAGTAAGCAACTGAGCCATCGCTGTTTTAAGATTGGCCATCCCAGACAAAAGGTTACTGCAAGAAGTTACAACCTCATTGTGCATGAGCTCTAGAGTGCTTTTCCACTTCACAGCAAAGTTCTTCACAACTGGCTCAACGTCAGCAAAGTTTGGGTGCTCAGTGTAAAAAATCAGGTCATCAGCTTAAAAAAACATAAGGATAGTTATTTTCTGCATATCCCTACAAGTAACAACATTCAGACTGGTACTTGAGTTTTCTGCAACTTACAAACACGGCTCTTCACAAATTTAATTAAATCACCGAAATGCTCCATGAGCAATTCGTCCTGTACTCAAACTAAGATAAACAGAAAAGATGAAAAGCTATCCATTGAACAAGATCAGCCAACTAATTTTCATTTCAGAAAAGAAGCATTATAAGTTAGCTAAATTTGGCTTGATAAGGAAACTGCCAGTACAGTACCACAGCCATTTACCATATGCCAAGTTGGAGACAAATGTTAACCAGAATGACTAATAAAGTTTAGGAACTATAACATCCACTATGCATACCTTTATAACCATACCCAGAGCTCAACGAACAGGCACTAACCTCCCAGATAACACCGATACTAGTATACTTCCAATAAGTTTAGGTGGATACATAAATCGGTTTAACTCAGTGATTTTCACCACGTAAGAAAAGATGCAAGTACTATTGCACTGTGTTCTCGAATGCTAGCGCAATTGCTCTTCCGGATTCAGAAAATACGCCTAAAACCAAACAGCTATTTCCACAGCCGGCAAATGATAATGAATGAATTGTTAAAAGATCCCACCTTGAGTCTACGAGGACAAGAAGAGGAACAAGGTGAAGTATAGGAAGACAACAGAGAAAGATAGAGGGACCTGGCGATGCACGAAACAATTACTGGGATTAAATGTCATGTTAAAACAATTAGTTCAATGCGAAGTAACATTTAATCTTGTGTTCAGTTTTGAAACAAAACCCATTCTGCTTTGTTTCATTACAAATTATCTACCTTTCCAAAATAAAAACACTATGCCCATACTAAAAAAGGATGCAAATAAGAACACGTTTATTTGTAAGTCACACCACAACATTTATTGTTTCGGTACAATATGGTAGAAACAATCGAAAATAAAATAACAGAATTTTTTTTCGAAAGATTAGCAGGAGCTCTGCCATTCATTAAAGGTAGGCGAAAACATGGTTTACAAGGAGGAAAAGAATCAACGGGAAGAAGTGGAATGAGTACAAGGCGGAGAATAGCCTATCTTAAGAAGCGACCATAAAAACTAAAGAACGAAACACCAGGAAATACAAGCCAGTGGCTCGCGATATTCACCCTTCCTGAAAAGCACGAACTACCCCCCTCAAGGGACCGATGCAACCACTGTGGCTTCATGGCTGGCTCAGAAGGCTATTCTTCTGTCGTGCACGTCCTGAGAGATGAGATTGAACACGTAATGCACCGACTGGTACGAGTTCTGAAAAATTCTCCTATTCATTTCTTTCCATAAGTTCCAAAATACGTAAATAAGAGCTCCGTCAACCTCCTTCCTTCGTTGCGAAGGCGTGTGATCGCGAATGGATTGCCACCACCCAGCCGTGGTCAAAGCACCGTAACTCACTGGGGGCGGGTGTATGTGGAGCCAAAGGAGCACTTTACCCTAGATCTGTCGTGCAAATGGGTAGTAAAGCATTAGGTGTGTAGATGATTCAGGATTGGATCCGCACAGCGGGCATTGAGTGCTATGAGGCCACCCTCTAAGTGAGAGCCTGTCTGCTGTCAACAACCTGTCTTGAATGAGGATCCATGAGAAGAATTTACACCTGTTTTCTGTGTTAGCCCACCAGATAACTTTGTAATTGTGTTCAGATCTGGAGCCATTGAACTGTACGATATAGGATGATTTTGCCGAGTATTCACCGTTTGCCGTCCATCTCCACGTTATGTCATCTTGTACCTGTGGTTGTAAGGATACCTCCTGGATAGCCTGCCATAGGGCGACATATTCATCAAGTTGCATATGAGTGGTTATCCGTCGTAGCGACTTGAGCCAATTTCTGGTTCTAGTCTGAAGGTCATGCCTAACTAATCCATTCCTCGATCTGACCAACTCGAAGCAATTGGGAGCGAGCTCACTCGGCGATTTTCCATTTAGCCATTTGGATTCCCAGAACTTCACTACGGCGCCATCTCCCAACGTGATGGTGGTGCTGGCATTGAATAGGCTCTTGTCCATCGCATCGCAGGGTATCTCCATACCGACCCATGGCATGTGCAAATCTTTCCATTGGTACCAAAGCCAACGCAAACGCAAGGCTTGTCCAAAGGTGAGTAGGTCCTTTATTCCCAGTCTGCCTAGTTTCTTGGGTCTGCAAACCTTGTTCCAGCTCACTAGGCAGTGTCCTTCGCTGCATTCCTGTTCCCCCTTCCATATGAAGTTTCTTCATAACCTGCCTATCTTTTTTCTTGCCCAACTGTTTGAGGGGAACACTGTGAGATGGTAAATTATGATGGGCGTGAGGACCGAGTTCACTAGAATTAGGCCAGCCTTTACCTTTCCATCCTACCAACCTGGCTCCCACTCTGTCAATGATCAGTTGCGCATCCAATTTTCTGAGCTTATTTGGCCTTAGTGGTAGTCCTAAGTATCTGCAAGGAAAGGCTTTTTTCAATGCCGGAAAATCCCGAAGGATGGTATCGAGATCCACATCGATGCATCTTATGGGGTAGATCTCACTCTTCTGGATGTTAACCTGTAAGCTTGTTGCTCCCCCAAAGATAGACAAGGCTAATCGGATTGCTTGTAACTCAAGCAAATCTGGGTTAGAGAAGATTGCAGCGTCGTCGACATAAAGGGAGAACCGTAGGCTGTGTGATCGGTCAAGAATCGGTTTGATTAGGTTCTCCGTGGCTGCTTTAGAAATCTTCTAAAGGGGGTCGATTGCCAAGATAAAGAGCATAGGTGACAGCAGGTCTCCTTGCCGGAGCCCTCTCATGTGCCTGATCGGCTGGCTGGGATTTCCGTTAAAGAGAATCCTGGAGGAAGATGAAGCCAGTATTAGCGAAATCCACTCTCTCCATCGTCGGTCGAAGCCTAAGCATTCCAGTAGCTCTAGTAGGTACTCCTAGCTCACTGAATCGAACGCTTTGGCAATGTCCAGCTTGATGAATAGAGTCGGGATCTTCTTCCTATGCAACTCCTTGGTTAGGTTTTGGGTGTAGAGGAAGTTATCGCTAATGGATCTCCGCTTGATGAAGGCGCTTTGATTACTAGACACCATGCCTTGCAGGTAAGGGGCGAGCCTATTTGCCAGAAGTTTGGAAAATAGCTTTCCCACACTGTGAATCAGGCTTATGGGCCTGTAGTCTATTACTCTGGCCGCGTCCTGCTTCTTGGGCAATAGGATTACGTTCGCCGAGTTGGGGAGGTGGATGTTGCGGCCACTGTTATGAAAGAGCTAAGTTAGAGCGGCCATGAGGTCCAGTTTGATGATGTTCCAGCAGTGTTTGTAGAACCTCCCTGTGAAACCATCCGGACCTAGAGCTTTGTCGAGAAGGGAGTGAACTATGCACCATACCTCTTGCTCATCAAAAGGCACCTCCAGCCCCTGAAGGTCATTGCTCTACATGTCAAGTGCTTCCCAGTGCAACGTATGCCCTCTTTGTACTTTTTTTCCCAAAAGGTCTTGGAAGAAGTAGAAGATCTCTTGGTGCTTGTCCTGTTCAGAGTAGATTGTTGTACTCCCTGTGGTAATGGAATGAATATGATTCCTTCGTTTGCGAGCATTAACCTTTATGTGGAAGAATTTGGTATTTGCGTCTCCTTCTTTGATGAAAGCGATGCGAGAATGCTGTTTCATGCGGACTCTGTGGATCGTGGCTAGACCCAGGAGTCTGTACTTTAAGGCGTTCCGAAAGAGTCTTTCATTATCAGACAGTGGCCTGCATTCTTACGCCATAACGGAAATTTTGATGTGGTATTGTGGTAATATCAATCCTTAAACACAAACAAATTTCAGTGGGCCAAATGAAAGAAATAAATCCACTCCTTATCTGAGAGTACTCACAACACTCAAATCAAATTAGCTTAGAAGCATGGGTGGTCAAAATACTGAAAGGGGTTCTTCTGCCTCTGTCTTTGTTCCTTCTTCATATAATGGTGCAAACGAAGATGCCATCCAACCATTGCAGTGCAGATGCACCGTAGCACACAGGGTCTTCACTTTCACAATGTCATCAGTTTTAACACGAGACCTCTCGCTTCATGTTTTCCTCAGAATGTAACATCCTCTCATCAATCGAGATCATTACACCGTGGTGTAGTATGAGAAATCAAGCTTCCCCAATGGTGCCGATGCCAGTTCCAGAAGGCAAGCTTCCCAGGTTGATGTTTAGTGCCATTGTATGATTATATTCCTCATTCCATGTAGAGTGACTCAACTCCTGAGTACTCCCCACTATCGGCCACATCATCACCATCAGCCTCAACTTCCCCCCTCCGGCCTCCTGCATCACCAAGAAACTCCTCCCTCAATTCTGCTCCCTCATGACGACCGCCACCAAGCTCGTCAAATCCACGACCCATGCTAGTGAACATCCGGTCCAAATTCGCCTGTTCCTCCAGCTTCCACCTCACGGCGTATATCTCATTAGGTTCCACAAGCTCCCCTTTGTAGTACGCCTCCTGAATGAACATGCACCTTGTGCGATGTATGTTGGGGTGGGAACTAATGGTAAATAGCCTAGATCTTACTTATTTCAGGATTTGACTTCTTTTTTATTAAAAAAAATCAACCTTCAGAAGGTGTGAATATTGGATAATTGGCATTTGGTAGTCGAAATATATCCTTCATGTACAAATCATAAAATAAATAGTAAGGAAATTATAATTAGTTATTTGCCCAGCAGGTCAAATGCTAACTATGCAGTTATCTGGTGCACTCAGAAACAATGAAGTTATTAAAGTTAACGGTCTAACGGTAAGAACAATTACTTCATCCCATTTTTATATGGAAATGGAGAACGAGAAATATCAATGGCCTTTAAACTCACATCATAGTTTTTGTGCACTTCAAGTTCCTTGTCCAAGTCATCCAATGATATATCCTCACTGTTAGAATGTTACAGCACTGTTAGAATGTTACAGCAAATAACCAACAATTAGAAGAAGCTACAACTGCAGAAAATAGAGTACCCCATCGAACAATGTAAATTTTTTCCTATAGCAAATATATTTAACTAACATAACAGGAGAAAAGAAGTATTGTCCTGTACTTTTTTTCTCACATGCATGCATCAACATAATAATTCTTCAAATCGCCGTTCGTTGACCCACACCATGCCACTGCTATAGGTTGCTGCAATCACACTTCCTTTTAGTTCTTCTAACAAATTATAATAAAAACAACTGCTGCAAATTCCATGATGGACATAAATTGCATTTGCCATCTGAAAGGGGAAAAAAGACAGGGAATTCCTCTCTCCAGTCTGATACACCGCATGCTCGATTCAAACAACAAAAAATAGAGAAGTCCTCAAAAGTCTCGAAAGGTAGTCAAACACAATGATTCGAAATCTACGACAAAGCCAATGGCAGCGCCGCAGCGCGCAGGCGCACTGGAAGCAGGCATCGTAGCAAACAGCGCTCCCCGCCATTACCCTAACCAAAAAAGCTAACGAGCAGTGCAAATTACGATCGGGCTTAATTGGGCACCAAATTGATACGAATCAGCCCGCAACGCTGCGCTCCCGAAACCTAACGCAACGCCAAAACCGCTAGAAGCAGGAGTAAAGACGCCGGAGTACGTCACCTCGAGTTGGATTCGGTGGCGGCGATCGCCACGGCTAGCCCAGTTGCCCGGATCCCTCGATCTCTCAAGAGGCGAGCGGTGCGCCATCCGGTTCGCGCGCTTTGCGCCTGCGGCCGCGGTGGGTTCGCGGCGCGCGCTGCCGGCGACACCTTGGCCCGTGGGAACTGGGCTGCTCTTTTTGGACTTTCAGCCGGCCCATGTGGTACTTTTCCTGTGACTTAACATCTAACACACTAGCGTCTGTTTGATTTTACTTTCGATTCTGGATCTTGGTAATAAAAAATAAATCACTCCAATCAAGCAATCGATTATCACAATCCAGTTTATCCATATACACTAGAATCCACAATCCACTTCATATATGAAGTTAGATTCTAACTTTTAGATAATCAGTTTCTTTACAACCACACTCCAAAATCAACCTTTTAGAGAACTGAAAACAAAACAAACAAATCCTAACTCTCCTACGCCCATTTTTTCAAAAAAAAAACTACATTTTTTTGTTCTAACGCTTACACATTTGGTTCTAACCACCCGGATGCATATGTCAGTATTTTTTAGATCATACGAGAACTTGAAAACGTACCACGATTCCAGGAACAGCAACATAATATGTCCACGCGAAATCAGCCATTCAGATGTAGAATGCAACAACCTCAAAAGTGATGACCATACACTGGGTACATTGCGAGACAAAAAGTCACAAGAAATACAAGCTACGCAGCTAAGCTGCATGTTCAATACCGACTTCAAATTAATCCACGATGTCTGATGAGAGGCAGTTTGGTAAGGTTCACGAAATCGTCTCAGCGAGCCCGTTGCCTTGCGCATACACGACCACCCGGCAGTCCAACAGCGGAAACAAGACGCACATTCCGCTCTCATGAACTTGGGCTCGGTGATGACTGCCTCAGCTTGGCTTGTAGAAGCAGACCCATTTCGTCTGCTATAGTTTTCTTCTTCGTAGCCATCTGCACGTAAATTATAGAATGGTCATCTGCCTAGACAGCATGCGGTACTGTATTCAGGTTATGATTGTGCCTTGCAGTTCAGAAATATCCAACTTTTGAGTATCAGCTACACGCATTGGCCGTTAACTTAAATCATATCGCACATCATATTTAGCAGTGTGCATAAGTTCAGCAGAGGAGGATCCAATCATACAGTAGCCGAATAAAGTGCTTATGTGTGTTCAGTAACATAATTGTAGTTAGTAATGGATAAGCGTAAAACACAAATAATTGATTTATGCAGATAATATTCTATGCAAGACAGTCCTGTTACAGTAGCCTTTGTCGACAGTCCTGTTACAATAGCCTTTGTCTATTTACTTCTTTGAAGACTGTAACTGACAATAAAATTATATAGGGCAACCTAGTTATGTTCCTACCAAAGCATCACAAGATTAAACATTTCCACAAAGAGGAGGGGGGATCTGCTAATAAAATAATGTTAGCACAACTTAAAAAGGTTTCCAGCAATTGAAATCATTGATTTATGTTATTAGCGCTGAATTTTATGCTACTTTCCACCAGACTATAGCACATTTCACATATTAATATATTCTGATTGATCAAAACAGGTATAGGTAATGTAAACTAAATAACTAATAAATAATGCTATACTCTTAACATGCCTAAAGGATTAAAAAGCATTGGTAGGTCTTTCAATTGTGACTAGAGAATGCCATGCAGATGCCTTCCATGCTAGTAAAGGTGTCACATAGATATAGCTCTATGTGTTTCCATAACTTGAATTAGAGAAGTCCAAAGCCTTGATTTTGATCTACAATATTCATAATAAAATCCTTTTGTAAAAGCTGCTAATAATATTATAATCAGCAGTTGCACTTAACACTAATCATCTGTGTTAGGCACTAAATTCCATCTCGCCATCAACTTAGCCAGTGACATGGTGCCCAACGCTAATCTGGTGGTGACACAGAACTGGTCCTAAGATAACCAAGGATGCTATCAGTATGTGACGTATGTCAACACAAGTCATGAGAAGAATCTGAGCGTACAAGATATGGTGGGTCAAACAAAACAGTCCACATGTTATAGGCTTAGAGCACACATGGACAAAAACATCTTAACTTTGTGTCTGAAGTCCATTTCTACCTCACACAAACTAAAAATATTCAAGTTCTCATGAATGTCGGTACCCTGAGAGTATCTATTCAGTTAGTATTTCAATAAGTATGAAAGCTAAAGCATTTGTCCTCCAGGTGGGCAACAAATGTAACATATACAAGAACAAAACAGACTGGTGATAAGTCGATATTACCTCAACCAGTTCATCAAAATTGGACTTTAGCAAATTAATTTTCCGTTCACAGTATTCTTTTCCTTGAGCCATAGTTTTCTGCAAAACAAAATAAGAATCATACAGAAGGCAACACAAATACAAAAAAAATCTGCATCATTTGAGTATGCATATGGTTTACTTAGTGTACTGCGTTGTTCACTAGGTTGTAAAAGAGTTAACAAACACCTAAATTACAAACCAGGAAAACATTCATTCCCATAATCAAATTTTAAACAATGTCTCCTCCGCCAGGCACCCAATGGACAAATCACTGGATGCAGCCAGCGTTTTAGTTGGAGACCCTCATGATTAGCTTATCATCGACACAAAAAGGCTGAACGAGACATAACACGGGGCAGAGTAACCGACTTTTAGATAAGTTTATCCCATTATGAAAGTGTCATGGCAACTTGAAGCAGTGCTTCGGATTGTTCAGTCTTCATGGATATCAGAGTGTCACCACAACCCAACCAATATGTTTTTTGGATAACCGAAGAAGCTCATCATTCCAATTCATATTACCTAGTTGAGATCTTCAGTGAAGCACTGAACAAACTAACATAATCTAAGTTATTATAAACCAATCATGTACTTATGTATCTAAACAATCGCAACAAGCCAAATACCTCGATGAAGTAGCCGGTGCCGACGTCGACTAGGACCTTCTCGGCGTCGTCAAGCGTGCCGGGAACGTAGAGGGAGGCCGTGAGCGGCACGAGCATCTTCTTCCCTGCACACCCCGAGCCGGAAAAAGAAAGGTTAAACAAAACCAAAATCATACGACCCTGCAAAGGAAGAGAAGGACGAAGCGTGCGATGTGAGGGGGGAGGGGTTGGAGGAGCCGTGCCTTGGGGGCGGAGGGAGAGGTCGTGGAGGGCGGCGGAGGCGTTCTCGAGCCGGGTGGCGGCGGAGCGGATCTTGGCGAGGCTGTCCTGGAGGAGATTGACCTCCAGATCCGTCTGCTCCTTGAGGGCCTTCAGCTGCTCCACGCTCAGCTTATCCAGTTCAATCCGCGCGGGGCTCGCCATGTCGGCTGGCTATCCGAGCTTGTCGCGCCGCCGACGAGTGAGGTGGGTAGGGTAGAGGAAAGGCGGCGGTGGTGAGCGAAGGGAGGAGAAGCGAAGAGACGAGGGCGAAGAATAGGCAACATCGGTATCGGAACCAGGTATGGAAGTATGGAACCAATATTTTTCCTTAAACGTGTCCAATTTTTTAAAAATAAAAATTTTATACGAGATAAATGGGCCGAAAATCGATGAAAATCGTTCAGTTTTTTATGAAATCGCTGAAAAATCATCTATCGAACAATTTCACTTAGCCGGTCGATTTTTTTACCGCTAAATTCAAAAAAGTTTTACTTCGAAATCATTCGGTTTCTACTGATTTTCGGGTGAAAATCGATGAAACAGCCTCTTTTTGATTTTCTGATTTGAATTGGTATTATAAACCCTGCGTGTAGCTCAGTGGTAGAGTGTCAGCCTTGTAAAAGGCACAAAAATAGTTTCGAAATTCTTTTTTTTCAATTGCCTTTTGTTTTTAACTTCTTTTCACTTCTGTATCAAATATTTGGCGTCTAATCTTATGTTTTACTTTTTAGCGTGTCGAAATCATACTCAAATGGGTTAATCGTTAGTATCTTTGATTGTACAATGGTGTCATCTTCTTTTATGTCAAGGACTATGAGTGTGTTTGGTAGGGCTCCAGCTCCACTAGATTTGTGAATTTAATAGAGCTGGGTATTCTTAACTCCACCAGATCCATAAAGTTAGAGCTGTGAGTATATTAAGAGTGTTTAGATAGATCATCTTGTTTAATATAAACTTAACTCACTTTATTTTAGCTTATAAGTTTTAGATTTCAAGTAAAATTAGAATCTTGAACTCTACCAAACAGGCCTATGTTTGTTAGGGATAACCAAAAGCAGCGAGGTGAAGTTGTCTTCTTTTTTTCAATTGCTTTTGCTTTTAACTTCTGTATGAAATATTTGTCGTCTAATTTTTATTTTTTTATTTGTTAGCATGAGGAATCATACTCACATTGGTGAATCGTTAGTAGATTTGATTGTACAATGACAGCATCTTTTTTTTATTTTTATGTCAGGGACTATGTTTCGTAGGGATAATCAAAAGAGATGAGGTGAAGCTGTAGGGACCAGGCCTGTACCAGGGGCCAGTGCGAGGTGAGCAACCGCACAGGGTCCCTAAATATTAAGAGTTTGTTTGGGAGAGTTTTACTCTAAAAAAAATCAGCTTCACCATAGAGTAGCTTCACCATAGAGTTGAAGTAGGGAAGGGAGGTGTTTGGTTTGCAAATTAGATCCAACTTCAAAAATAGATGATTTTGATGTGGATACCCATTTATGCCCTTGGATGTTGAACCAATGGTAAAGGCTTCCTTATGTGTGTAACTAGTGGCAAAGGCGTAATTATCTAGGAACTTCACGAGTGGAGTGCAACGGTATTTCTTGGAGTACCCCTTGAGGAGCTCCACAAAAACCATAGAGCAGCCCCCTAGATTCGCATTTTTTCTCGAGCCAGAATTATGTGGAGCTGGGATGTTTGGCTACACGAATTTGGAGTGGAGCTGAAAATTGAGGAGCAGAGCTCTCCCAAACACCCTCTAAGGGTCTCATTTTTACCAAACCTCCTTTAATTACTGAAGCTTAATCTTAGTGTTAGCAGTAAACTAGTAAGTGAGTAGCCTTTTTATTCACTTCTCCGTAAAAACTTCCACTAATTCATATATACTTTCTCCACTCTTCTCTCTTTATTTTCTTGTACTAAACTTTTACTTAAAAATATTCCTAAGAAAAATATGGGCCAATTGATATTTTAAAGATTGTGAAACAACTATATTATTTTCGTAATTCAATTGTTGCATATAGAGTTTTGTTAAGTATTCACATGGTTTTTGCATTTGCAAAAGGAATTTTTATAAGTTGAATTTTTTAAGCCCTACTTAGATTTTACAATGACTCAATAAAGATTTAATTATTGGAAAGACCCACGATAGCGAAAGATTTAATTATTGGAAAGACTCACGATAGCACTACAATGACTAGACATATGACTACGATGACTAGACGTATGATGATTACAAAGTTATATGCTAGTTTGGAGAGTGAAAATGATCATTTGTTCTTGAAATGAACCCTTTCTAAGAATGTCTAATTTTAAATTTAGCTCAGGCCCCAAAATGCTAGGTACAACCTAGTAGGGACGTTAGGTATTTGTTGTTAGATTAATTTAAATAACACATGTTGCATGAGTGTTTCGATCTTTTAGAGTGACAAATATGCACACTATTTAGTGTGCTGGCCATAAAACCATGAAAAAGAAGGAAGCCCCTTAGGTATTTGTTGTTAGATTAATTTAAATAACGTATGATGAGATGACTATTTCAATCTTCTAGAGTGACAAATATGCACACTATTTAGTGTGCTGGCCATAAGCCATGAAAAAGAAGGAAGAAGATGATTATACCATGATTGAAACATATTACAATGCCTTTGGCCAATTTTCAGCTATCCGATTCAGAAATGAAGGCACTAGATTGACTGTTACATTGTATTCGCTACAACCGACCTGTTGTATTAGTTGTTGGAGTATGTCGCCGTATTTTGCTTAAAAAAGAGTAACTTGGCAGTAAAAAAAAGTAACTTGGCCCTATAGCTCAGTGTTAACCGTTAATTTGTATTCTCTACAGCTACAACCGACCTATTGTAGTGGCAGCTAGAGTATAGGCAGTATTTTGCTGTAATAAATATATTCAAGTGTTTCACCATTTGAACTTATGTGAATTAAAACAAAAGTGTCAGAAATACAAGTCTTCAATACCATCTCCAAAAATAAAGACACATTCGATGCAAACTAACCCATCCCCAAGCATGAGCCTAACGATTCAATCATCTTCTGTACATTTTGATGGTTCTCATTCTAAACAGCATCCCTCTTCTATTAAGAAAGATAAAATTGACTATAAGATGATGTAAATTCGTGGTATTTACTCTAGTACACTTCTATTTTACGCCTTTGCGGGAAGACACTACACTTTCATAGCTACTCACTCCGGTTACAAATAGTTGTTGTTTTGGATATATGTAGATTCAAACTTTAGAAATTTTCATTGTCGATATCTTTTTAAATATTTAAATCAGATATATGAAAATCATATGTAAGATTTGTCTCAAGAAGTACTTTCATTTATAAATATGTTATAATAGAAATTAGTCAAGGCTGTGTCTTGGAGACTATGTTGATATCTAAAATGACAACTATTTGTGACCGAAGGAGTATTTGCCTAGGACACTGGACCAATTAAAATATAATATCTAAGTGAGTTTTTTTTTTTTGCAAATGACGGTTGTTGCACCTGAAACCTTACAAAAACTGTATCTGCGTATCATTCTCTCTCCCTCCTTCCACTCTCTCTTTCTCTCAGACTAACTGGGTGAAATAAGGGAGGTGGCGTAGCTACTCTTGACAATATAGCAAGTGACGCCGCGGATGGCACGAGTAATGACCAAAATAGAATGACATGACATCAAGGACAAGATGGGTAGTAGTGTTGTGGGGTGTGGCAATGTGTGGTAGCTCCAATAACAGCAGACGGTGGCGACGACATTTCGGCGATGCCCTTCGAGAGCTGGCATGTGCATGAGCAACACAACGGCAAGGGAGTCCATGAATGTAGGCAAACAGCTGAAGATGGCTGGTGGCGATGGTCGGCCGTTGCCAATGCTAGGGAAGAAGATGGTGGTTGTGATGGCGCTCCATGGTGGTGCATCAACTAAATTAGTTTGGGGAAAAGATAAAGGAGTTGAGGCAGTACCACAAAGTGAAAGGAATCGTGGAGAGGCTCACCAAGTTGGTGCAGTGATTGATTCCTCCTCCTCCAAGTAGGCGTCGAAGCTCAGTAGGGCCACACCCGCGTCAACCCTCTGTTCTACTGCTCTAGTGATCTCCCTAAAGTTTTGTTTGCGTCAAAACGTATTCCACATCTCGATCTATCTTTTTCCACGAACAATTTCATCTTTCCTAAAAGTGGTTCGTCAAAATTGATGTCATCTTCCTCGTCATCGTTTGAGCACCACCGTTGTCGATTGTGCCACCATCGGTGATCCCCTGCCATCATCGACCACATTGTGCTCACCTCGCCCTTGTCGAAACTTCGCTGGATGCCGTCGCCGCCATTCGTCACCACCTACAGCCACCTCAACCCCATCACCGACGCTGTTTCCATGGCCCTCCATCTACGACACCGCTACCTATCACCTCCCTAGGATCCTACTGACCCGTCTTTGCCAATGCCTATGCCTCCTGATTTGTCGTTCACCATTGATGTCGCCAATTAGAGCTACCGAGAGTATGCATAAGACGAGACTTCAAAGACCGAAAGGACAAAATGGACTTTTCACTGGTATTCTCTCTCTCCTCTTTAGCTTAGAAATGATATTATATTAGCCGGAGTATCTTCTGATAAATAGCCACGAAAAAGTAGTATCATCCAGCAAAGATGTGTGCTGGAGCAACCACCTCAATTTTGTAGTATTGTGTAGCCATTTTTTCATTAAGAAATGAACAATATCCATAAACCGGCTAAAGTAACAAGTGACATCATTATGTATTTAAACACAATTTTCGCTGCCTCTTTACCATATTGAATAGTTTCAACCACAATTTTTAAAAACAAGGTTCAACCACAAACTCTTACCTCTGTAACGACAAAGTTGCATTGTATCATAATTTTAAGCATGAAGTTGACGTTAACTTCTTTTAACAATTCTAATCCAAGATCTAGGGAAAATTTTTATATGGCGCTACTATTTATTGGAAGTTCACAAATTTTCAGCGATGTATAAGAAATTAATCTCAAAGTGTAACTCCTCTGAAGTTATAAACGGAAAGAAACACCATAACCTCTGCATATAGCATCTAATCTTATAAATAAGTTCAATTATGTCTCATCAGGTTACACATTTTCTAAGTACATTCTCGATAGGTTATAAGTTTACTAATGGCAATTCTACCCTCTCCATACTAATAAAGTATAATGGTATATCTATACACATATTTTTGCATAAGTTCAATCAGACACAAATATAAACCAAACTAGTTACATGCCCGTGCGTTGTAATGGAAACTCAACTTGCGATAAAAAATTTATTTACAGAGCACTAACAGTGGTAAAGATGAACAATTACAAAGCAATATTAAAAATAAGTAGTTAGAGAGCAGTGATAAAAATAAATAATTTTAATAAAGTATGAGAAAAACTTCTTGCTTTATCTCTGATATATAAAGCAAGAGTTTCTTCCCGCGTCACTTCATCAAAATTACTAACCTTTGCCACTGTTAACGCTCTTTGTAAATAAATTTTTTATTGTAAATTAAGTTTCGTTCGCAGAACGCGTGAAAGATCCTCTCCGCGTGGCCACTGGGCAGCAGTTAGTAGTTACCCTATCATAAAACCGGAGAAACCAAACACCCCCACGCCGGAGAGAGAGAGAGATAAAAGCGAAGACCTAAGTTCCAAAAAGAAAACTCCCATCGCCGCCGCCGCCGCGAGATAGCCGGGTACCGCCATGTCGACTCCAGCTGCCGCCTACTATGCTGCCGTCGCCCGCAAGCAGTACTTCTGCTACCAATGCAACCGCACCGTCCTCCTCCCCGCCTCCGCCGCCGGCGGCGGCGAGCTCTCCTGCCCCGACTGCCACGGCGACTTCCTGGAGGAGGTTAACGTCCCCGCTCCCACCATCCTCCCCTTCCCCTTCGCCTTACCCTCCATGATCCCCTCCGCCGCCGTCTCCCCCTCCCAATCCTCCTCGTCCTCCACCGCCACGTCCCCCTCCAACGACCTCTCCGCCTTCCTCACCAGCATCCTCGACCTCCGCGGTGATCGCGTCAGAGTCGGCGGCGGCACTGTCTCCGCCGCCGGCACGGCGACCCCCGAGAACGAGCCCGATGCCTTTGACCCGGTCGTGTTCTTCCAGAACTACATCCACACCCTCATGGATGGCGGCGCCAACATCCAGGTCCTCCTCGACGACGCCAGCGTCAGCCTCGCCCCCGGCCTGGGCCGTGTTGGCGGGGCAAGCTTCGGGGACTACTTCGTTGGCCCGGGTTTGGAGCAACTCATTGAGCAGCTCGCTGAGAACGACCCCAACCGCTACGGCACGCCGCCGGCCGCCAAGTCAGCCCTGTCTGCGCTCCCTGACGTCGTCGTGACTGATGCCATGGTCGCCGCGACGGAGGGCGCCGAGTGCGCCGTCTGCAAGGAGGATTTCTCACCTGGGGAGGGGGCTAAGCAGATGCCCTGCAAGCACATCTACCATGCCGACTGCATTGTGCCCTGGCTGGAGCTCCACAATTCGTGCCCCATCTGCCGCTTCGAGCTGCCCACCGATGACCCTGATTATGAGGGCTGTAAGACCTCGAACCCACAGCCAGCTGTCGGTATTGCTGCAGCTGCTCCATCTGGGAGGTCTAGTGCCACTGAGCAAGGATGGGAGGAAATGGGGGAGAATGCAAGGGTGGTAGAGAGGAGGTACAGCGTGTCACTGCCTTGGCCTTCCAGTGGATTGGGAGGGCAAACACCGCAGCAGGGTGGGAGCAATGGGGGCGCTGGCAGCAGCTCACGGGACAGTGGCTCGCAGGATGGAGGGGCGCCCAGCAACAAGAATTGAGCACAAATGTGCGATCAGTTGGAGGTATTCACACAGTAAAACAACTATTTGTATTGGCTACCGTTTTCTTAGTAGATTATAACCTGTTCAGAACTATTTGGTCTTTTCATGGAAGCTCTAGTTTTTTCCATCTGTGTTTGGACTTTAGGACTACTGATTTGTCTTAATTGAAGGTAAAGAAACATCCAAATTTGCTCGAACTTTGGTAAAATGCAATGGCATTTAGGTATCCTAAAGGGGCAAAATTCTTAAAAAGTATATAGAAACCCTGATAAAGCAGGAAAATCTAGTGGTAAAAACTTGATTGTCCACATCCAATCTCAGGCACACCGCACATCTCTAATCTAGTGATCTTCAATCGTCGTACAGTAAGAGACTAACAGCGGAATATGCTACTTTGTAATAAGAAATTTGTATTTGACAGTAGGCAGCTGCTATCACAAGATGGACACATTGCTGGGATTATATTTGAGATGAGCAAGCCAATCCTTTACTTGTAGAGACATTAGTTTGATTGAAACACTAATTTTTCAAAAAAAAAAAAATAGTAATAATGCTGCGGTGAAACATTGGATGATCCACACACCGCAGTATCATCCACACATATAATTTCTCTAGTTGTCTTAGAAGCCAACATATGTTGATTAGGTTCTTCCTAGTGAGGATCCTATCCTTGCACATCTCTAACCTAACAAGGCCTTAATTTTTGGGTGAGTTTTCACTTTGCATGCTCAAATCATGTGATTATGATCCAATCCTTAGTTTTAAGCATATCAAAATAATTTACATTTAGATTGCACTTAACATGTTAAGGATTCCAAAAGAAAGCCATCTGCTTGCAAACATTTCTTGTTAATCTACGAGTTAAGATATTACTCCTCCCCAGCGCTAAACATTTGTTAGTTTTATTTGCGAAACTTTACCCCCAGTAATCATAGTGCCATTCATGTTCTCTTATACCTGACAATTTTGTTGACTGTAAAGTTTCGCAAATCTCAGTTTCATTGAAGTCCTTAGGCGGTCCAGGGATTTCTCAGAGCAGTAAATGAGCCATTGATTTCGGTTGCTTTGCCTGTAATTGCTGGAGAGAACATGTTGGTATTACTCCCATAATGTAAGTTTACCAAAACTCCATCTGTTAGGTAGCTATCTAACACATGTAAGATGGCCTTTTCTTTTCTACCAGCTAGCAACCATATATAGAGCCTGTTTCAAGATTAAATAGGAATAAGGAAATATGGTTGCCTTATCTGAGCCTTCTAAACTGATAGTTTTTTTAGGTTTACTGCTCATTACTTTTCTTAGGTTACTGCTCATAACTTCACGTTGTCACAAGAGGACCCTTCTTTATGCAGCATTCCTGTTTAATTTTTTATGCAGTATTCCTGTCCAATTCAGCATTCTGAATGCATTTGGGAAGTTAGATATAATGTTATCAATACTGCAGTTAATATATTGGTAGAAATGTTGACCGTTGCCTTTTTGCTGCATTTAAGAAGATTGACTGGCCAAAGTTTTCACTTTACACACGTCACACACTTCTGTAATTAACCAAGTATTGGTATACTTCATTCTAGAGGGGAGGTTCTTTTAATTTATTTAGAAATTATTTTCGATTATGGTACAGAACTTCTGACAAAATATGTAGCAAAGCCATCAAGGTCAGCTGCTCTGTAAGGAACATAGCATTCATGCGCCGAGAACAATGTCATTAGTATCATTGTATTTGCATCATCTTCCCACAAGTTATCCATGTCTGAGCACCCACCTTTAACATTTGGACCAAAAATGTATCTACAGAGAAAGTTGCAATTTTCATAGCGGCATGGTTAGTCATCTGATCAATTTATGTTTGTATAGCCGAAATGTAGTTCCCCTTTTACTAGTATATGCCATCCTGGGGAACTTCTGACATTCCTACTTCCATTTTAGTCCCTCCTCTCTTAGTATCATTTCTGTTATGTTTCCAGTTGCAAGCTCATTTTAAGACAAAGAGGATCAATATAAGTCAATATATTAAAAGGTGCCTTTTCCAGAAATGGTAATTATATATTCAGATAAGTTTCTCGAAGGTCACTCTATTGTCTTACTGTGTTTTTGAACCATCATCCTCAATTTAGCTCTTCTTCACAATTGCTTACCGACGTAGTTCCGTTGGATTCTAATTTAATTATAGTCATTATGATTTCCATGCTTGCATGTTTTGTTGGTTTTGCTGTTGAGCAACTACACAATGGTATCTTAAAGGCATAAATGATGGCTTTAATTGTTGAACAGTGCTCAAATTCCATGTTCTGTGCAATCTTTCCTTCTCATCTTTCTTCTAGTCTGGTAACAGATGACAATTTTCTAACTTCAGATTGCATGCACAGGCCCAAGGAAAACTTGCATATGATATCGTTTTTAATTGTTTCTAATTTATTTATATTGGTGGTTAATTTTGTTTAATTCTTGATGTGCATTGATGGTTGATTCTGAAATTAAGTCAATGCATCGGATCCATTGACTCAGCTTGGAGAGACTAATCAAGCAGCTGCTTGGTTCAGCTATTTTGTTTCCTCATGGTTTCTGCATGTTAGAACCAATTAGCTAACATTTGTCAATTCATTATGTGAGGACATAGCTTTTGACCACATTATGACATTAGCACCTTACATTTTTTATAAATTGACTGCTTGTAATTTACAAGTGAGAGGATGTATATTTTTTGAAAGCATGTTGATGAAACGAAAGGTTCACATGCATCATTCTCGAACACTAATGTCTCAATATTTGACAATGAAATGCATAACTTTCGGGGTACCTGCTATATTTCAAAAGCAAATTAAAGAGAGCATAGAGCAGCCGGTATATGCTAGAGGACATTGATGTAAACATAGGAAAAGCCGAAAAGTCAATAGTCTGAGCACTTCATCTAGAACAGATCTTGTTTTCAGGCCCAGCGGTCTCTAGACTTAGGAACATGCTAGACCTGATTGTCTACGAGATGACACTAGGAATCCAAGAGGGTTTGATACAGGGTTCAATTTATGTTAGCTTCGATTTCTTCCTTTTTAACTGCACCCACCTGTTATTCTGCTTGCTTGTGCATTGACTCAAATTTTCGTTGCCCCATCTTTTCCCAGTGTGAGACAGCCGTTGCATTTCCGCTTCCATAGTTTCTACTTTCTACCAACCGCTAACAGAAGTGCTCATCTGATTGCAGGTTCACTCGTTGGCGATCCGTTCAAAGGCCTACAGTGTTTATGTGTCATCGTGACTTATACTACAGACATCAAAGGACCAAAGGAATTTACAATCTGTTTATTAGATGGAACAATTTTTCATTTTAGTTCTCTCTGTCCATTAGGTCGTGTACACGAGGCACAGCAACTGCCGCCGCAGGAAATGTGCGTTGAGAGTTGACACTCCATGTGCAAATTGATGTCGTTTCATCGAAGGGCCAATCTATCTAGCCTGTTGTTAAGTCCTCCAAAAAAAATCTATATAGAGCCTGTTGGGTGTGTGTGTTTTTGCCAAATGCGCCTTGCCGAACAAAGCTGGCAGAAGTTCTGTACCTGCTGTCTCTTTGTTTGCAAGAGTCCGTTGCACCTGCAGCTCTGCACGCACGGTTGTGCACTGTGGCTTGTGGCTGGGTGCACACGTCGGATTCCGGCTTCGTATTCACTCGCTAGCTACGCTAGAATCATGATGGAGCTCAGCGACTTGCGTCTGCTAGCCTGGGCAGGACATGGCTTGCTTGGCTTTGTCAAGGACACGCCGTATTCACGTCCAAATGCGTCGCACGGTCACAGGATTCAAAACCGTGTCGTTAAAAAACCTCGGAATCCACCGCCGCGACTACTCGTTCAGAATAGCTTATGCACAGCTTCTGTTAAAAAAAATAGATTATCTGTTGAGCAGAAGGATTCTAGACAATTTCTCCTATAATCAAAATCTGATTTGTATACAGATCAGAAACTTCACTGTCGAATCGATTTGTATCGTGAATCGGTTGTCATTACACCGATTCCGCAGATTCTGACTCAGATTCTGCGAGTTCCGCCTTCCACGAGTCGTCACAGGCATAAGGGCTTTTGCCGTCGTCCCTAAACCCCTCCACCACCCTCATCCGCTCATCCGTCATCCACGTCGATCAACAATCAGTACAAACAATCAGGATTGTCGAATGGCTAGATTCTCTAGTCAGCAGATTCTACAGACAACTACTTCTTTAGACAGCTGACTACAATCCAGAATCTGCACAATCCGAGCCTATTCCGGAGAGGGCCTAAGTATCCGCCTCGCGCCAGCCGCGACGTCCTGCTACGTACGCGCGCAAGGCCGGCAGGCTCGAGCAAACATAACGCGGCGGAGACTGGGCCACGCGCGCGGACCGACGCGACGTGCACCCCCGCCGGCGTCGTACCCAACCCGCAACGCCGCCGCGCGCGCTAACCGCAAAGCAATTCCCTCCGCGCAACGACGCAAGGGTAAAAGGCCGCGCGGCACGTACGAGCCGGCCCCAGCGGCGAGTCCAACGGCGCCCCGGCCGGGCCAACCGCTGCCGCGGAGCATGAGGTGAGGTCTGCGGCGTCTGCCTGCCCCCTTTCTAGTCAATCTGGACGCGGCGCTCATCTCCTGTACAGAGAGAGAGGGCGCGGCTGGCTGCACCGCACGGAGAGCTCAACCTCTCCACTGCGGAGATGACCAGAAACCCACCCTCTCTGCACGTCAGAAAATTCACACGCAACCTTGACACTTTCTTCTTCTGTCGGCAATAGCAAGCCTCCCAGACGTTTAGCGTCCCATTGATAGCTGGCTGTTTGAAGCTAGGGCGGGTACGGTGAATCTACAACTTAGGTTTGTGATTATCTGCGACCCGAATTTGTCTCTCAACTGGCTGCTGTTTCGGGTCAAGAAATAAGGGAGACGGCTAAAGGTGGCCGAGGATCGAGAAGGTGAGGGAGACCGGTCAAGAGAAGCAAGGAAAGGACGCAGCAGCGCATACAAAAGCTAGGCATGCAGAGGGTGAAAACCTAGTGTGGTGTGCAGCGCAGTGTGCTCGGGCGTGTTCGCAATGTTGGCCGCGTGACCATGGCCGGGAACTCGGCGTGAGAAACAGGTGAGCGTGAAGGCCGAGCCAGACAAAGCTGGAAGGAACGTTAGCCAGGAAAAGAAGATATAAAGAACCAGAAACGTTTTGTTGCTGATCGACTTGAACCAGAAGAGTCAAATCATGAAGCTATATTTTTTAGTTACCTAGCTTCTGTGTGGCAGAGTTCTATATCTCAACTCAATTTCAGATCTGAATTTTGTAGATTAAAATAAAGTAAATTAAATTTATATTTTTAGTCTAAAATATAAACAAGATAATTCACCTAAACACTCTTAATATACCTATAGCTCCAACTCCACAAATCTGGTAGAGTTAGGAATGCCCAGCTTCACCATATCTACGGATCTGATGGAGTTAAAGCTGTGCCAAACACATCCCTAGTATGAGTCATAGTTACCTTTCTTGAGTCTGTTGCCTAGTTCGAGTCCGGGTTAATAGTTTGTTGAGTTGGAACTTGGAATCGATCCCTTAGGGCATGTACAAAGCCATTTAATATAGCGTCTCTTAGTGATGAGGTGGACATGCTTCGCTGATGTGGCAGGGGGAAAAGTGCAAAAAATGCTAGAGTCGACTCTGGATGAAGAGACGACTCTTCACAAGCTCCTAGGCAGAATTACAGACGAGCAGTATTAAATAGCATGTTGACTCTTGTGTATGTCCTTTATACATGCTTATCTTTTTTACTTAGAAGGATATGCTAAGAGACACTCTTGACTCTCTATTGTACATACCCTTAGGTGTGTGAGTGAACGAGGATACAAGCCCCGGGCCGAATGTCCATGTATACCATCGTCTTAATTTGCCTGTGTGCGTTTTTATGCATTTCTTTGAGAGTTCTCTGCGACTGCGTGCGTGGATTCCTTCTGTGGTGGTGGAGTTTGGGCGCTGGATCACTTACGATTTGTTCTTTCTTGTTCTTGCATTGAGGTGTGCACGGGCAGGAAATCCACTATGCTTTGGTTTGTGGCTGCTAGACGATTGAAGCTGTGTAAGATCGAAGGAAAAGAAGCTATTCTTTGGTTACACGGTTTTGTCGTTGGTTACGTGCGGGGTGCTTGCTGTTTCTTGCTTTGGCCAAAACTTTGTTGGGAAGCTGCTGTGGATTTCATTGCGTAAAAGGAGGAAAGTGCACCACGAAAGATCAAGCCAGGTCGCGTACAAATTAGGATTCCTCTAATTTGTACCGTATCATCACCCACACAAAACTCTAAACGAGGGTAATATTGTGAGAATTGTTCGAATTCTGGGCAACCAAAAAGCTCAGGGAAGGACCATCGACATGTCTTGCC
The DNA here is from genome assembly GCA_036346375.1 of Guadua angustifolia. Classification (NCBI taxonomy): domain Eukaryota; kingdom Viridiplantae; phylum Streptophyta; class Magnoliopsida; order Poales; family Poaceae; genus Guadua; species Guadua angustifolia. Next base: position 15,165,327 of record CM070518.1, on the reverse strand, counting down.
AAAATTTGAGCAAAGAACTTGCCCTTGTGTACAACTAGGATAGTGCGTTGTTTTTTCACGAGAAAAATTTCGTTTTTTTCCGTCGGCGTTTTTAAAAATCATCGAGAAAACGCGTGAAACGGTTGAAAAAACAAAAGTACATTTGCATTTGCGCTAAATCGAAAGATCCTTTTCGTGTAAAACAGTCGGAATGATCCAAACGTCAATACGTTTTTTTTAACACGCCACGTGTGTCACTTTTTCATAGAAAAAAATTATTTTTTTTCGGCGGTGTTTTATTTTTTAAATCGTCGAAATAATGAGCGAAACGGCTGAAAGAACACAATTTTTTTCGTGGCGTAACACGCCACGCGTGTCGTTTTTCTTAGAAAAAAATTCATTTTTTTGCGGCGTTTTATTTTTTAAATCGCCGAAATAATGAGCGAAACGACTGAAAGAACACAATTTTTTTCGCGGCGTAACACGCCACACGTGTCGTTTTTCGTAGAAATTTTTTTCTTTCGGCGGCATTTTATTTTTTAAATCGTCAAAATAATGAGCGAAACGGCAATTTTTCACGGCGTAACACGCCGCACATGCCGTTTTTTCAGAGAAATTTTTTTTTCGACGGCATTTTATTTTTTAAATCGTTGAAATAATGAGCGAAACGGGAAAAAATAGAGAGATAGAGCTGTAGAAATATCTCTTTCGATGAATTATTTAGAAAATATTGGAGACCGAGCTGGAAAACCGTGGTGGGGAAAAAGTCTAGAGGCGATGGAGAAAAAGTCTAGAGGGAAAAGGGAGAAAAATTATTAGAGATGACAACCTTCTTTTGTCGAGGCTAACACTCTACGCGTTCACCGAGTAATAATACATGGTTTAAAAAATATTAGAGATCAAGATGGGAAATCGAGGTGGAGAAAAAGTCTAGAGATAGAGTTGCACATATATTTCTAGTGACGAAAACGTTTTTTCCCGGGAAAAAACGGAGAAAGGACCTAGATGTAAGGAGCAAAGACTTGAATATTACGTTTTTGGACTTGTCCGCTATACTGAAAAATTAGAAAAGGGCTTGTTCGCGATTTGAATTTAACGGGAGCTTCTTTCCGTAAAATGGCGCACGAGGGATCCAAACACGATTTTCGGAGAAAATATTTTCTTCTCACAAAAAATCACGAAGGATCTATTTGTAATTTATAAAAGGACCAAAACGCAAAATTTTTTGAGCCGAGCCGAGCCGCCGGCTCGGCTCAAACGAACGCCCGCTCAGGAAGTCTCCCGGAATTAGGAGATGGTAGATTTGTATGTTACAGAACCATGCTCTGAAGTCTGAACTCTTCACTTATTTTGTCCTGTAGATTTTGTTTTTTTTAAAATAGCTCCTATGCAACAAGAATTGCAAATCTAGCCCCCCTAAGTGAGTACGGAAGGGCCGACAAGGAACACCTGTCCCCTTCCGCGCTAGGGAAGCTCGGAAGCTTGTTGCCACCATGGCAAGACGATGAACTGTAGGAGCACTCGGTGACCGCAGGACGAGCCACGCTACCGTAGCACGATAGAGCCGCAGGTGCTGCTGGCTCCTATTTAGCTGCGGCAGAGCGATAGCACCTGCTGGGTAGAAGTAGCATGGCATGAGCTCCTTTTGTTGTGCAATTTTTTCTAAAATATAGTTTTTGAAATTTATTCGATGCGGAGGATTAGGAGGAAAAGATAATGTCAGTGATACTAAAGAAGGCACCATGCAATGTGAAATACGAACACACAACAATCACTTACGCTGATATCTAAGCATGTTTAGTATGTTCACCGGCAATGTCTAGATATGTGGACTGAATGATCCACATGTAATTTGTTGTATGCATGTGATAAGGTGAAGTGGTGTTTCTTGTTTCAACAAATGGACATAGCATCTCGTAATATAGGTGCGAATTATATGGCGCATAGAGTTCTGTTCGGTGGTTATGTTCACCTTGCTACTTCTACGATACAAATAGCAACACAGACGAATCATGAACAGAATTATAGCTAAGATACATGTGCGCCTTTTGAAATTGAAAACACTGAGGAATAAAAAATATGTCATGGTAAGTGTACATAGAATTGGTGTTCTTAGCACAGATCCTAAGGATAAAGTGGGAAATCATATGGCACCCACAGAGAGGCCGATCTCTAGGATGGCGTGGACGCGACTGGTTGTCACAGTAGTGGCAAGCATAATTGCAGCTCGGATTGGCAAAGAAGCAATAAAGATGGTAGTCACTGTCGAGGTAGACAACCTACTAGTTGTTCCTCTCTGATCCTCTGCCTCTGGAGGTCAACGTTCTGCCTTCGGATCTAGTCTTTGTTGATCTTCTCCATGTGGAGCCACTCTTGCGATTCATCAAGGCATATTAGCACTATGTGGATGTAAACTTGGGCATGTATGTGATACAGTGGGTCCACCATTCGATGAATTTGCAATCCTAGTCTGCAAGGAAGAGTAGGTGTTAGCGAGCAATATAGCAATACATGTGTGGAAGTATATGTAACAAATAAAGTAGTTACTATGAATAGAGGGCATTTGAAAAACGATGTCCTGGGTTAAACTGGTCATTACAAACCTGGACTACCACATTGAGGTTATGCTTGCATGTGGCCAATACTAGGAAAGATGTGCATAGTCACGTAGCAGATTTCTACTGGAGTCTTTGTGTTTTGAGCGGAAGATCGAAGATAGGGTGATCGGGGTTAAGAGGATCGTAGATGTGTGTGTATTTGAGTGAAGGGTCACACCCTTCAAACCCTAACTGTCCCCTCCCACATCTTGAGCTACATGTTGTTTGTCATGCTGCTCATGAAATAGTTAGTTAGTGGTGCATGGGGTATTTACATAACATGTCAGACGTGGCTAGCGGACTTGACAATTATGCCACCAAAAAGGTATGGTTATGTCTGTGTGAAAACATAGGTGACAGTGTGGTGTTACATGTGACGAAAAGCAGGTGGCAATGTATTGTCACCTTGGTCAGAAACAACATGTGGTAGTATGTTGTCATCTAGATGCACAGTAAGTGAAATTGTGATTTCATATCAGTGTGAAAAAGCATATGATAATTATCGCGATACGTATTGACAAATTTTGTTGTGACGTAATACACTTGTGAATAGTTCAATATTTAAGAGACTTTGTAAGGAGCATTTCACGTCATTTTTCTTTATAAAAAATGAAACAAAGCATGAAGAATGAACAATAACTAAAACGTCATGATGTACAGAATACTATTGAGAAATCCCGTTACATAACACATACATATAATCCCATTACATAGCATAACATATATAATGACTTGAAAAGCATAAAGCATAGAAATGAGACGCGTACAACTAGAGAACACAAATAGTGTAGCAATCTGCATCGGACAATCTCAAGTCTAATCCGATCACCACTTCTTTGTAATGGCAAAGATGATCCTATTAGAACATGAACCGGTCTAGTGAGTGCTTGGCACTGCACAAATCATATTGGTTGTCTTGCGTGATAGGAGGGGCCTTCGCAAGATGGCTGGGTCTTATGTGCTACTCGCTGAACATTTCGTCCATCTACGTGCTCTGCTATATTACAATTTACCATTAGTGATGTAGAAATTCAAATTACAATAAGGGACTGAAATTATGTGAAGTACGTACTGATACAAGTTGCGGAGTGCTGGAATGTTGGGGCTATTGGCCAAACTCCTCCCTTGAAACTTGTGACATATAGTGTTAGGTAAGTTTGACACGATGAAGTATTTTAATTAGACAATACATATCTATCGTGCTTGATGGTTGGACAATGAGCCTACACCATATGCATGCACGATGTACCTTATGTACGTCTGATTGAACCAGACATCGTACTATTGTTGTTGTAACAACCGTGCTGATGCGAACGTGCCCCAAGCCGAACTTGGCTTTATTAACTCCTCATCGAGCGAGTCTGTTTTGCAGTTTATGATATCATCAAGAACTATACATGTTGATAGTGGAGCAGGTGCTTATGGTTGACGCCTAAATGAGGATGGAAGTAGAGGCTTGGTTTACGTGCATTTGCTTGAAGGGATAAGACATATTAACAAGGTTAGGATGGTTGAACATTATAAAGTTTGACAAACTGAGGTATCTGTCATACTAGGGGTGTTTGCTAAGCGGACGACGAGTGAGCCTAGCTAGATCGATGCATTGACTCACTAGGATGCTACGACCTAGCAACAGAGGATGGTGGCCTCGGTTGGCACCTGTAACAATCATGTCACTAGGATGACCACAAGTAATGACCTCGATAGTACCCTTCGTGTCGCCGTAGACGGCACATAGAATCCTCCATTAGGGCCTATACAATATTATGGTTGCCATATCGTAGCGCAGTAAAAGCCTCCATGGCAATACGGTGGACACAGGCAAAACAGGAAAATTTGGTTACTTATGGAAACATTAGTTGATACGCAATTGAAAATTGAAACTTGTGCCTTGTTAGTTTCTATTGACATAGCCGGAGCTGACTAAATACAACAACACAAGTCTCATTCTTGCTGGCTTCCAAGTTCTCGTCCTTTGCACCTTGTTTATAGCCCGAACATCCTCACTTCTAGCTTTGAACCCAATACGTTGTTGCTTTCTCTATGATCTTAAATATCATCCTCCACGGGTTTCGAAATTTCATCTTTCTCTAGGTCTATGTGAATATTAATGTTGGCTTTGGTATCTCCCAAATTTATAGCATGTTCACTGGTTGTAGTAGTGACTTCCTTTTTATCATCAGAGCTAAGCTCAATTTGACGTTCAGACTTGCTAGCGGCAATAGTATGATTAGAAGTGGCAGTATCAATTTCAACATCAGAATCCACCACAATAGTTTCATCTGTCAAATTTGAGAATGCAACAATATCTGTCCGAAATAAAACAAAAGGAGCTTGATGTTACATAAGGACATTCCATAGTGATGAAGACAAAAGCATCAAAGAAACCTTCTAGATTGTACTGCTGTTTAAAACTCCGAAGGTCAAAGATAATGCTAGCAGCAGAAAGTACTAGAATACTTACAAGTAGGTGGTTCAATAGCAGCTGCTTCCAAGCAGACAGACAATATAGCAGCAAACAGCTTCACGTCAGTGATCTTGGACAAATGAAATAGCGCCTATCTTATTGAATCCCAAAGGAGATTTTGCAGGAACAAGAAGAATCTGTTGGTCATTATCTCCAGCTCCAGAGCCCTGCCAGTTTCATACTTAAGTATTGCATCCATCTGTTTGTACCTCCCATAAAAAAGAGCACAAAGACACAACTACCTAAAACAAAATAAAATTGACATTCCACTAAAAGCAACGAAGCAATCGCATAGAAGGTAGCACTAGAATAACTAATGGAAAATGCTACCAGCATAGCCTATTAGGGAATACTAACTAGGGCCTACACATCTACTATGTATTCTTAAAAACAACATTCATAACATTGTTTCACCATCACTTACCTGGCTGTTTGCACAAAATCATCGATATGATATATTTTACTCTAGTCTATTTCAGTAATTCATGAAGTTCTCTCCAAATTTATAGTGCACTCAAATAATATTATTCAATAGGAAATGCCTGTTGATGACCTTTCAATTTATAAAAGAAACAAACACCACCTTTTCTGATGTTCCCATGACGAAAGTATAGCCTTGATTTTTTTTGGCTGGATCCGCCACCTGAACACCACTCACCACTTCACCAATCACCACTGCAACACTCACCATGGCCCCGACAAACAACGTGACACTCGCTGGATCAGACAGCAACACTGCGTGGCTCTAGCGGCCTCAATGCCGGGGTTGTGGTGGGTGTGGCCTTTGGTCATCGTCGCCGTTTTCATAGAGACCCCCGGCAGTGCATTGGCTGCTGTCACCACCAACGATGTGCAACCTAGCCCTGTGCTAGCCACAACCTGTTCTGATCACGGTGACATCGTAGCTTCCTCTTCTGATGATGTCATCGCCGTCGGGTGGTTAGCTCGTCTTACACAATGGAGAGCTAGGCTCGTGCATCTTATGGTGTGTTCGTTAAGTTCATTCACATTGTTATTTTTGTTTGCATTCACTTTAGATAACTTCGCTTTCAAAGTTTTGCAAAGTGTGTATACTATACGCTGTATTTGGTGCAGAGCATGTGTACACTGAAGTTGTAACCGTAACAGATACCATAGCATCACTCACCATGTCCCGATCGATCTGAGCAACGTGGTGCCACCGGAGTAGTCAGCGTGCACTAAAAAAATTGCGCACAAGGCATTGTTTGGCCCATTAAAAAAAAAGACCTAAGGGTTTTTGGATTAGAGGAATTTTATTAGAATGTTTTAGGATTTAGTTTAAATTTAAATTAAATCTCAAAATCTCTCAAAGCAATACCAGTCATCCAAACGGGCCTAATTGTGAAGTAAAACCACCGGATAATACTCATTTGGATTCCAAATGGGATTTTTTTTTTCTGGTTCATATGGAAATTGAGCAGTTCGTTGATTGAACAGTTTGCTGTGACATTCATACGTTTTAGACGAAGCCTAAACAAAGTGATACCATTTTCCCATTTGTAAAGACAAAACAATATAGAACAGAAAAAGGGCAGTTGATAAAGGGCTACTTCCATTTTCCAACCACTATGTCATTTTGTCTGCATATCTTTGTTTCTCTTCTTTTTCCTTTTCAATCCGTGAAGGCGAGAAGCCAAGCAACCTCTGCTTGATGGCGCGAATCCTCGTCAAGCACCTCTCCGCGCGCTCGATGGCCATGTCCGCACTGTCCTTCCCTCCCCACGACGCTCTCTTCCTCCGACTCCCCCCCTCCTGCTCAACCGCGCCGCCGCCTCCCCACTTCCTCTTCCGGTTCGAAGACTCTGCAAAACATCCCATGGGCCATGGTGACCACGACCGCTAGTAGTGAATCGAAGGATACACGCATGTGCAAAAGACAGACCTTGGGTGCACACGGAGCGCATGGGAGCGGAGCGGGAGGCGGTGGCGCCGCCGCCGTCCGATGAGACGAGCGGGAAGGCAGCGGCGTCCCAGCCGGGCTCGGCGATGAGGCGCTTGAGCTCGGCCTTGAGCTGGCCGAAGCGGCCGGGGTGCGCGGCCTCCAGCTTCGCCAGCTCCTCGCCCGCCACCTCCGCCATCCACGCCCACTTCCCCGACGCCGACGCCATCGTCCGTGTCTCCGCCCGCGCAAAGTGAGAACGCCGCGAAAACAGCCGAGCTGAGCAGAGGTTGAGAGTTGAGACGCCGCAAATGGGAGGATGGAATGGATACGGCGCGGAGGCGAATTGGAGGCGTGTGATACGAGATTTTGATTGATGTGGACGGTGTTGAACGTTGGTGACTTACCTGACACTGCAGGACGGCAGCACTTAGCTACGGCCTCTCGATCTCGGCGACTCGGCTACGGTGGCATTCGCTGACTGTCTCCTGTCGCGCGATCCGGGAGGTTCGTGATAACATAATAATAACCTAATGACTTGTGTATGCACGTTCGAAATTTTCAGATACACTCTAACATTTTTTTTATACGCGTGCAACATTTTTTACCAACACGTGTAATATTTTCTTCGACAAACAGTGAAATTCGCTACAGTAAATAGATGTTGCAAGCGTTCAAAAAAAATGTTGCACGCGTCGGAAAAAAATATTGCACACGTAGCAAAAAAATGTTACAAGAGACGTCCGATGGGATGAACAGTGATCGGACATCCGAGCGCTAGTATCTCCCTAATAATAAACGATCGAAACGACCACCTATCACGGTAGATGATCCGTCGTATCATGAGACCGTAACATGTCATTTCTATGTTATTCTACTATATATAGGTTTTTCTGCTGGTACCATGTCTTGTGTACACAGAGTTTTCTATGTACGCATCGTGCACACCAACTAATAAAAGTCATGAAAAATTCTAAAATAATTGTAGATATACTTCATAGATTACTCTACCTATGTATGAAGTTTTAACATGAAATTCATTGTATATCGAGAGTTATAAAAAAGAGAAAATTCTGACGGGGTATATAATGAATTTGATCTTGAAACTTTATACATAGATAGAGTAATCTATGAACCTGTCGAATTTTTTTTAACTCTTGATATATAATGAATTTGATCTTGAAACTTCATACATAGGTAGAGTAGTCTATGAAATATATTTACAATTTTTAGAATTTTTCATGACTTTTATTAGTTTATGTGCACGATGTGTACACAAAAAACCTATATACACAGGATATGTTGCCTTTCTGCTACCCTATTTAACCGTAGCAGGATATCCTCCAATGTTTAAATCTGCTGTAATAGTGATACCAATCTGAAAAACACTTATCAACCAGAAGTGCAGATACATACACCCTCCAGGCCTCCACGGCCAACTTCTCAACAAAAATGCACGAGGCCATAAACGCGAAGACTTCACGGCACGGTACGGGTGCTGGGGTGTGCATGGGGTTTTGTTGGGCGCCGCGCCGGTTTTTTTTTGGGTTCCCGTGGCTTTTCGAGTCCTGGTCTGGGTCTCCTTGGTTCTCCCGTGGCTTCGTATCGGTACTCGGTAGAACAGCAGCTTGGCTAGCTACCCGTGGGTTCAATGGGCCCACAAGGTCAGAGGTGACACGTGGAGGTGACGAATCTGGCCAGCTCGGATTGGCAAACTAGACACGGCGGCACCGTGCAGATATCAGCACCAACTGGTGCGTCGGTGTACCAATGACTGAGGTTAATGGATGGTTCTCTCTAGAATCAATTAAGCTAATCTCTCCAATTTTTTGATTTACCATACGATTTTTAGCCTATGGACATCCAATGGCTAAATTGGCCATGCACCTCCTTACTGCAGTATTTTTTCCCCATGTTCCATCCCCAATGCACAAACAAGTTGCTCCCTTCCTTCTCTTTCCGCGTATATGTCATTTTAGCCTTTAAATTTTATTCTTATATACATATTAATACATAATTTTGAAGTAATGTTTGATATATCTTACTAGAGTAAGATACCGTACAAAGAACAATAAGTAGCATAATAAAGAGAAATAATATATATATATATATATAGGAAAATAGTTTCATACTACCGGGAGTACGTACTCCCGGTTCAACCCACCGTAAGCCTGCGTATGGATTGCTGCTGTGGAGAGATCGTGTGCAGTGCATGCCAGAGATCGTGTGCAGTGCATGCATGATTAGAATCTTGTGCAGTGCATGCATGACCAGAAACTGCTTGCGCGTGATACGCCCGCAGGTGCATGCATGGCGCCCGCATTGCTGCCGTGGAGAGATCGGACAGGGTGGGAGTATGTACTCCCGGGAGTACCAAACGGACAAGCTGTGGGAGTATGTACTTTTGTGAAAATACAGTATGGTAGAATGATATTGAATTACTCAGGAACGGAGAGTACAAAATTAACCATACGATCGACGACAAGCTGTGGCTAAACCGGAAGGCCAAGTAAGCAGCCGGCCAGTCCACGAAACCGGCACCCTGTTGTCCTAAAAGTGGTGCAAAATGCGCACTCGCGAATCTTCAGGAGAGCTGCTGTGCAACGAGAGACAAGCTAGCCGTGCAACGAGAATGCCTTTCGCGAGCACCAGTACTGTACCACGAGTGCTCCCGAAGTACACAGCTTTGTGAGCATAATAAAGTGGACAGTAGATGCATCAGATCGAGCTTTGAGCCAAAAACACGCAGCAAATATGTAGATGTGCATAAATAAAGTTCATCAACTCACGTATTAACCATACATCAGCAGCAACGATCGAGCCAGGAGATCGAAGTCAGAACAAGACACGCCCTAGTGCCATTCATTCATTCATTCACTGAAACAAAACGAAACAGGGCGAAGCAAGCACGAGCATTCCTGCAAGACCATCGATCACCCGAGTCGGGTCCCTTGCTTCGGTCCTGACCTCGATCTTAGCTTCCGTGCCTGGTTCAGCGACGTCGCCTGCTCGATCTCGCGAATCCTCTCCGCTCTCTCTCTCTCCCCTCCTCGGCGCGGCTCTGGGACTGGGCGTCCTTCCCTTCTCGCGCTTCTCGGCTGCGTCTGCGTCTGCGCCTGCGCCTGCGCCGCCACTCCCGTGCAGCTTTGCACAATCGGCTCGAAGACTGTGTAGAAGGCCATGCACACGATGCCATACATGCACAACTCCATAAGCTGATAGGGTTCAGGGAGGGAAGGAAGGGCAGCTACTTATTACTTACCTTGGGTGGCCACCGAGCGCGAAAGGGAAGCGCGCGAGGAGGAATGGGTGGCGCTGTCCGGAGAGGCGGACGGGAGCGCCGGGAATGGGAGCACATCCTCCGGGCGGAGGCGGGGCTCGGCGACGAGGCGCCAGAGCTCGTCTTTGAGCAGGCCGAGGCGGCTAACGGCCGGGGTGCGCGGCCTCCTGCTTCTCCGGCTCCTCGCCCACTCCGCCAACCTAGCTTGGCGTGCCTGAAGCGGCGCACGCAAAGCCAGTGCGCGAGCGCGTGCACGACAGGAGGAACAGATCCAAGAGGTGTCACTGCTGTGGAAGCTGATTGGACGTGGCGGGGAGGCAGACGCGGAGCGCGGTGAGGAGTCCTCGGCATAATCGGCCCGTTGCCACGCAGAGTACTTAAAAAAAATTGCTTCCGTATTTTTCTTTTTTAACGATTACATAAATATTAATGTATAAATATATAGTAGATAGTGATTACTTTCCTTTTCAGTTATTTCAAGATTTATACTTATAGAAGCATTAGACTGCTTATAAAAGTATCAACTAAAAGCGCCGATAGTCAATAAAGAAATTTCATTCGAGATTTTAGATTTCGTCCGGGGATGAGATTCAAAATCCCGGTCAACTAAAAAACAAAAAAAATTCAAATTGCAATAGTATTTTCAAAAATTTCGGTAAATTTCACTACTAAATTTTCAGGTATTTTGACCGAATTTTGACTTTTAAGGACCAGATTTAGGTCAATAACCCTTAAGAATGTTATCTTCCATAAAAATTTGTTGAAAACTGAATTTTTGAGATATTTTATAAAAATAGGAGAAACACTGTTAAATTTTTATAAAATTGTAGACATGCTCTAAAAATTTATTGTACTATCTTTAGAAGTATAGAAAAAATCCAAAAGAATTGATATTCATTTATTATATTTAAAAATTCAAAATAGAATGAATATAACTGAGACACTAACCGTGTTAGAATTTTATAAATTTGCTCGAGTGTGAACATAATCCAAAATTTTTAGGAGAACTTAAGAATAACCTCAGCACCTTTTTATAAAAGTTTCAAAAATTGTAAACGTTTTTGGTTGCTCAATAAAATCTATAAAAACAATACATATAGCACCATAAAGCTTTTATCAGGACAATAGCATTGTCACAATTTTTAAAAATTTATAAAGATTTATCATCATTTAACAAATTTATTTGAATATTAGTGATGTGTCAGGACCATCTGCAAAAGTTTTTAAAAATTTCTAACGAGGTTTGAACTATTTTTCATTCGGTTGAAATTTGTTTGTTAGTCATCAGTAGCACTGTCCGAATGTTTGAAAATTTCTAAGGCTTGATCATCAACTGAAAATTTTATAGGAATATTTTTGATGCGTTAGACCATCCACAAAAAATTTCAAAATTTTCTAACATGGTTTTCCTATTTTTCATTCGTTTGAAATTTAACGGTCAATCTTTTACCACAACAGAAGCACTATTAGAATTTTTAAAAATTCCTAAAGCTTGATTATCATCTAAATTTTAAAAGGAGATTAGTGATGTGTCAAGACCATCCACAAAAAATTTTAAAATTGTTTAACATTGTTTTGACCTTTTTCACTCAATTGAATTTTATCGAGATTTCAACAATTTTGGCCAAAATGCTAGTAATTTTGGTCAAAATTTCAGATAAAAAATTCTGGATTTGAAATTTTTCCCCAAATTTTACCAGATTTCATCCGAAATTATGAGATTTCAATTAAACTTTGGATTTCTCCACCTCCGAGATGTGAACCGAAAACAAAATTTCAAACCCTTAGCTAACTTGACACCGGCATGGCAAACCAACCGACCTTGGTAACAGTTGGTGGGATTACTATGACAGGTTTGATGTCGTGCTCTTCTAAATCGGCATTAATGGGTCGAGCACATGGGCGCGGCAACAAGATGATGGAACAGTGCAGTGGGGAAAATGCTATGGTACACTAGAGCGACAAGTTTCCCGCCTCAGTTGTCATCTTACCTCCCCCAGGCTCCTACCATGATATACGGGACACCTAGGTGATATATGTCACCTGTTGCTGTTTTCACGATATGAAAGAATATTATTTTTTATAAATTTATTCGAGCCAGATTCATAAAAAATATATCACCACCAAGGTACAAAATTTCACCGAAAACCAGTGAAATTTCTCTAAAAGTTCGGATTTTGGGCCACCACGAAATCCAAATTACAGCTGAATTAAAAATTAAAAAAATAAATCGATACAGTAATTTCATTTTTTTGGTAGACTTTGCCCAAACCTATCGAAATTTCAGGATTTGAAACCGGATTTTGATGTTTTATGACCAGCTTTGACTGGTTTAGTTCAATAACTCTTAAGAAAGTCATCTTTCATGAAAATTTGTTGAAAAACTGAATTTTGAGACATTTTAAAATTTTGGCAAAAATACTGTTAGATTTTTATAAAATTGTATAAGCTTGATAATAATCTGAAAATTTTATGGTACTATCTTTAGTAGTGTAGGATCATAAATTTTTTAAAAATAATTAAATTTATTTTTTATATTTTAAAAATAAAACACATAATGAACATAATTAGGCAAGAATCTTGTTAGATTTTTACAAATTTTCTCGTGTGATCATGATCTAAAATTTTTACATGATCTAAAATTTTTATGAGAGAATAAAAATTGCCTTAGTACTGTTTTATAAAATTTTTAAAAAAATTAAACTTTTTTTTGGTCAATCAAATCTTTGTAAGCATTGAACTTCATTTGTTATATTATATTTCAAAAATAAAAAAGTGAAAGAACATAAATGCTATTATTTCTTGTAAGAATTTTATAAATTCACTGAAGTGTGATCATGATTCAAATTTTTTATGAGATCTTAAACATGTTCTTATAACCCTTTTGTAAAATTTTGAAAAATTTTAAACTTTTTTTATTGCTAAAGCAAATCTATGTATTGATCATGAGCTTTTTATCTGGATATAGCACTGTCAGAAGTTTTAAAAATTCGTTAAGCATGATAATCATCTAAAATTTTATATAAATATTAATATTACATTAGTACCATCCAAAAAAATGTTCAAAATTTTCTAACATGTTTTGTACCATTTTTTATTTTGTTCAAATTTGCTGGTAAGCCTTTTAACAGGGCAGTAGCAATGTTCAAATTTTTAAAAAATTTATGATGCTTGATCATCATCTGAAAATTTTATGAGAATATTAGTGATGCATCATAACCATGAAAAAAAATTCAAAAGTTTCTAAAGTATTTTGAACCATTTTTTATTCGGTTCAAACTTGCCGATCAGCATTTTATCAGGACAGTAGCAATGTTTGAATTTTTAAAAATTCCTCAGACATCATAATTATCTAAAATTTTTATGGGAACATCATTGATATGTCAGGAACCTCCATAACAAAATTCAAAACTTTTCGACATCATTTGGACTATTTTTTGTTCAGTTAAAATTTACCAAAATTTTGCCAATTTCGCCCTAAATTCGGTTAAAAAATTCCGGATTTGAATTTTGTCCGAATTTTATCCGAAATAATGAGATTTCGCCATGCCAAAATTTCAAATTTCGGTGGAGTGCGAGATACGAACGAAGACGAAATTTGGAAGCCAGTCACCGCACGGCATGGCTTGGCGTTGGAAAGCGCACGATTTTCTTGGGCTTGGCTTTCGGGAACGACGCACACAGTCCTCTCTCTTTCGGTCTAGGGCGTTCTGTAGCAGCGCCAGCAATCCAGACCTACAGAGTTCAGGACGCCAAAAAGTTGCTCTTCTAGTTCACGAGGATGCACTTGGCTCCACGAAAAGCTGAACCTCTTTCCACAAAAAGAGAAGGAAGATACAACATACAACTAGAGAAACAGATTATAGGAAGCAAAGAGCTGAGAAGGCAAGGGCCTGTAATTGCAATTCTATAACACAGAACATGTTGTTACAAAGCAATAGACAAACCATGTCATGACATGAAGACATTGAACATTTCAGGCGAACATGGGCAGCTCTGTAACGAGGAATATCCCAGCGCAGAAACGCCTATCAATACAAGTTTGCTCATCGAAAAATCATCTCTCATAGGCAGCGAGCACACACAAAGCAGTACAGAATTTTCAGAATTTGCTCACGTTCATGTGCCATCTTCAGGATGATCCGCAGGATTATGTTGGACTGTAAAGAACCTATTGATACAAAAACACCTTGAGCAATTGCAATGAACACTCCAGGCATTCCAGTGACTGAATGTGCACCTATCCATATTCATCTGAATACTTCACCACCCCATGTTACTTCTGGAATGAAATGGAGTATGAGCCTGAGTTTGGATCTTTAACAGCTTTGAAATTGTCGACACTCATTCCGAAGCGCCCAAGCACAGAATTCCCCAAATCTTTTAGCTTTGCTGCAACAAATAAAGTGGATTCACAAATTTTGATAAGGAAAAGGTATGACAAAATGAAACCAAATGTCACTATAGATCAGGATACACAGAATGACGGAATCAACATAAAATAGGCAAGTCCTGATAACAAAAACAGGATATCTAAATAGCTATTTTTATTCAGGATACTTTGTATGAGCAACGTAAAACTTCAGTACATTCCTTGCACATATTATATTCAATGCACTTTTATCACTGATTGTGCCTATAAGTAGATAACGCCATTTTACATTTACTCCTGCAATAAACGATCCGCATACATAACGGGATGAGATAGGGCCCTTAACGTGGCGTAAACGAGCTGTTGTCAAGCTAAGCGCCTTGGTATGCGAACCACCGCCGATTATCGATGGCGCACATGATCCGCTAGAGACTTGGTTTACTCATTGCTTGGATACATAAAGTGATACATGACATCCCTTTTATAGGATGGTTAACTTGGAGCCTAAGAAAGCAATATTCTAATCTATAGTAACTAATCTTATCTATAGTAACTAATCTTATCTATAATAACTAATCTAACCTAACCCTTGATTTCTTATTTTCTAAGCAATCTAGACCGCTGCTACAGTGCCCGTGGTACTGTTCACTTGATACTGTTTATGGGCTCGGTCGACCCATAACATTATTCCCCCCTTGCGAATCAACCTTGTCCTCAAGGTTGAAGTTTGGAAGATTCGCATGAGATGAAGCGTTGGGCCTTCGGTCGGCGAGGCGTGGAGGTTGGAGATGCGATCTTCGATGGTCACCGTGGTAGGAGGATCGTCGGCTCTGATACCAAATTGTTACATGCACGATCCGCATACGCAGGGATGAGATAGGGCCCTTAACGTGGTAAACGAGCTGTTGTCGAAGCTAGCACCTTGGTACATGCAGAGCCACCGTCGATTATCGATGGCAGCGCTTGATCTGCTAGAGACTTGGTTTACTCATTGCTTGGATGCATAAAGTGATACATGACATCTCTTTTATAGAATGGCTAACTTGGAGCCTAAGAAAGCAATATTCTAATCTATAGTAACTAATCTTATCTATAATAACTAATCTAACCTAACCCTTGATTTTTTATTTTCTAAGCAATCTGGACCGCTGCTACAGTGCCCGTGGTACTGTTCACGTGATACTGTTCATGGGCTCGGTCGACCCATAACATGCAACTAACTAGCATCGTTGGAAACATGACTTTACATATAAGATGCCCGCAACTGCATACTACACCGAAATCATAAATGAAGATAATGATGTAATAAATATTTGTGAAGAAAACATTACCGATCATCTCTTCCTTCATCTTTTCCCTTTTCTCAGCTGCCAGTGGCTCAAGTCGGAACAGTGATCTCTTAGCTTGTTCATTTGAAGGATCTAACTCAATGATTTTTTTCATATCTATGATGAGGAATAATGACAGCACTCATCACTAGCGAAAATTAAAAAATAACATCAAAACGGTCATGTGCTATAGTAATGATGTCAAATTGATGATGTAAAGCACATAATGGAAATAAAATCTAACCAACAATAGCTTCATCATAGTGTTCGAGCTTTTCATGTGCTTCTCCCCTCCGGAGCAAGGCTTTCAGGTATGAAGGATTCAGCTCAAGTGCTTTGGTGCATTCTTTAATTGTTTCATCATATTTCCCCTAAATTAAGACAAAGTCAGCACTGTGGCTTGCTTGCAATAAAATATGACTCAAATAAAATAACTGCGTTAAACAGAATGTGCTAAGCCCAAGTAAATAATTATGAGAGAGATCACGAGTAAAGAAATTTAGACTATTCAAGCATGAATTTTTAGCAAAACTAAAAAACGATAGATGAATTCAGCTACCAAGCTTTCTTCCAAAAAAAAAAATCAACTACCAAACACCAGATCAACCCGACCTAATCTAGCAAGCTTATGCAGCCTAACTCTTAACAGTATTTTCAAGAAATTTAATACACGATGGTAAGGACATACCCACTGTATATCAAGAAGGATAACTGTTTTTTAAGGAAAAATGTAGAGCTAAGGGATAACTATAGTGATGGTAGGGTGCCCTATTCATGTAATAAGAATAACTATTACAGCACTATTGCACATTCACATCAATGAAAAGGACCAATGATGACAAGAAAATATGGATACTTTTCTATAACCTTCAAAGTTATGGACCAATCAGAAAAGCTTACCAACTTCAAGAAGCATACAGCACGATTTGAATGGCATGCAGAGCATACATCTTCAGCAGATTCTAGCTCAGCAGCAATTTGCAATGCAATCTCATATTGTGATAGTGCATTCTCATATTCTCCAGCACCAAAAAGCTTGTTTCCTTCAGCTTTTGCATCATTTGCTTGGCTTCTAGATTTCTACAGCAAGTAGAAAGGGAAATCATTTAACAGAATGCAATAAATCTCCAACAGGATGCTAGATAAATTATCCAATTTCAAACAAATAAAAGAAGTAATCAATATAATGAGATCCAAACAATAGCTTCCACAAGGACGAAAAAATCTGGTGAATTCCAATTGCTGTTTACTATGTACTGGCAGTTACAAGTACAATAATATATCGGAACACCACACCAGATCAGAACAAGGTGGTCATTAACTTGAAAGGGAAAAGTACTATGAAAAATAGTATGGCAAGTAAAATTTCAAGAACAAGATGCATCTACCACCAAAGAAATCCTTAACTGTCAGCTTTCTAAATCTCACAAGCATATGTATAATTGTCTTGTATACAACTAGGCAGTATTGCATTCAGTTCAACCCCCCTTACTGCAATTTTGTATAACCAGGTAACCAAATATTTGGCTAATAAGGCCTGAGATCACCAAATAATAAAATGAACCTATGGAACCACATGCATACTAAGAATCAAACAGAATAGTAGGTACCACAATAATATCTTCTAGGAAAGCAGCAACAGACACTTTCTTAGCGAGGACATCAAAAGGATCAGCCAAATTGGAGAAAATAAATTCACTCGCTGAGCATCCCAACAGCAGAACTTATCAGTAGATAGCTTAGTATGCACTAATTACTTATCTTTGCATCACCATCTAACTGTTCACATATTTAAGAAGCTAAACGGGAAGTGAGGGGTTCATCACTATCTACAACCAAACCTAACCTAAACAATAGCCCATACTAGTAGAATCCTCGGCTGCAACCAAGATCCTGCTCCCTGTTCCTCCCCCTCAACGCCCCAATCGAACAATCGGTTACCGCACGACCCCCAGTGACGAGAACAGCACGAAACCGACATGTCCTAGTTGAATCGGAACCCCAGATTTGAGCACATCAGTTCTCAAAAGCAAGAGAGGAAGCAACGGGTGGGGGTGGATGGGCCACTCGAGGCACTACCTCCCGCAGCTGCTCGTCGGTGAGCGCGTCCTCGAAGGCCTCCTCGCCCTCCTCCGCCTCCCCGCCGGCCACGGCCGCCGCCGCCGGCAACGAGGGGCAAGCCGACTCCTCGGCCCTGGGCTGGCTCCGGCTTCGGCTCCGGCTCCGGCTCCGGCTCGATCACCACCATCCCCCTCTTCGATGGGAGGTGTGAGCTCCTGACTCGAAATGAAAAGGATCTTCGCGGAGAGCAACCGATATCTAGTAATCGGGTCGTATCGGCTGCAAAAGGTTTATGCGCGTTGAGGAACTAGAGAGCCCACCTCCCCACGAATCACAAGCGCAGACCGGGCCAAGCCGAATCTGCAGAGGCCGCGCGAGCTGCTCCCATTCCGCGGTCCGCACGGCGCTGAAGACCGTGGCCGGCTCGGGTCGAATTGGCGGCGGCCCATCTTGGCCTATTGTAAACAAACGCCTCGATTACAGAGCCAACATGGCTCAGCTGAGGCCGGCACACCTCCTATCTTGGGCTCGACCATAGGTGTTCAATTTATATTTCTATTGCGCCGAAAAATGTGACGAATGGTTGATCGGTTCAAACACACGAGAACGTTAGGTTCATAGTGTGCCAGCCAATTTGATCATGTAATTAGTAAGATAGGTAGAAAACATACTCAAAACTGATCTTATGTGATAATCGGCAAAGATCTAAACAGCTATGCAAAGCCGATTAAATCAAATGTAACGATAAATCTAAAAAACCGATTATAGATGGGAAAAGGTAGATCTTTCTAAAAAAGACGTTATGTAACAAGATCGAAAAAAATCAAACCTAGCATAATCGATGAAGATCAATAATCGGCGATGAGCAACTCTACAAAATCGGATTACATAAAAGATTTTAAATTACAGGGCTACTCCTAATCGATAGAAAAATAAAAAATAGATATGAGTTGTTTGGTTGATTGTGTTGTGCTCTTTGTTTGCCCGTGGCCATCTTTTATGAATTTTTTTTAATAATACAATTTATTATTCAAATTGCAAAAGTATACTTAAAAAAAATACAAAAATATACCTCTGTCGCCCTTTGAGTAGATGAGAGAGAAATATCGCTTGTTCAAAGGGCGATAGAGGAACGTGTCGCCCATTCAATGGGCGAGTAAAGGCCACATAGGAATGGCGACTATTCGCCTCCCTCTATTGCCTGACCATATGGCGATAGATAATAAATCGACCGTTGGTTTGGCGATAGAGGGCGATCTTTGCCTCATCGCCGAACCAACAATGACGAAGTTCATAACTTAAACACAGCGTGACTGTGAGCCACCGAGCCCTCATTCCGAATTTCAGAGCCGAGAAAAAAAGAGAGAGGGAGGGAGAGAAGACAAAAAGGTAGAAGAGAAGAAATTTGTCGTCGTGCGAGGTAATTTTTTTTCTTGTTAATTTTGTGTAGTAATAAATCATGGTAGGGTAGAAAAATTTTAGATCTAGTTAAATTTAGAGGTTACCGATAGATATTGTTTAGCAACAAATCATGGTAGGGTAGAAAAAATTTTAGATATAGTGAAAAGTAGAGGTTACAGATAGATTTTGTTTAACAACAAATCATGGTAGGGTAGAAAAAATTTAGACTAGTTAAATTTAGAGATTACGGATAGATTTTTGTAAATTGATCGGGATCGTCGAACGCAAGAAAGTGAAAGTCGGTCGTTATGGGACCCGAGCAGCGTTCGCTCGAAGCGAAGGAAGTAAACAGACGTGACGATGGTGAACAAGACGACAACGAGCAAGAGACAAGAGTTTATCTTAGTTCGAGCCCCTGTGAAGGTAATAGCTCTACTCGATCGCTTAAGGTGGTGATTCTAGTTATATCGATGTATGTGGGTGTTTACAACTCAAGTCGATAAATGGCGATTCCTAGCTCAAGCCGTGGTGTGTTACGTGTTGTCTTCGTCTTCCCGAAGCTTGTGTGTCCTTGGTCTTTATACTTCCTCACGCATAGCGGCCAAGAGAAATCCTTGGAAGAGGCCCTCGTGCACCTTGAGGGTCGGGCAAAGAACGGCCCCGAACTTGCCACAGCGCCTCTGAGTCATCCCGATCCGCTCTTCCGTAACGTCGCTCAAATGCGGATCCAAAACCCAGGCGGTCCAAGGCTTGAACGAGATCCCGCTTGAGCTCGAGGTCGGCGGGTCGAAGCTCAGGTCTCGGCGCTCTAGGTCGAAGCCTCAAGATGCACCTGTGTGGTCGGGGCCTTCCGAGCTTGGGATCCGTTGACAGCGTCTTGCGGCGGTCAAGAACACCCGACCCTCGTCAGCTAGCCCCGAGGCTCTAGGTCGGGAACTCCCAGGGCGACCTCGAACCTTTATCTCGAGACGGGACGCAACCTTCGCAGTGTCTGGCTCCTGGCCGAGTCAAGCGGAGACCAAAGCGAAGTCTTTTGGCCTCGACACTGGCGACCTCCGGACTTCTCGATGTTGAATACGGATGTGAACGGTTGTACGCCTTTTGAGGTGCCGTGGATGGATTTCGCTTTCGTCGCGATTCATAAACCCGCGCCACATCGTCTGGTCGAAAAAGCTCTCGCTGGCGCCTTCGTCTTCAAGCTTTCGCCGAACAAGGTCCCTTTTCCTTCAGACCAAACCCGCACAATGACCATGGCCAAGTTAGGAAGGAGCACTCTGTCGGACTCGAGGATGAGGAGCTCGAGTCCACTGGGTCATGGACCCGTTCAGATGGCGACTCTGAGACAGCGAGACCGTCTGCGCGCCCAGGACCAGCGAGATCGTCGCGACCGAGCACTATGCCCTCTTTGGCTTGCGGACCCGGAGAGTGAGTTCGTCGCGAAGGTCCTCTCGGTGCGACATCGAGCTCATCAATGCAGTGCTAAACTCCGTTCTTCTCCTCACCATCTTTTCCCATCTATGCGAGGGGTTCTGGGGATCCTCCCGACCCCTCGCTCTTCTTTCGATACCGGTCTCTTCCGCTCCGGGAAGGACCCGTGGTTGGATGCCTCTACTTTCGGCGTGAGGTGGGCTCAAGTGGGCCTTCCCAAGTTCCAACCTCGGGATTCCCTTGGCCCGTGGAGCGATGCGCAGTTCTATCTCAAGAGGGGCGAGACCGCACGCCGATGTCTGAAGGACCCCATCGCCAACCGCAAGAAGGAGACTCGGTCGGACGACCTCGAGGTCGCACGAGGAGGCCATTGCCCTCATTCATATCTGCGCCATGCGCGGTCTCAACGGGCAGGCGATCGCCAACGATTTTCTGCGGAACCGTGTGTCCCCTCTTAGGCGGAGGGAACACCCGTTCTTCGAGATCCAGGGAGGCGATGATCCGACCCGCGAGGGCACGTCTGGTAAGTCTTCTCGCCTCGAGGTCTGGCTTGTGTACACCCTCCGATCTTCTCTTGACAACCGCTTGTCTTGCAACGCCGAAAGAATCCTGGGTCTCTGCCAGGATGGTCGAGATGTTTGGGAAGCAGGCGCATGAGTACGTCATCGGCAACCCCGTCCCGAAGAACGTGCTCCGTCGAAAGGACGAGGTAGGTCTCGACCAAACGCCGAAGTCTTTTGCTCGCGAGCCCTTCCTGAGCTTGCTTTTCGTCAGAGGCCCACAGAGTTCTTGGATCGGCCGGAGGATGCTCCCCGCTCTGGCAAGGGAGCAAGAAAGGGAAGAACGACCTCCACCGGGGACCAAGCCGGACGGAGGCAAGAAACGCCATGTCGAGGGGGGACTGCCGCAGTAAGGGCCCTTCTAGCCGAGCCCCGAGCCTTGTGTTTTCGTGCCTTGCCGTTTGACGAGCTTTCCTTATGCGATAGTAGAGCACGTTGCCGCCGCCGCCAGTCTTCGAGCACTCCCGCGCCCCAGTGGCCTCGAAGTTGAACCCGTGCGGCGGCGATGCGAAGCGAGCTCGGACCGAGACCTCAGTCGCGAGGACATAAGCATGGCGCCCCCCCGAGATCGGGCAACAAGACCACCGCCGACCCTTGGCGAGGAGGAGACTGGTGACCCAGGTAAGCCCCCGGCATCCCGGTCTGCGCCTCCCCCTTCGTATCTTTCTGGCTTAATGTATGCTTTTGATCGCAGACCTTGAGCACCCGAGCTCGAAACTTGCCCATTTTGACGATGGCTGTTGTCCAGGGCGAGTCCGAATCCGAGGAGGAGAACGCCTTCGAGCTGGTCCCGCGCCGCGATCGTCGCCGGACACTCACCCCTTCGGGCCAGCCCTTCCATGAGTTCTACCAAGGGCTCAACGACTCGTCCGAAGAAAACGAACCCGCGGCCAGCGGGGACTACTCCACGGGCGAGGCCCACGACTCAGATGCCGCCGACGAGCTTCCCGAAGCCACCGTGAGGGAGGATGCTCAGGGCCTTGAGGCCACACTTGAAGTGGCCTCCAAAACCCCACCAGCCACGATCGCCCCGGGCGCTGAGGCCGCGACTCCGCCGGTCACCGGAGGAGATCGGGTCGTGGAAGCTC
This sequence comes from Guadua angustifolia, assembly GCA_036346375.1. Taxonomy (NCBI): domain Eukaryota; kingdom Viridiplantae; phylum Streptophyta; class Magnoliopsida; order Poales; family Poaceae; genus Guadua; species Guadua angustifolia. The sequence goes on along the minus strand of CM070518.1, from coordinate 15,142,866 downwards.
ATAAACCTCTCTACCGGCTGCGTGTGCGGCCGAAGCTTGCGGCATCCCAAGCCGCGGAGGTCGTGAATGCCGAGGCGGATCCGGCTGCCATCCCCTTAGCATCGGAGACGAGCGGGACCCCGGCCGTGGAGATTGGGGCTAGCACTGCCACCATGTCCTCCCCTGTCGACGGGTTTAACCCACCGGAGGAGGCAGCGGATGACCAAGCCGCCCCCGGGGCGGGGACTTAGAGCCCTGGCCCAAGTGTGCCATCGGTGGCCGAGGTCGATCCCGGCACTGGCATGGCAGTCGACGAGGAGGAGGAGATCCCTCGCGATCGTATCGATGATCGTGAGGAATTCACCCGCGCGCGCCTGGAGGGGCATCTCCGCGAGGTAAGGGTCTTCCCCCACACTTCGTAGCTCGTAATTTGACCTCCTTGTCCCCTCTCATTTTTGGGCCACCCTTTTCGTCGTGAAGGTGATCGACCATGCCTCTCGAGGGCTACAAGGCCTTCAAGAGCATGCGGACGTGCTGAGAGGTCTCTTCGACGTAGTAGAGGCGCGGGAAGTTGAGCGCTCCAGGCTCATCAGGACCATCGAGGTCGAGCAGGGGGAGCTTGAGCAGAAGGCCCAGGAGCTCGTTGACCTGCGCTAGACGATGAGGGCTCAGGAGGTGGCCACGCGGCGAAGCTCGAGCAAGCAGGGGCCTCCGAGCGAAGTTTCGCTTTAAGGTGGAAGCAGAGCGCCGCCGATCGACCAAGGCGCCGAGACCGAAGCGGGCCAAGGTCATGGCCGGAGAAGGCTTCTGCCGGAGGCGCTGTCTTCCGAGCTTGAGGCCAAGACCTCGTGCTCGAGGGGAACTTAAGGCGCCAACAAGGCGCTTCGAGGACGAAGCGAGCCAAGGTCGAGGTCTTGGGAAGGCCTCTGCAGACAAGCATCCTCACGCCGAGGGCGTCCCAGCTCGAGGCCAAAGTCCTCGAGCTTGAAGGAAGTTGAGCGCACCACCAAGGCGTGCTGGAAATTTGAACGGGCCAAGGTCAAAGCCATTTGGAGAAGCCTGCGGAGAAGACGCCACCGCGCTGAGACCAAGGCCCCGGACTCGAGGAGAAACTCGAGCGCGTCAGAAGCGGCAAAAAGCGCCTGGCCCAACTTGAAGACAAGAGGCGTCGAGCGCGACGCTTCAGCAAACCCTCCAACTCAGGCGAAGTGGCGACCACGAGGCGAGTAGCCCACTCGGCGCAGAAAAGCTTGCCCGCGAGATGGCTGACCTGTAAAGGAACATTAAGAGGCAAGGAATGTACTAACAGAAGTGGTTAGTTTTTGGTGAACAAAGAAACCTCGTCCCTGTTGTGAATTCGTGGTTTGGGGATACTTCAGAGTCTCTCTTTTCTTCGCTTTGCTTGTTTGCCGTGCCCGTGCCTTTTAGGTCGTGCGCCGATAGGGTAGCCTTACCCAGCCCCCGTTGGGCCCGAGGTCGAGCGACGCGTGCCTTGGGCACAAGACGTAGATATGGATGAGAGGCCACGACCTGCAAAGTTGAGGAACAATTCGCAAAGGTAGAAAAACACGAGGCGAACATCGTTAAGTAGATTAGTGATCGCACGGCCCTTACGACCATGCGCATTGCTCGACCGTCAAAGCGGCGAGGTTCTTGGCTCGAGCAGACACAGGGAGAGCTAGATCACGAAGGTTAAACTTACGCTTAGCTCGTCCGTTGGGGGTGAACGTGAAAACCCGCGTCACTTAGACTAGGAGCGAATGCGCTGCGCACGGAGGTCGTGTTCGAAAAAAAGGAAGAGCCGTCGAAAAAGAAAAGCGGCAACACAAGTGGAAGCAGGTATAAAAGGGGAAAAATGAAAGACCAGCTTTTATTGAAATGTGAGGCATAGAGGTTACACATAAAACTTCGAAGTCGATCTATGTCCCACGAGCTAGAGAGCTCTCGCCATCAGACATCGCTAGCCCAGAAGCCCCGTGCGATCTGTTGAAACAACTCTATAGGGCCCTCCCACATGAGGATAACTTGTTGGTCTTTGGACGAGCTCTGAATCCGCCTCGAGGCTAGGTCCCCAACAAGGAGCTTCCTAGGTCGTCTGCGTCGAGGCGCATGTCTGCGAAGAGCTTGCGGGTAGTGCGTTGATCGTGGAAAGGTACACGACATCTTACTTCTTCGCGAGGGTGAGGTCGAGAGACCGTTCATGCTCGAAGTCGACCTAGTCGACCAAAGTGACCTGAGCGAGCCAGCGTGACCTCCGGAGGCGGGGCGGCCGATCATGGGAACACGAGCCGGAAGGTGTGGACCACAATGGTGGCTTGCTTGTTGTCGGGTAATGAATAGACCATAAGGCGGTGGAAAGTTCGTCCACCTGTGCCTTGCCGTGAGCGATCGAGCTCATCGCAACTCGTTTCTTGACGCTCGACGATTTGCCGGTTGGCGCATTCCGCTTGCGCGTTGCTCGAGGGTGAGCCACCGGTGAAGCAAATTTTGATGCCGAAGTTCTCGCAAAACTCCCGAACAACTCATCGTAAACCGGTACTGTTGTCGCGATAATTTTACCCGGAACCCCATACCGGTGACCACGAGCAAAGCGGAAAAAAGCGAGCACGCCCGAAAGCGATTATGGTCGAGACCGGCTCAGCTTCGACCCACTTGGTGAAGGTGTCGACGGCAACGAACAGAAACTTCTTCCCCCCGATTGCTTGAGGGAAAGGGCCGAGGATGTCCAGCCCCCATGTCGAGAAGGGCCAGGCGAGCGGGATGGTCTGGAGTGCGTGAAGCGGGTCGATCGACTTCGGCGTGAAAGCGGCATGCTCGGCGGTGCGGACGATATCACGAGCATCTGAAGCCTTAGAAGGCGGTAGTACCCATGCGGAAGGCCTTCCGACCATTGTCTGTCTGAAGAGTGCACCCCCAGAGGCTCGAGTGAATGTCGTCGCGAAGAGGTACTTACCTCCTCCGTGGAGATGCACCGTGTCGGGGCCAGGAAACATTGCGTCTGTAGAGCTCTCCTCGTGGCGTGTATAGGCTCGCCGGCGCTGATCCGGCTCTCTCGGCGGTCGGGTGGCGAGTCGCCCGTGAGAGAAATTGTGAATGGCCTCGGCCCAGGAGGGAATACCCTCGACCACGGCGACCATGGCCCCTTGGTCGGAAATCGACGGGGCCGAGAGCGTTTCCAAGATGACGTCGGGTGGGACATCGTCGTCAGAGGAGCTGAGCTTGGAGAGGAAATCCGCATTGGAGTTGTCCCGCCTGGGGATATGCTTGAGCTCTAAGTTCTGGAACCATTTCTCCATCTTGCGCACCTCGGCGAGGTACTTTGCCATCGAGTCTCCCGAGCATTGGTAGTCCTTGTTGAACGGTTGATGGTAGCCGAGTCGCCCTTCACGACCAAAGTACAGACACCCAAAGCCTTGCAAGCTCAGAAGTCGCCAGAGGGGCCGTACTCCGCCACATTGTTGGTCGCCGGAAGCCAAAGCAATTACATACCTCAACTTGTCGCGTGGGTAAGGATAAGGATCGGCCCGGCGCTTGAAGGACCTCGGCGGTCGAAGAACATGACCAGGCTTCTCCTCTTCATCTTGAAGTTCGGGAGGCGGTGCGACGTCGCCGACCACGAAATCGGCGAGCACTTGCGACTTTATGGTCGTGCGTGCCTACAACAGACGTCGAACGCCGCCAGTTCCATGGCCCACTTGGCGATTCATCGCCACCCTCCGGAGTTCCTCGGGATGTCCCCGAGCGAAGTTGCTCGGAATGACCACTGAGTCGCTGAAAATAGTGCGGAGCTTCCGCTGGCCATGAAGAGAGCGTATAATAGCTTCAGATCTGGGTAGCGCTCCTTCTGCCGTGCAAGACCTCGCCGACGTAATAGATTGGGTCTTCATTGAGACTCCGTTCGCCACCAGACAAAGATCAGCAGCTGCGGGCGGTGGCGCAAGAGTAAAGACAACTTCTCACCAGTTTGCGGCGTTATAAGGAGAGGTGGGGCGACAAATATTCCTTCGGTCGTCGAAGGACATTGCGCCTCGAGTCCACTCAAAGCCCCGTGCTTGCACAGGTCCGAAAGAATGGGAGCCCACGCCGCCAAGCCTCGAAATGAACTTTCTTGAGGCGGCCATGCGGCGGTGAGGCTTGCACCGCTGATCGAGGTCGGGCGCCATCTTCTCGATCGCCTCGATCTTCTCGGGTTTGGACCAACCCCGAGCACCCGATCATGTAGCCGAGCACCTTCTGGACGCCGCCGAACACGCACTTCTCGGGGTTGAGTTTGATATTGTGCTGTTCGGGGTTGGCGAAGGTCTCCTCGAGTCACGAGCGTGGTCGCCTTCAGATAGGCTTTTGACTATAATATCGCCCACGTAGACCTCGAGGTTACGCCGATCTGCGGCTCGAGCGTCTGGTCATCGACGCTGAAAAGTGGCCCCGCATTGCGCGAGACCAAATGACATGGTCGTGTAGCAATAGGTGCCAAATGGCGTGATGAAGGCATCTTGCTCTCGTCGTCGGCCACTTTGATCGGTGGTACCGGTAAGCGCCCGTAAAGCTCAACATCGGCATTTGCGGTGGAGTCGGCGATCCAGTCGATGCGCTGGCGGGAAGTTGTCGCCGGCAAGCGAGTTCAACCCGTATGGCCGAGCGATATTCTCCACTTCGCCTTTCTTCGAGCGATGGTGGGTTGGCGACCACTCGGAGTAATCAATCTCCGGATGAACCCGGCTTTCAAAAGCTTGTCCGAGGTTCTCCTTGATGGCTGCGACCTTCTCCGGGAGAAGCGACGCGACTTTCGCGCCGCAGTCGGGGCCGGATCCCACTCGCAATTTGTGCTCGATCACCTCCTCGGGACGCGGGCATGTCCGCGTGCTCCCAGCGAATATACCTTTGTTAAGCGCGAAGGAAGGTGGACGAGCTCGAGTTCTATTGGAACTCGGCCGTACCGAGACATGAATGCACTTGGTCGGTCGCTTCTCATTGTAATGATCGGCCTTTCATCGCCCATGGGCTGGATCGCCGCCTTCTAGCGAGCATTCTTCTCCGTCGTTCCGGACGCGTTGGGGTAGCATGCGGCGAGAGCCAAAGCCTTGGTCTCGCGGTGCATGACGCCGCTGTAGGTCGCCTCGCACGGTGATGACACCGTTAGGGCGAGGCGACTTCATGCCGGTGACCATAGTGGTTGGCGGCCATGAACTTGACCAAGGCGGGCCGCCCGAGGATGGCGTTGTACGGGAGGTCGCCCTCGACCACCTCGAAGGTGACCGGCTTCGGTCTGGAAGTTGTCCGAGCCGTCGAAGGTGACGGGCAAGACCACCTGCCCCAGGGGAATGGTCGAGCTCCCGGGCATGATCCCGAAGAAGGGAATTGCGACGTTCTTGACCTTCGACCGAGGAATCGTGATCGGTCAAAGCGCCCCGCTGCAGCAAGTTAAGAGAGCCGCCCGCCGACCATGACGACCGACCATCATGTGTTTCGATGGTCGGGTCACGACCAAGGCGGTCTTCGTCTCGGGCCATACCGGGAGAGCGCCCTCTCGAGTGAAGGTGATGGTGGCCCCGGCCCACTTGCGTGGTCGCCGATGGTCTTCCCAATGGCGACACAGTAGATGGTCCGCGCGGTGGCCTTGACCTCGCGCTGGTTTGGTAGGCGACGAGCCACCAAGATGACGTCGATCCGGCGCTTCGCTTTGTTGAACTCCAAATCGAGGTCGTCGTGCTCACGCCGATTCACCCCGGTCGGTGGTCGTCATCGCCAGAGCACGGGCATCTCTCCCCGCCCATCATAGAAAGCGCCCGGCTTATTCGCCATGCCCTGCGCAGCCCGCAGTCGTGGCCGTATACTGTGGAATAAGCGAGAACTTTGCCGTCATATCTCGTCGTCCTCGGCCCCCGCGGCCGAGCATCGGTCCCGCCGGTCCGGATCGTTAGCCCTCTGCTGAAATTTGGTTCTTCGCTCGGTGAGGTCGAGGTCGACCTTGGCGAGGCTTTCGAGTCCTCCCGAGCTTGACCTCGGACCTCGAGGACTCGCGGCTGCCATCCGCCAAACGATCACCGCAGTGACCTCCGCCGCCCGCAATCGCTTCGCTTCTTGGAGGCGGTGCCGGTGGTCGGCGCTCCTGGAGTTGGACGGGCCGGCCTCTGTTTGGTTTAGACCAAGCTTACCTTGGTCGTAGTCGCGTTTCCAGCATACGGTGTCGTCCGCGTCCGGGTACCGCTCCGCCATGCGAAAAAGCTTGTTGACGCTGAGCCTCGATGTGATCTCCAGGTCTTCGGTGAGGCGTCGATCACAGAACCCGAACTTGAAGACCTTGATGGACTTCCTCGTCAAATGCTCGGGATCAGTTCCTAGTGCGGATGAAACGCCGCCAAAAAGTCAAGAATGGCCGTTTCTGCCTTACCGATGACACGATCCAGGTCCTTCTCCCCCCGCTTTCGTAGCAACTTTGGAAGTTGGGCGAAGGGCATTCTGATTTGGTGCCACGACCTGAAGGAGCAAAGCTCGTTAAAAAGCCGTGTCCTCGCGGCCCGCCCGGGACGGATCGGAAGGTAGTTTGCCATCACGAGCTCGTCCCCCGCCCGCCAGATAGCGGTCGAGTAGATGGACAAGAACTCGTCCGGGTTTTGGTCCTGTCGGTTAGCGCCGATCGCGCGGGCTTGAACCGAGCCGCCACCCGACGCGACGAAGGTCGCTTGAGTACGCTATCGTACCAGACTGGTTCGACGCCGACGCCGGTCGTGGTCATCGCCGACCGATCCCGCCGCTACGGATTCGGACTCGAGGTGGCCGTCGGCACGACCTCCGTGAGGAACGGCCATGGTGCCGAGCACGGAATCACTGGTGGTAATGCAGCGGTCCCGACTCTGCGGCGCTGGCGAACGTCCGGAGAGGTCCGCAGACCGCCGCCATCGACCGGAGTGGCTCGGCTCGGCTCGGTCTGGTTGGCGCGATGCCCATGGGACGCCGGTGCGCCTGTGTCAAAGCCTCGTCCTGAGCCCTTTGCCCGGGGGCTACCTCCTGCGCAGGAGGCGTCCGACGCGGGTGACGGTCTCGACGTGTTATCGTTACATTCTCCGGGAGCGGGTCCCGAAAGTGTTGACCGGTCGCGCGGAGGTTCGACCTCGGTCGCGGCCGATCGAGCTCTTCGGCGGGGCGCCAAAGAGCTCCAACCTCGCCCTATCGGGTCGGCTATGACTCCAGCGATAAGCGCGGAGGCGCCTCCCGGTAGGAGGGGCACTGGCGGCTCGAAGAACGTCTTGGCCTTCTCTGGGCCTTCAGCCGAGGGCGGTTATAGCTTGATGATGGCAACACCGCACCATCCGTGGCGTCTTGAAGTCTGCGGATCACGGTCATCCGCACCGCCTCGGCGCCTTGACCGTCGCCACCGAGCGTCTTTGCCGAGCGGCGGCGGCGGCGGAACGAGGACACGGAGTCGAGTCCGTGCTTCGAGGAAAATCCATCGATGAAGGGCGCCATCCTCACGGGATCTGGTGTCGTTCTCGCGAAGAGCAAAACAATCGGGCCCCACGGTGGGCGCCAGCTGTCGACGATCGGGATCGTCGACCGCAAGAAGTGAGGTGGGGGTCAGTGCGTTATGGGACCCGAGCCGCGTTTCGCTCGAACGAAGGAAGTAAACAGACGTGACGATGGTCGGAGCAAGACGACAACGAGCAAGAGACAAGAGTTTATACTGGTTCGAGCCCCTGTGAAGGTAATAGCTCTACTCCAGTCGCCTTGCGGTGGTGATTCTAGTTATATCGGTGTACAGGGGGGTGTTTACAACTCAAGTCAGTAAATGGCGATTCCTAGCTCGAGCTGTGGTGTGTTCTGTGTTGTCTTCATTTTCCTGGAGCTTGTGTGTCCTTGGTCTTTATACTTCCTCTGCACGCAACGGCCGAGAGAAATCCTCGGGAAGAGGCCCTCGTGCACCTTGAGGGCTGGCAGCAACGGCCCCGAACTTGCCGCGCACTCCTGAGTCATCCCCACGATCCGCTCTTCTGGTAACCGTCAGTCAAATGCCAGATCCGAAACCCCAGGGCGGTCCAAGGCTTCGAACGAGATCCCGCCCGAGCTCGAGGTCGGCGGGTCGAGCTTAGTCCTCGGCTCTAGGTCGAGCGCCCAAGATGCACCTGTGTCGTGGTCGGGCCTTCCGAGCTTGGGGGATCCGATTGACAGGCTTCACGGTCAAGAACACCCAAACCCTCGTCAATTTTGTATAGTTTTCGTAATTTAGTTGATTTGTACATATACTTGTGCGTATATATTTTTAGGAATAATAATAGATAGAAGTACATTGATATATATGTAGACGTTTTCTCTGAGATAGAAGTAGAGAGATGTATATTTATAGGAATGTAGTTATTTTTCTACAGACAGATGTAGGTTTTTTTAAGCATATAGATATAGTTATGTTAGATGTCACAGTATTTTTTATGAAAATTAATTAATTCGTGGGTGAATGAATGGATTCGCAGATATGGCAGAACGAGTTCCATTATATTTAGAATCTATTGTAGAGAAGGGGTTGTCATGTATGGTTTAGAGGGTACGGATATGAGTAACTTCCAGATGTGGACAGAAGTTTGAGTAGGGTTGAAGAGCGTACATTTTCTTCTGTGTTGAATTGGTTGTATTATACTTTCCAGATGGAACCAGATCAATGCCAGTTGAAGTTATTTTGCCTCTGCAGTATGCAAAATGATCTTGTTTATTGGGAGTTAGTAATACATTGTCGGCTCTTCTCCATTGCCGGCAGGACCAGAGAAAAGGGCAAAAACCGAATCTTGCTTACACGGTGAAACAACTCTTCACTAATTTGGTTTACACCTTCTCTGAGTCCCTTGAACCCATTTTTCCAGTTAATTACAACCTTCACTAGACAAATCATTGCCACACTGAGAGCTCTTCTTCTCCGTCGCCGGTGCATGGTGACCCACCTCCTCGCCCAGCTCTGATCGCAACCAACCACCAAGGTGAGCTCCCTTTTGACTCCTGATGCTCATGAAGTGCTTGCTTGAAGAAAATGTACTGCCCTATTGCTTCGTGGCCACCGCCCTGTCACAATGGCGACCCACCTACGGGCTACGGCTTACCGCCTGGCATGGCCGAGCCTCCCCTAGGTGCGCAATAAGTTTCTAAAGCTCACCGAGTTGGCGGTTCACCGTCTCCGACGCCCCCTCGCCGCCGGAGCTCAGAACCAAACTCCTCTACTCTGGCTCTATGCCATGTGGGCCCTCGCAATTAGCCATTGAGTCTCACCAAGCCAACTGACCAGCGGGTCCCACGTACCAGTCGTGGGCTCACTCACACACGCTTGCTCGTTGACAAGCGGGACCCTGTTGTCAGCATCACCCTCACGCGTCGCAAGAAGACACTAGCCAGTGGATGAAATCAAAAGCACGTGTGCAAATAGGAAAAGGCGTAATCAATCGGCGAAAACATATTTTCCAAATTTCATTTGATTTTCCAAACCGAATATATTCAAATAGCAATAACTTTTGAAATACAGGTTCAAATTAAGTGAAAAAATTCTAAACTCATACAAAATCATGTATTCTCTAAATATGCAAAAATATTTTGAAACTGAGTACTGTAAAAATTTGAAATTCAAATTTAAAGAGAAGGGTTAAAATATACTATTCATAAAATTTTTACAATTGAACTCTGAATTGAATGAAACTAATTTTGTTAGAATCTTTAGGTTATAAGAAACTCAAATATGCAAAAAAATTTAAGTTTCAACTTAGTTTTAATACTTTTCTACATCAAAGGTTAGTTTCAATATACTAGAAATTCGTATGTATATAACTAGTGCAAATGGGATTCAAATCATATCTAATCAGTTCCTATGTGTTTATAAGTTAGTAAATTACCTAGATATGTAAAAATACTTAGGGTAACTATTGAGTATATCTATGATATACCATGTTGTATTTAAATAACTTAATAGCAATCCACATAATTTTAGCCTCTTGAATTCAAAATTATACATATAAGAATACATAATTTTAGCCTCTTGAATTTGTAAAATAAGGATAAGTAATCTATAGAAAATAATAAACTTTATCGTCGCATAACCTTAAACTGCTAGTAATATATAAGAATAAAGACAGACTAAAATGCAAGTGCATAAAATCATAAAACCCTAACCCTAAAACTACACATGTTTTTTATAGCAAGCCTTTATTTGGTTTTCTATCTGTATTCTTTTTGCCCTTATTGAAGTTTATTAATTTCTATGTTACCATCGAACGAAATGTAGAACTCGACGTTCCAGATTCAGTCGTCGACGAGCCCAATTTGGACTTCGATGATAATCAGCAAGGCAAGCACACTCTTTGACCATGTTGATCCTAGCATTTCAAAATTATTTTGTTAAAACTTTCATGCATGCGCTATGTTTTATAAACTCTGCTATATTGTGGGATATTGTAGATATTACCTTCATTTGATGGGATTTCCTTAATCAATATTGACATGTGAACTTTGATAATCCTAGAATATGGATAGATACATATGACATCAAAATGGGTATACTTGTTTATTCATGCATATGCTTAGTATGCTTAGACAAGGGTACACAAATAACAGACTACATTGTTCATGTTAAGATTGTGGACATGATGGTTAATGTGATCAAAGGTAATTTATTAAAAATAAAAATAAAACTATGATTTGATGCAGGCAAATAATGGCAATAGCCGGAGGTGCATGAACTTGCATGTAATGTAGGGGGAGATTATCGCTCAGGTCAGATTAAGGACCGAACTACTATGTTATTTTCAAGCCAAGAAATATGTATAACCACAAGTGCTGGTATGGGATAACCTTAAACCAATAAAATTATCTAGTTTAACTTTGCACATTGGAAAGCAGAAGTAGTACGGGCATTTCGGTGTAGGTTTGCTCGAAGGGGCGTCCACACTGAAGTGATTATGTAACAAACGTTTACCGATACAATGGTGTACACCTTGTTATAGGGGGAAGGACGTGATGGGGTATAAACCATTGTTAATACTGTGTGTACGGGTCTGGATTTCTTCCACCATAATTAGGGTTTATCATCATCGGACTAGTGCAAAGTTAAACTAGGTAATGTAAAGATTTTTGTCATGAACATTCTGGCCATACGCTGAAGGTGCATGAAAATAACGGCAAAAAGAAAATGTCATGACTTGTGGGTAAAGTTGTACACCTCTGTAGTGTGTAAACTTTTTCGAAAAGCCACACCCGAGGTCATAGGCACTTGGTAAAGTCATCACATGGTTAGATGTTTTATTATTTTCATAAAAGACTGGTTTCGCCATGTGTTGGCAAGAAATGGTTAGTTGTGTTGATCACATCACAATGGTCCGTGATTACTCTATTTATGCTAACATTCTTACTAATTTATTTATCTGTTAAATTAATTTTATAGAAATTCTATTTGTAATCTATTATTCAGTATTTACAATTCAAATCAGCTTTGTGCAAAATAATCGTAGTAGCCTTTCTTTTGATACAAGCATGCATATATTATAGGTTTTGCAAAAGTCTTTCAAGTACGCAAAGTGCTCAATTTGCTATTGTTGTTGTTTTTAGGTGAAGAATCAGAATGCCGTCACAAAACTTACTTTGATGCAGAAAACGGGGATTTTAATGATGAGTTTTGCTAGGATTTACCTTGTCAGTTGTCTGTGGGGATAATGGGTTAAAGGCATACTACAATATATATATATATATCCACTGCAAAGTTTATTTTAGTTTGTAAGAATATTATGTAAGAGTTACTTCTGCTATCGAATGTAATATTATGTGTATGGATTTGCTATCAATTTGTAAATGTGCATACTAGCAACTGATCATGGGACTAATATTGTATGCACATAGAACCTATTATTGATATTTAATATCAAAATGGGGGCCTTACATTGCATGCATTATGTTCACATTTACTTGTTAGTTTTGACTTTGATAGGCTAATTAAGCTTTGACTATTATTTTTTAATTAATACAAAATCAAATAGCTGTAAATGTAGTATATAGTTACAAAATCTAACAATACCACTTTTAATTTATATAACATGACTAGAAATTTTAAAATTTGTCGTTGGTCAAAACTTGATGACTCAAAGACAAACTTAACGAGTAAACATGAATAGAGGAAGTACATATGTTTCATCTATATTTTTAAACTATATGGTTCTTATTAATATGCTAAGATTAGCTTTATGCAGTGGTAGAATTAGAATTTTTTAATGTGGGTGCACACTTCACATATACAACTCTATAGTCATGAATATATAATGGTTTCATAACATTATAAATCCAACACATATATTCAAAATTTGCTAAAAATACAATACAAATAGTTCTAAAGTCTTACAAATCCCAAACCAACAAAAGTGGAATAACTTCTACATATTTGACCCATTGAAGAGGTGATCTCCTGACATTGGGGGTGTACATGCCGGTGCATACCCGCACCTCCTAGATCCGTCTATGATTGCGTGTGAGTAGGTAGCTAGTATAGTCGCATTGTAGCAACAGTTCATATTTTCACCAAGAACATAAATGTTTTGTAATGAAAAAGGATTGAAAAAGACTAAAAGACTATGTCCTTTTGAGATGATGAAAAGCAATCTAAAAGCATACTTACTTCCTTGTGAGACGAGAAGCAAATTATTGAGGTTAAGGAGCTGAGTTGTTTGGTTAATTAGGCGTTTTAGTTATATTAAATAGTTCAAAATTTTGTTTTGGAGCCAAAAACCACAACCCCGATGGTAGCGGTTTTGGCAAAAAACCTCACAAAAACCGTGAAAAACCAAATGGTTTGGAAAATCAAAGTAGTTTGAAATTTGGTCAAACCCACGAGTGAAAACCACAGTTTTTGAGTGAAAACCGCCCGCAAAAAACCAAGTAGTTTTTGGAGAAAATAGTGAAAACCGGGCCAGGTTGGAAAAATATGGGAAAAAAATCCAAAAACAAATGGGAAAATTGCCAAAAATAATTTCGTAAAATTTGTAAAAATACAAGGAAGGCTAAAATGAGTAAAAATGTAATAAATATATAAACAAGGTATGTGAAAACCTAAAAAAATCCAGTGTAATCTTTCCTAAATATGGATAAATTTCGACATGACCTTTGCTATATTTTAGACAATTGAAAGTTGTAAATTAGGCATTTAGTAATAATATTTTAGTAAATAATCTTTCATTGCAATACTACAATTACACAAGTGCAAAAATAAGTATTTACATAACCATATAGCGATATCATTCACAATTTCACTACCATTCACTTGTCAATAACATTCAAATATCAATGCCATTCACATTTAGATACCTTTTATTTGAAGTTGTAAGGTTGGCCTATCTTTGTCGTCCTTCACACAAATGTAATGTTGGATTTGCATGGATGCTATATTAGTATAATATCAAGTTGCAATGAAATGAAACATTACCTTCGGGGCTACGGGTAGTATTATTGCGTATACTTGGTTGGCCACATTATATTCCTCGGTGGTCATCAAGGTCAATCCTCGTGTAGCTAGCAACTCCGCCTTATAATCGTGCCAGCTTTGCTCTGTTCATGTGCTTGTCGTTTGCCATTGTTGATATAACATGGCATAAAACTGAGAGTCGTGCCACTCGTAAACCCATTGGGTGGGAGGTTGTGCATGAGTATCAGGGATGACGTAGTTATAGCTATCATATGAGCCATATCTCCCTTGTGTCTCAGCGATGCTATAAGAGCTAGAACTATCCTGTGATATGCAACTATCCTGTGGTGTGCCCTTCCCTTCCCTTAGTACTCGTCCTCTGTGATTGAGGAGCTCCATGGTCTTTATCCTGTGTTGCATGAGTGTATTACGACACCCCTGTAAATGTGAGGGGTTCATGCTCTTCTGATTGGTCCGTGGCAGGTATGGGGGTATTATCACCGCCATTTGTGTCCGTCTTCGAGATGCTATCATTGAATTCTTGGTATGGCCGGCTCCGACGATCCCCACTCTCAGTAGAGTCATCACTCCCTATATGATGAGCTTATCTGTGGGTTGCCTCTCCTTTCCCCTGGAGAATGCTATCCTTTTTGTTGTATCCCTTCTCGAGACTGACTGGTGCTTCCTCTTCCATGTATGAGTGTCCTCAACTTTCTTGTCTGCCATTTGGGGATATTTTTAGCCCCAATGTCCTTTCTTAACGCAGTAAGGTAAATCGGATCTGTCACAAGCTGTGATGGAAGAGGGGTGTCACTCTCTGTATCTTCCTCATCAAGTAACAGGTCACTGTTGGACCTTCCTTTGTCCATCCACTGTCAGATCAGGTTTGCATCATCGTATAGTGTTAGCTCCATAAGCCACTAGAATGGATCGTCTTCATATGAGTGCTTTTGATTTTCTGCGGCTTGAATTCGAAGCCGAAGGTTGTATTTGACGTACACTAGCTTATGTAGCTTCTTGTATGACAGACGGTTGTGGATTTTTGTGTGGATAAATGTAAATGTACTCCAGTTGCGCTCACAACCGCTAGAAGATGCGTATTGTGACACGAGACGTATGGCAAACCGCTGAAGGGTGGGTATTTCCGATCTAAACACATCCCACCAATATGCTACAAATTAACGAATAAAATAGTTAGTACCGATGAGAGTACCATTACGTTTGAGATGGTGTAAGAAAAACACCAGGGGATGTTTTGCTACAAAATATTGCAACTGGACACAATTTAACAAATTTTGCGACTAGACATACCTCAACAAATATTGCTACTTGAACAAATATTGGTACCAAATATAATTGAACAAACATTGATACAAAAATATGTTCAAGCAAATATTACTACTTGACATATTTGAACAAAAACTGGTACAATCAAATTCGTGAACAAATAAACAGTGAGCATATCGTCATGAACATAGTGAGCATTTCATCATGAAGTAAAAATTTTGTACTAAACATGCTCACTACTTACTCTCTCTAGTCTCTACCACTTTCTCTCCGAACAAATATTGCTTCAGTTCCTGCCGATGCATGCTCATGATGAAATGAACAGAGTCAGAGTGACTATTTTTATTGGACTATGTCCATGCATGCATATAGTGGCAAAGAAAGTGTAAAATTACCATTTGGGATGAAAATTATTAATCATACACAATGCTAATTTATAACAAACTAGTAACGAAAATTGCCATTTGCATGTAATGACAGTCAAATTGGAGTAGCACAGGACATGTTTCAAAATCTTGAAGATACAATCTGTGTGCCATGGAAATTCATGCATTACTTATGAAATTGGATGGAATATCCGAAAATGTACCTCTTCCTCCGGTCTTCACCTCAACCGAATGGTCTTCCCTATAAAACCAATTGAATTTCGTCCAAAATCGAGGGAAAACCGAGCTAAAACCGCGAATTTGAAGTCAGTTGTGAAAATCGAAGCTCCTCGAAAAACCACAAAAACCAAGCAGTTTCTGACCCTTACCGAATGAGAACTGCTGATTCCTTGGCGGTTTCACGGCGCACGGCGAACGGATCTGATTGGCGGTGACATAGTCGACAAGAAGAGAGAATGGGAAAGTGCGTAGCATTTAGAAGAGAGAATTGGGCAGCCACTGCCATGTAGAGGAGTAGGGTCACTCGGGTGGGTGGCTTGGCCTATGGGCCCAACCGGCCGGTTGGCCTGCAGGTGGATGGCTTGGCTCGTGGGGCTTTTTTATTTTTCTATTTTCTAGATATCGAATGGATCAAAAACATTTTCAATTTTTTTAAAAATCACACCATAAGTCATAGATGAATTAATACTAATTTTAGGAATTTTTTGGATAAGTTTTCATGAACTTTTCAAAATTTTTGAATTCAAATTTGAACTTGAGTGGTAAATCGCTCAGTTCCAATTGCTGAGCCGGCCTCGTAAGCGCGAAAACTGCAGTAACCGAGCGGTTTACTAGTTTTCAGAACCCTGGCTTCTGGTAAATGCGCCAGGTCTAGGGGTGAAAACAGGACAGGAAATATCCGCCCGATCCGATCCCGAATCCGTTTAAAATTCGTACCGATGTTATCCGTATCCGTGATCCAGGAAAATCCGATGTAATATGGGTTAGGATATGGGAAGAGCAATATCCGATCCGTATCCAGGAAAATCTCATGTAATATGGGTTAGGATATGGGAAGAGCAATATCGACCCGATATCGGTAAATATCCGACCCGATATCCGGATAAAATCGATTATTCTTCCATTAATTTGGTTCATTATTGGATAGATAGAATAGTTGTTTGATACTGGCACTAAAAAACACTACTTTATTATTAAGTGTGAACTTCAACAAATCTATCAACAAACAAATAGAGTGATGACATAATGCTTTTACCTAAATTGATTTGTTCAACTTATTTGATAAATTTCTTTTCTATTCAAATTACTAAAATTAGTTGAGTCACTAAATTGCACCTCTAACTATATTACTATCCTACGTTGAAATAATTATGACTTGAAGCTAATGTTGTAAGGTTAATGCTTCATTCGTTCTTTTACATATACAATTATGTACTATACTACTATCCGATTATGATATCCGATCCCGACGAATCCAAGTATCCGCCTCAGATCTGTCAACAGATCTGCTACTGGGTACCTCCACGTCGCACAAAAGCATCAACAAAGCGGTCAACGTGGCGGCCCCACGTGGCGCCCGGCGGCGGTGGGCGGCACGCGCCGCCTGGCCCGGTCGATCCACGTGGCGCCCATGGCGGTGGGGGCACGCCCGCCGCCCGCCAAGAAGACGAAAAAGGTGGTGCGAGGTAAGCTTCATCGAAGTCTCCTTCCCTATCGTCTGCTCAGGCGGCAGTTCACTGCGGTGTCGATCTATCAACTACGAGGATTGCTACAAGCCCATTCCTCCGACGCCTCACCAACCCGTCAAAGGGGTCACATCCGGGCGGGACCAGCGGCGAAGCCATGCGTCGGCATTTAATGAGGCCGAGGAAGGACAAAGACAGAAGGAGTAATAAATGTATCAGATCAAGATGATGACCCTCCTTTTACCTACTCCCGTTAGCCTGGCCTATATATAAGGGCCTCCGGGTGCATGGGAAAGGGGGTCGAGCATTTTGAGTAGTGTTGCATTCGAGCAAGCACGAGTTCCGCAGCATAGTCTAAGAGAGAACTTGTAACCTGAGAGCTTTGTACTGGCTTTGCACACTCTCTAAATAATCTAGCAGAAGTAAGGCCATTACCAGGAAAAGGGGCTGAACTCAGGCAAAATCTCTGTGTGTTCCATAGTTCGTAGACGCCAAAATCGCCACGATGGGAGTCTATAGGGTTTTCACCTCTAGGGTTAGCTTGTACCAAGACGCCTCCTATCGAACCAAACCCGGTCTCAGAGATTTCGGCCTGTCTGTGGAATACTTGACAAAGATTCTGAATCCCGAATAATCCGAATCAGATATCAGATCCGGACATCCAGATCCAAACTCAGAATCCGAAAAAAAAATATGGTTAGGATATGGAACAAACAATATCACCAGATCCCAATCCGGTTTCACCCCTAGCCAGGTCCATATAAACTACCCACAGCACAGTAATTCTCTATACCACAAGGTTCACAAAAGGCCGAGTCTGTGCGGAACTCAAATCAAATTAACAAAGACATGAAGAGAAGAGAAGGACGTGATGTACGCAACATCGATCTCGGCACTTTCCCGCCAAAACAGAAGATTCCAGAGCCCCACCAGGGATATTTCTGTAAATTTCTTGTGCTTGCTCTGCAAGATTAAGGGGCAAGCTGGTCATTTCGCTCACTGAGACCGTACGGGCACAGCACCGTCGCAAACGACTAGTTCCCCTTACGGTCCGGCTATATAAACCCCCTCCTAAACCACCATTCTCTAAGCCGTTGGGTACCATAGCCAGATCCATCCATGGCTCTCTTCCAGTTCCACTTCCACCTATCCCTCCTCGTCCTCATCCTCCTCGGCCCACTCCTCTCCACCGCCTCCACCTCCCACCACAAGACCTCGCTGGTGGCCGCCGCCGCGCACTTTCACCCCGTCCCAAGCACCACCCCCTCCATGCACCAAAACCACCTCGAGACGGAGGAGAGCAAGTCGCTGCTCGCCCTCGACCCCCTCACCGCCGCGGCCCAGGCTCCTTCCGGTGACGAGGCCGTGGCGGCGATGGCGGCGGCAGCGACGTCGGCCCATCCTACGCTGCTCGTCCCTCCCCAAGCAGCCCCGCCGTCTCCCGCGCTCATCTCTGCCCCGGATCTGGCCTCCCAGGACCCGCCGCAGCCGCAAGCGGAGGAGATGGCCGCTCCGCCCTCAACGAACCGGCCGCGACCACGACGACGCTTCCACTCCCCAACCGGCGCACCGCGTCGGCGGCGAGCCCTCCGCCTCCCACCCACGCCGGCGACGCGGGGGTGGTGGCCTCAGGCCACGAGCAGCGGCTGCAGCAGCTCGCAAGGGTGCTCACGTCGCTGGGGTACAACGAGATGGCATCGGCAGCACCGCTCGTTGCCGACTCACCGGCTCTCGCGAGGTGGGCTGGGGCGATCACCATCTTCGCGGCTCCCGACATCTTCCTCCAGGCCTCGTGCCCCACGTGCTCGCGTCTCCACCTCCTCCTCGAGCACATCGTGTTGGGCTACTTCTCCTACTCCGAACTCACCGCCGCCCCCACCGTGAAGATCCCGTCGGCCTCCGTCGGCTTCTGCCTCAACGTCGTCCACGAGCGGGGCCCGTTCGCCATGCACTACGCCAGATTGTACGTCGACGGCATCGAGGTCTCCCACCCTGAGCTCTACAACGATGGCCGCTACGTTGTCCATGGCCTCCGCGGCTTCCTGCGGCCTCTCTCCCTCATCTCCTGCTTCGACGATTCGCACCACCACCTCACCGCGCGCTCGGCCGCCACCTCTGCCGCGACCGCCGCCTCCGTGGTGCGCATCATGATCCGCGAGGTCGTCGCCCGCCTCCGCGACAGGGGCTACGGCTTCGTGGCGCTGGCCATGCGCGTCAAGTTCGCCGAGCTGGAGAGGTTCGCGAACCTGACGGTGTTCGCGCTGGACGACCGATCCATCTTCGCCGGTGGAGGCCACGACTACGTCTCGGCGGTGCGCTTCCACGTCGTCCCCGGGCACCGCCTCACCCGCGCCGACCTCCTGCGCCTCCACCCCGGCACGATGCTCCACACGCTGGCCGGCGAGGGCCAGAACCTCATCGTCACCCACGGCGCCGGCCCCGGATCCGATGAAGTCCGCATCAACTATATACCCATCAAGGAACCCGACGTGGTGATCAACTCGCGCATCGTCGTCCACGGCGTCTACGTGCCGTTCCCCCGCCTCCACCTCCCCAACTTTGCCGCCTCGGTGGCCGTTGCCTCCACCACCCAAATGAACGGCAACGGCGGAGTCGGGGGACCCTTCGGCGACTGCGGCTCCACAGCGATGACCTCTGCCACGGTTCCAGGTGCCCACGGCTACGGCGAAGGACAGTGATGCGTGAGTCAACCGCCTTTTTGTTCTTCTCTGTTTCTAGTAAGGATTTAGTAGTTCGTAGTTTGGTTCGTTGATGAGAGTTGTGATGTTTGGGCAGTGATATTGATGTCTTTTTTTTATGACGAGTGAGCGGGTGGTGTGTTGCGATGACATGTCAGTTTTAATGCATGTTCATGCCTTATCGAGAACCAGTTGAATGAAGGCAATCTTGTTAGAACTTCAATGGAGATGACGCTTTGTTTTCGAAATTGCGGAGTCTCTGTTTTGGTTACTGGTCTAGTTGCTCCTTTCGTATCTTGCTAGTGTTGGCTTTGCTTGCCCTGTGGATGTGCAGTAGTAGTATGTTCTATTGCCTCGATGTTCTGTGCTAAATTCATGTTTTCCAGATGATGAACTGATGATATTGTTCATAAATCGATAATTTTGAAAGTATTTGGACTGCTTCTGGTTTACTTCGAACAACATTTAGAACAGTAATGTTTAATCTCCCCGAGTCTGAATGTTACGTTCAATTGGTGAGATTTTGTCAAGGAGCATGGGATGTTTTGGTCAGGGACTGGGTTATCATGGGATGACCATATATATCTGATACAGGTCGAACCCCCAGTAATGATCAATTTTTGCTTTGTTTTGTTAAGATGCAATTCAGATTGCGTCGTTCCAATTCCTTGATGGTTTTCCTCGGTGTGTTCTTTGTGGTCATTAATTTGTTCTCGTAGCTGTTATTCCGTGAAGGTAGATGACTTGCACAATATTATGCAATGTGTGCTTGTCGGGATCGGACTAATTGAGGCAGTTCAGCGGGCTCTGTTTTGTGGCTTGGATATTTGGTTAGGTTTCCTAGATTGTCAATGTTCATGCTTGGTTAAGTTTTTATCTATGTCAGGGATACCTACTTAGTTTTTAGTGCAATACCAATCATCCATGTAAAGTAGTTACAATACAGGTGCAGATGCAATTTGCAATTGGTCAGGTTGTATCTTGTTTTGCCTTGGTAAGCTCTTTCATGGCATGTAGTTTCATCTGGTTTGATGTCAATTGGTACATGCTTTCATCCATGTGCAGTCGATAGTGTGCAAACTGTACAGGACTGCAGGGATCATACTAGTTCAGAATGATCAGTAAGTTCAGTTTTGATGATTCATATGCAATCGGTAACAAATTAATGTCAATAATTTGTGTTGTTAAGGGTCCAACTGTCAACTTTGTAGTTTAACTCTGTTCAATAGCATATAATATCATTTTGTGATATTGCCCTACCAAAACCTCTTTTCTTCAGTAATCAGAGCTCAGCTAGGAAACTTTCCTCCTTGAGGAAGGCATTTATGTGACAGAGAGGATCAAGTTAGAAAGTAGAGCGCGCGCACACACAATCAGCTGCCGGATATTTCATTCCTACAATTGCATTACATCAGCATTTAATAAACACTAGGTATAATGATTAATTACAATTTTATTCTTCGACTACTATGTTAATCGAAAGTATACTAATTCTTCTTGTACACTTAACAAGACATTGCAATTGAAATGTCTGTGTGATCCTGAGAGACCACATAATTTTACTGTAGGAGGCCAGTCACACATTTTGTTTCAGAAAAGTTATAATTACTGGATTGGTTTTAGGCCAAACACACTAGGGCACAGTTACAGTAAGTACTAATTCAGAGAATAGCCACTCTGTTTCCTTAAGGAACAGATGTTTAATGTCATCAAAATAGATCCAATTTAGGCTATAATTGCAAAAAGACCCTTGGATCGGTATTTTGCCAGTTACTAAGTATGCCCAGGGTAAATGCAAAATTTGGAAACAACACATACACACACTGGATGACAACATCTTACATAAACCAAGGATATAAGACATAGAAGTGAGTTAGATAGACTTCCATACCACTATGTACATCTTGGGGCATATAGAAATTAAGTCGAACAGAAAAGGCAATGGTCATACAACAGACGTATCTGCTTATCGAAACAGCCATGCATGGTACCCTAAATCATGAAGTTTGGGTTGCCGTAAAAGTTTTGCAAAAGAGATAACCGCCTTTAGCGTCTCGGTAAAGCAGAGCATCAACCAGAAGTAGACTAATTTGCCTCTCTACCTCTAGCTGTTCATGATGCATTGCTTTGTGTGCCTGGATTGTAAAAGGACAGTAACCAAGAACTTGCATATATACCTGAACGTCAAACTCAAACATATGTGGCACAGAAGCACAATAAAAGTTCTTTTACATGTATGCTATGATGTTTATGTTAGCAAGCACAATGAAATGTCATAACCAGGACAGTGGAACCTTCATTTTTCAATCACAAGAGTCTCTCCAAGTGAGAAACGACAATCCCATATCATCTATAAACCTTTGTATTGATCAGATAAATGATTGTTTCTTGAGGATGCTTCCAGTAAACAAAAGCCTGATGAGATTAACTCAGCAAAATGATAAGAACAACCACCTTATCTTTTTCCTTATCAGCATTGTATGGAACTGGAAATCTTCTCAGTTTTATTGCAAACAAAACCATTTTCTCTTCTCTTATAATATTGTAAGTTCTTTGAATTGAATAACAATAGCTGTAGGTGCGAATCAAGAAACATATTTTGATTTTCTGATCAAGAACTACACGCTTAAGCATATCACTAAAAGTTAGAAGATTGTCCCTGTAAAGAAGGGGAATGACATGGCAAAATAAACTGGCGTGCTCAGAGGATGGTAACACCGCTCTCAGGATCAAACCACAACCTCCATCTCAAAAACAGCAGGATATGAAAATACAGGGAAAGATCAAAATCTAACATGAACATAGTCTACGTTTATTGGTAATCTATACCAGATCAGCACATTGAGTTTCTCTGTCAAATAAATATTGAAGTGAAGAGGATACCAAATAGGCAATAAATGTCTGTATAAAAAAACATGATCTTATTTCCTTCAATTATAGAGAAGAGATGAATTAATTCACCTGCAATTATCTTGTTTGGTAGGCTGTTTCTTGAAACTGTATTGGCCAAACTTCACATCATCGAAAAATATAAGTGAATTTCGACATTTCCATGCATATTGATTTTGATTAATGAAATTAGCAAGCTAAAGGGACAGAGGACAGAATCCCCTATCATTAGGGGGTCCTTAAGACACAACGTGACACTTCAGAGCTACTGCAGACAATGAAAGATATGGCTGTGTTGTAAATGTAGGACCACAAGAGCCATTTGCAAACTATTGAAATTATTTTATACAAGCAGCGGACGAAATCTAGTACTCTAGCGAAGGCATAGGCGCATAGCTGGCTCCTTTTGTTTTGTTAAGAGTAGAGAATACAAAGATACATGGTATTTTGAAGCCAGTAAATAGAATAAAGAAGGAAAGGGACCAAATATAAACAAAAGTACATTATCTGCACTCAACAAACAATGCAATTTGCTGTTTGGAAATAGCTCTGCCTCATGTTATATAAACTTGCTACCGGAGAATAAAAGCAACAAATGAGCTCCAAATCAAAGTTGAATAAGGAGAAGAACCAATACAAGCTGCGACCACTAGGGGAGCCAAATCCAAGCTCGCCGGCACCAGATCCGAGCTCGACGGTGAAGGAGAAGGTGAGGCGGCGGCCGGCGGAGCCACCAGTAAAGGAGAAGGTGGGGCGGCACCGGTGATGGAGGAGAAGGTGGGGGAGGTGCTGGAGTTGGTGCGGGATTTGCATCGCCTTCTCTCACCAGCAACCGTGCAGATTAAGGCATTGAAAAACTATGGATCCAAGTTCTAGGACCATAAAAGCTTCAAGAGTACCCATGCCGATGAGAGCCGCGCTCGCGGTTGTCGTACCCACCGTTGTCACCGATGAGCTTGATCCCGGTCGTTGTAGCAGCCAATGTGCTCGCTATCAGTCACTGTCGCCACCGGATGTGCTGTAGGGTTGAGTTGCGAGCCGGTCTTGTCGGGTGACTGAGGCACTGAGCGACGAGACTCGAGAGCATGGTTCAAAAAAACCGACGAAAACCGTTCGAAAAACCGACGAAAACCGTTTGAAAATCTCGCGATTTTCGATTTTACCATTCCGATTCGAAATCTAAAACCGCTCGGTAAATCGTTCTAATTATTTTTTAAAAAAAATTTAAATTTTTGAAAAAATTTATGTTAGCGGTTTTTGTCAAAAACCGCTCAAAACCGTTTTCGAAGAACATTCAAATGGCCGGGCCGGTTTTCGTCAAAAGCCGAGCGGTTTTTCGTTGAAAATCGAACGGTTTTCGATTTTTTCAAATTTTTTTGATTTTTAAACCTTTCGGTTTTTGACAGTTTTCAAGCGGTTTTTCGCGCGATTTTTGCGAAAACCGTACCGCAAATTTCGACGCGATTTTCAAAATTTGGTTTTGTAATCCCTGCTCGAGAGGATGGCTCGATATTCCTAGGAAAAAAATCATCATCTCCTTTGGTGTTATTTCTTTTCCGGCTGCAAAGGTCCAAACCACCTGTATTTTTACCAGGTTAGTAGGGTCTGTTTGTTTAAGCTTTTGATTCTTGATTCTAGATTCAAAAGCAAAATAAAAAATAAACAGTTTGATTCTAAAATTCGATTCTCACAATCTAGCCTACCCATATACACTAGAATAAATAATTCATTTCATATGTGCTTTTCAATTCCATCTTTTAGAAAATCAGCTTCTCTACAACCACAATTCAAAATTAGCTTTTAAAGAATCCAAATAAAAAACAAACATGCCCTTAGCCAACCAAGCAGATTTTTGCAACCTAACGTGGAAAATTTTTTGGATCGGCATTTTACAAGGGTTTTTGGCCCAAAACTAAGCTTCTAAGCAAGCCATGGAGTTATTTTTCTAGTGGTCCTCACAAGTTTCCTTGGATTCTTGGAGCTATTATTTTCCTTGCTTATTTGATTTCATTGGGACTACTAAATGGTTTTGTGCGCTATGCCGTGCTGGGCGGGATATATCGGTTCTTCGGACCTCTGGTGGCCTTTGTGTAAAATTGTGTAGGGTCTCTTCATAAATTTTCATGACCCCAAGGGCTTGTGTGTAAAATTGCTAGGACGCAGGACCTCCTCGTAAATGATTGGAACCCCGAGGGACTACATGTAAAATTGATGGATGTAATTTGGAAATTTGCAGAGGGATTTTCGCATAAGAAAGATTTTCTTGTGCATTGCTGATCCCAGGGTGCCCTTTGAAGCCCTCGGTGTTAACCTTGGTGCAGCGTAAGTGCGAGATTAACCTTTCTTAATTCTCATTGGTCGATGTTTTAGCTGAATAGTTGGGTAGGTGCTAGGACAACCCATGTAATGTTTTTGTATGTTGCATGCAATCTTCTGTGCATATACAAATGGAAATTTCCAAGAACTATCGTGGTTCTGAAACCATTGGCAGCTAAGCCTATTGGTCATGTATGATCCCTTTCCGTTTTAAAAAGTCTATATAAAAGGTTGCATATTTTTCATCCACAATTCTTATTACTTGTTTGTCTTAGTTGCCCACACAATTTAATCAATCTTATGCTTCGTCATGATTGTATAGAGTTCTGTTCATGAAAAGAAGGAACCAACATTGGTTGCAATCTTGACCGGTTATGCTCACTCTTGCCTTTCTTGCCATGTGATGGTAGTGTTCTATACAAGATTCAGTAGTTTGATATAAATATATTTAGGTATGTACCATATCTAGGATATTACTCTGTGAAATCCTTTTACCTCGCATTGATTAAACGTGCTGTTCCACATTCATATAAACGGCTATGAAAACTTAAAGTTCCACTAAAAATCAAAGTGTTTATGTGGTACCTTAGGAGAGGTGTGATTCTAACTAAGGACAATTTAGTGAAGCGAAATTGGCAAGGATGCAGGACATGTTGCTTTTGTCAAGAGCCTGAGACAATTAGGCATTTGTTTTTTGATTGCCGTTTTGCACACACAGTCTGGAACTTTATATATTTGGCTTCCGAAATATCTAGCCCTGTAAGCATTGATAATATGTTTGGAAGTTGGTTAGGGGGGTTTGGTACAAATGTTAGAAACCTCGCTCTTCTTGGTGCTGCCGCTACGTGCTGGTCTTTATGGTTATGCCGGAATGATTATGTTTTTCAAAAGAAAACCAACCCTTCTCCTTTACAGGTTATTTTCAATATTACCCACTGGCTACGTACGTGGGTTGTATTGCAGAAGGAGGAGGTGCGGAGTACTTTGATGGAGGCTACTCGACGTTTGGTTCGGGTGGCCATGGATTTCTACTCCCGTGCGCATGGGTGGCGGTCTAGTCTTCGGATTGCTAGCTATTAGTGTGTGCGTTTCTCTTTTCCTTTTTTCTTTGTTTGGCTGTGTGCTTTGTTAAGCAGAGGCCGGAAGTAATTTTAGGAGATTGTATCTTCTCGATGTAATTTTTTTGAAATTAATAAAAGCTTTCATATTCAAAAAAAAAATATCTAGGATATTGGCAGCAGAAATGTTCTCTTGTCTATGGTGGACGTTTCTATTACAGATAACATCCTCTGTTTTATCCTTTCGCGGCTTTGGTTTGGGTAAAGTAAAATAGAATGACTTGTGTTCAGATGTCCGATTTTTCGAACGAGATGTAACATTTTTTTTCCTATGTGTGCAACATTTTTTCTCTACGCGTGCAATATTTTCCTTCGACAACTGTGGGACCCCAGATTTAACATCCGGAATCTCCTGTGTATTTCTGTACTAGTCCCAGATCAGTTGCTAGTACAGACAGTGAAGCAGTGATAATCATAACCAGAACACAACGAAGTATTAGCATAAATATAAAGTACTAGCCACATGGCCATTTATTACATCTCCTGGTCACATGACCATAGTTCAAAGCAGCGGAAATAAATAACAAAGAGGTAAAACCCAAAAGACACCACAGGCGACGATTAGGAGCGCGAGCTTAGTTATCTTGGCGATCTCCAACGAACTCCTCGTCATAGAACTCATTGTCTTCAACTGCATCCTGGTAGTTCTCTGATGAAAATTTTGTGTAGCATGTGAGTACAAACGTATTCCGCAAGTCTGGGAAAATGCAACATGTAGGGCTTTCCAAGGAAAGGCTTAATAGGGTTCTTTTGCATAAAGCCAAGTTTCATCAAACCATACATAATAATAATTTTCACAATGCACATTTTAACAATTGAATTATTTAATATTCTAGTGAAGGTTCTATCCACCATCACTAGTATAAAGGCTCTATCCGCCACATTTAAAAGATTAAGGTAAACCAACTCATGACTCTATCCGTCATGATCAAAATAGGTTCCATCTACCTGATTGGCTCAATCTACCAAATAAACATCCGAGAGTTCCATCTACTCCCGAATCCCAAAACAAAACATCAATTATTTTTTTAAAAACCAAAACCAAGTCTACCAGTATGAAAGCATTCTTCGCTTTGCCTTTGACCGTAGGCACGGCTATTCGAATAGTTTTAACTCTGCAGAGGTGTACAGCTTTACCCACAAGACATGATCATCTCTTTAATGCTAAGCGCTATGAACACACTTCCTTTGGTGTGTCGGCAGAGAGATCATGACAAGGCCTTTACAATGTATACGCCTAACCCGACTCACCCGCTGAGGTTTCACCGCTATTAGGGTTCCATCTGCCCAGTATAGAAGCCCCCTCTTGCTCCGTGTGGGAAAATACAACTTGCCTCCATCTGGCACCCACATTCCACCATCTGGTGAGTATAAGTTAGGTTTCTACGTGGTTGCACGGTAATGCTTAGAATGGGCAGTCATAAGTGTCGGTTCTTAAATTGATTAGGGCGGCTTTCACAAACCAGAACCAGTGCTCCATCCGCACCCACCCGACAAATCATTCTACCCCAATCTAAACCATTTTTATTTTATTTTTATTTTGCAATCACAGCAGCAAGAACTTTGCTACAATTCTCAAATCATACTTTTGATATAATCCCACCCGTAGGTCATTTAATCAATTTTTGTACTAAATAGAACTACCGTTCTAACCATCAAATGTCACAATATAAATTAGGCATGACATAGCAAAGTGTCCTAAGGTTACAATTAAACATGGATATCAATAATCAAGGAGATGATAGCAATTCGGAATAACTAACAGTCTATATTTGACATACGGTTATAAAGATAGCAATGCATGTTTACCAAAATATTGTAAAACATTTGCAAACATGGGATCAAAATGCGTCAAGGAGACTTGCCTTCAGTTACAGCAGAGGCGTCGAAGTCTTGAGGGTCAACGACAGCGTCGGCGGATCCGGCAAACTCTTCGACTACGCGCAAAACGATACAACCAAATGAATAAAATAAAATAGAATAAATCAAAAAATTACAAAATTAGTACTGGCAGAAAGATTTTGAATTTAGATGAATTTAGAAATTTAAATGGGGTCAATCCGAGTTCGGACAGAAAATATATAAGCGTTTGAATTTTGGAAATCCTGAAAATTGGAAAACCGAGGAATATTCTGCGGAATATTTTCTTTTTCTCCAATTTCTGATTTTCCAACTCACTTACACGGGGGCCCCACACGTCATTGAGTATTGCTTTCCTCTCTAATGGTCTGCATAGAGGAAATACAGAGAGCAGCAGCGCATGGCCATGGGAGAGAGAGGAGACTTGTCGGCCAAGGAGAAATGGCGAGGGCGGCGATCGGAGGGGTGGCGGCGCCGGCGGTATGGTTTGGCGCATGGTGGCTGTGCAAGCTCAAGACGGGCGGCGGCAAAGCGCAAAGCGGTGGCATCGCATGATGGCGGGAATGGCGGCCGAGGGGCGTGGTGGGTGCGGCGAGGTGCGGCGAAGGTGATGGGCACGACGGCCGGTGGCGCGGAGGCAAAGATCGGCAACGACGAAGCGAGTTCGACGCCGCCCAAAAACGGACCGACGGCACGACGGCCAAAACCGCACTAAAACGTGAAATTTCTCAAAACTAAGGTGAGCACGAGATAACTAAGGTGTCTTTGGAGGACGCCGGGCGTCGGGTTTTCTCGAGTTTTGGGATGGGAAATGGCACGAAATCAGCAGGACAAGGTGAGCACAGGATAGAGGACACCGGGACGAAGATCTGAGAAGTGGAAGCTCGTCGTTTCGTTGAGAAACGGCCGAGTTATTGAAGTTTGAGTGCATTTCGGTTTCTACTCAATTAATCAAATTTCGGCAGATTAAAGGATGAATGGTCATGGGAAATGGGTTCTCCTCGTCTCCCTCTTCGCAATGGATCTAGCCACGTATGATTTGGTGGAGGAAATGAGAAGTTATGATGGTTTGAATTTGGAAAGCCATGGAAGGAAAATGAATCGTGCTCTCTGGAAGCGGAAGGCTGGAGGTGGAAGAAGCATGAACAGTATCTACCACGTGTCGCTTTCTCATTGGTTGGAAGAAATGAAGGGACAAAAGCGCGAGGAATGAAATAGCAAAAATGATCTAAAAATTCTGGAAAATTCCTAAAAATACTAGAGATTATTGGGAACCCAATAAAATTAGTTTCACTGAATTTTGATGAATTTTGGAATTTAGATTATTCCAGAACGAATATACTGATTTTGATGAAAAGCCGCGAGAGATAGAATAGCAACGAGATTCCAAAAATCTTGAGAAAATTCCTAAAAATATTTTGGAATATTTGGAACCTAATGCAATAGGTTTCGGGATTTTTGGAGCATTTTAGAATGCAGGTGAAATTTCAGTTAAGGACCGAAATCCCGAATTCCGACTTTTGCAGACGGAGATGAAATGAAGTCCGAACGTTGGAGGGATATGGATGCCAGGTTAAATATAACACCGAGAAAGATCCAAATTTGAATTTAATTATTTTAAATTAGTTTTTAGCAGAAACCTGAAATTAGGGATGTTACAACAACAGTAGAAATATGGTGCGAAACAGATGTTGCACATGTTGAAAAAATATATTGCAGACGTGGGAAAAAATGGTACACACGTTGAAAAAAATATTGCAAGAGGCGTCCAATGGAATGAATAATGATCGGACATCCGATTGCTAGTAATCGCCTTTTACACGGCTGGCAAAACTGATTGTAGTTTTTTTTGGGTGGTTCCTCTCAATATGTGTAACTGGATTGTGGCTGCATTCACTTTGCCATTTCACATCCATTTTTTTGGTTCATGATGGCCATCTTGATTGTTTTTTTATTCTCAGGTTTATTTCTTCTTCCTATATTGCTGCGGAATAACAATTTGTATTTTCAATTACAATATGTTGGATCTATTTTGTAACCTCTATTGCCATTTCTTTCGTGCTTCATGTCCTTTGTTTACTGATCTAAGCTTTGGTGGAGTTTTAATTCTAAAAATGGTTCTGCATCTTGAAAGAAATCCTTCTATTCCATCCCCCCCCTTCCCATGCCATCCTTGAACTAAAGAGCTGTTTTCTTTCCTTGGCTACGGGTATCAAAGAATTCGAAGACTAAGTTTAATCCATATTTTCCTCCTTTTAAGCTCTCATAAAAAGGATATTTGTCATTTCTGTTTAGACTTTAAAGCGGTCCAAAATCTACAACAAAGAGCACATTATTTCTTCATGTTGCTTTCATTTCATTTGGACCTTAAATAATACACTTGTTTCCATATGAGTGTATCTCTTTAAATTGATGAAATGATTTCATTGAGATTTCCCAACTTTGAAAAGCCTTATGTAGAATTTGTTTTTTCTTTTCTTAGCAAAAAAATGCTCTTGTAGATTTTCACTTAGAGCCAATAGCTTTTGAGAGACCATGTGGTGGTCTATCTATGTTTGTGATGAGTATTTGATTGTGTTTGAGTTTGTGGTGCTTAGGTTTGAGTTTAAATTGAGTTTGTTTTAGTTTTGAGCAACTTGAGTTGATGTGAGTTCAGGGTGGTACTACTAACATGGTAAGGGCGGTAGTGCCGGGATTGCGGTGCTACCGGGCTTTAAGAGGTGGTAGCTATTTTTCAGAAGGGTTGTTTCTCTGAGTGGAGTGAGGGCAGTACTACTGGCATTGAAAATGTGGTAGTACCGAGTAGGCGGTACTATCGGCATTAAAAACGCCGCAATACCGAGCATGTGGTACTCTGGCTTTTGTGAAGCGGTAGTTATTTTTCAAAGAGGGTGCAGTTTGGTTCAAGCAATGGCTGTATTACCGGCCTTAGAATGGTTGTACTACCGGATTTGCAGCACCACCGTAGTTTATGTAGTGGTAGTCTTTTTCTAGGGTGTTTTGTTTATCATTGTGGTTAAGTGATTTTTATTGCACATTTTGTTGAGCAATGATACATGATGTTTTGCTTGTCTATGATGGTTGCAGGATTTTAGAGCTAGATTATGATGAGGTAGAGGAGACTGGGACTAGATTAGAAGAGCTGAGGTCCAGACGGTTATGGTGACACCAAAAGATGACTAAGGTTAGGGAGTTGTTGCAAGCCTGAAAGACAAAGAGCTGAAGTGTGAGCTACTAGTAATGCACATGGCTAGCAATGGCAAGGTGGATTAGGACTATGCTCAGGGAGGAGCCAAGGTCTAGAATGGTCAAGGAAGCTGAGGCCGCCATGGTCAAGTGGATAAGAACATGCAGTGTGCCAAATGTCCTGGGCATGTTTGCAAGCAAGGACGATCAGGGGATCCAGGCATGTGAGAGGCTTGGCAGCAAGTCATTAGGGCCACATGAAAGGTGACAGAGCATGGGCAGTGCTTCGGGATGAAGGAAATGCGAAAAAATCGGCAGTGGGGCAAATTGGTAATTTGCCCATTACCAGAGATGGAGGCAGTTTGGAAAGCTGCGGCGTTAGCCTAAGTGGTTTAGGTCAAGCTAAAGTGAAGATGGACACGATTCAGGCTCATGATCTAATTGAAGCGTCATGGAGAATGCCACTCTCAGAAGCGTGCATGTGAGAGTGTAAGACCCGTTATGGTGTTGGGTTAGTGGCTAGCCCATGTTGAGTGTGGATGGAATCCACTTTATGTCCAGTTAGGGTTTGTGGTGTGCCTCATCTATATAAGTGGTTGAGATGTAGAAGGAAGGTAAGAAAAGAACAAATTTTTTGAGAGAAGGGACCTCCTACGGAAAGATAGGGGAGTCTTTGTGTGTGTGCTCTAGAGAGAGCTTTGCCCTCCTGTGAAGAGGTTTTGCAATCATTCCTCTAAAGATGAAATAGAAATAAAATTCGTGCTCATGCTCTTACTCAAGTTTTGATCTCTCTCCTTTCTTGATTTTTCGATCTCTTTTTGGTTTCTTTATCTCTTGATCTTGTGTTGCTAAGAATGAATGATTGATAGATGAATCATCTGTGGATAATATCCTAATCATCTAGGCAAGCTTTAACATGATCTCCTAAGTTTCTTCTCAAGAAACCAGTATTTGGCTTGGAAAGGAAAGAATCATGGTAGATTTTGTTCTTGGGCATTTGAGAGCTGTTTTGTGTTGTTCTTACTTGCTGTGATATTTAGGAGATCATCTAAAATTATCTTTATCATTAAATCCCGCGAGCAAACTTAGATTGAAGTTTGTGGTTTTGATCCGGTTTTGGTGCAACCTTTTTTAGATTTGAAAAAGGTCAGAACTTTGACGTCTATCTATTTGATTGATGGTTTAAATATATTTCTGACATTAGTAGGAAGGTGCATGCGAAGTTTCATGGGATTTGGATCATAAAATCAAAAGTTACATCACTTCTTGGATTTGAAATCGTATTGATTTTCCTACTCATCTTGATCTCATTGTTCATCAGGTGGTACCAGATATTTGCCTGCGGTAGTACCGGTTTTACTATTTATTCTGGTACTACAGGACTTATAATTGCGGTAATGCCGCCTCCGGGCTGATTTTTTCTGAAAATTTATTCTTCCACTCCTGTTTGATGAAGGTTTGTTGATCGTTCACCCCTTCTCTGATCACCTAACTTGGTCCTACAGCATTATAAATTTATCTGGTGCTTCTCATTTCATTACACATAAAAGGTCATTAAAACAGTATGTGCGGCAAGTTCCCTTTGGAGTAGGGTCACATGGAATAATTGAAATTCAGAGGACCCTTTAGCAAAGAAACTTCTAAAAGATCTGTAGTTGCTACTGTCTTCACACATGCTATTCTTCCATTCGTCTTGTGATCTTGTCTCACAACTATCTGTTATTTCACTGTCCAACTTACAGGCTACAGATAGGTTCAGATTCCCTTGAGTTTTGTTTGCATACAAATAGGATTTTCTGCTGCCAACTAGGATAAGGTAATGTTGTTTCTTTGTTTAGCATTTATGCAGTAGATCTTTATTTTCTTATGTCCACATATGATATTTTATAGGTAGGTCTATTATGTTTATTCATTATATAACGTAACAATAGGTTCGATTTTAGTTTAGTTTAGTCTACAAAGATCATAAAATTGATAGCAACCTTGCTACAATTGTCTTTATTGTTACCTAATATTTTTAGCGTTCAGTGGATGCCACTGTCTATTTGATGCTACCCGTTTGTCTTCATTTTCCTTTCTAATCCTTCTTTTGGTTAATCTTACCTACTGGCTTCCTTTGTTTTTTATTCTGTGGAGTGGTGTTATGTTAATTCTACATGCTAATAAAAGGATCCTTGTGGCTACCTGATGAGTTTCATCTACTACTCTATATCCTATAAGACCTCAAAAGACCTGGATTCTTTCGGTATCATGTACCTGGCTAACCATCTCTCTATGCCAAATATTGGGTCAAATGTCTGATTTTTACCTAGCTTTTATTCCATTCCTCTCGTACACGTTTCTTTGAGTCATATCTTTCCATGTTCCTATGTAGTGCAAATTGTAATGCATGGTCTATCGTGCAAATTAATCAGTGGCTTCCTACTTCATTTTTATACATTTTTTCTCTCTGCGCAGCGCACGTCCGTACCTAGTACTTTATAGCTTGCGTGCAGTTTTCATTTTATTGGAAGATCATCGAAGCACTTGGCATACCTAATACTATTAGAATTAAAGTTATTATGTATGACACTACTATCCAGTGCCCATTGAACTTCAAACTGTGTTGTTTGCGTACCCGTACGTATGTAACCGCGACGCATCAGCCTAGTAATTGCTAAATTTATCATCAGGATTTTGTAATAATGTATTACGTTGCCGAGCAATACCGCAAGAAGGTGGATGGCATTCTCATGTATGTTATATGAAATCTTTAGAAGGAAAGGAACAATAAGATTTTCAATAATCTGTATCGAATCGTGCAGCTTGTGGCTAATACCATCATTGACGACATACAAAATCGAAGAAACACGGTAGCTTCCGAATTTCGATAGCACTGCATGAACTTTCTTGAAATAGGTTTAGTCCTCTAAAGGTCCATGGTGCCATATGGTTGCCTGAGGAAGGGTCAGGTCTAGGGTTTTGTCCTCATTTGGCATTGTATTTTCTCATTTTAAAGAATTCAATATGTATCTGAACCAAATGTTATGTTGCGTTTCTGTCACTCTTCTTTAATGCATGGCAAAGCTTCTGCCGTTTCTTTTAAAAAAATAATGTATTATGTTATGTGCGACTCTGTTTCGTTCTGTGTGCCTTCTTACTCTGAGTTATTTCTTAAATTTCAGCTTGAATTGTTTCATGCGGTAGTTTCCTTTTGCTTGCCATTCTCTATCCTTTAGTATCCTGCATTGTGAAGCTTATTATGAGTTGTTTCTTAAATTTCAGCTTGTTCTTTTGCCAATCTTTATCCTTCAGTTTCCTGCATTGTTGCATATCTTTCTTTCATTTGTATTAATACAGTGATAAAAACTTTAATGGTTGGCAAAAGCTTTTATAGAAAATAGAAATAAAGCCCTGGATGGTTGGACAACATGTCAGAGTAGGAGTCTGCAAGATGGCATCATTTCCTTCTAGCTGCAATTGTTGCTCTAGTAATTAGCTGCGATTATACATATATATGCTATATTGATTGACTTGCAGTAATTGTTTCTAGGGAAGATGTTTCTCTGACAAAAAAGTATGCCTAGTCAATTGTCTTCTCTTTGTTGTTCTGAAGACAACCAATCTTGGCTACCAGAGAGTGCATGGAACATAATGTGGATGCATTGTAGGTCGAAGGGCAGTTGCAGCTGCCTAATAAGAGTTCTGTTGAGGGCAACTCTAAACAGTTATAGCTGAGTTTTGTTAGTATTTGGTTAGTTCTGCAGCAGAGCTAACAAAATACTTATGCGCATGTTTAGTTCCCCCATGAACGATCACGTCAAGGTGGCTGCAGCTAGCTTAAGCCAGCACAACTACTAAAACAAACAAGGAACTGGCAAAAGCGACGGATCACCTACAAAGAAGAAATAGCTGAGAAAGGAAAGAATGGGATATGTTAAACTAAGCAAGACGGAGTTAAAGAAAGGCTAAAGCGAACCCATTCTTCGGCTCCAGAGCGACGAAGGAAACGAAAATCAATAGGCCATCTCCCAAGCGAAGTTGCTGACAATGACAAGCTGACATAGACCACAGGCGTCTTCTGAACTCTCATGGAAGGGAAAGACTGAATGTCTGATGGAACATAGGATCGTAATTACCCGATTCACTATAAATCCTCTCGAATCGTGAATTAGATCTATCGAACTCAAACCAGTTTAGAGTACAGTGTTCATGTCCACGATAGAAATTAGAAGAAAGAGTATGTCATGTTCAAACATGTGTACACCAGGCGCCATAGGGCCCGTGACGTGCGCCGAGCCCAGGAACGCGCTGCTGCACGCGCGACAAGCACGCAGGGCACGGCCTCCAGCAGTGGCTAGGAGGGAAAGTAGGAGATCTTTTAGCTATTTTGGTTAGTCCTTAATTAGTGGAATTTGTTACTCCTTTTGGGTTGAGCCGGAGGCTATAGATATGCTGTAATCAAACACTTGGCAATCAAGAAAGATATTACCATCTAATCCTCTCTCTTCTTCTACCTAAGCCGCGGCGGGGGATAACCCATCGACGAAGAACGGCGGCAAGGGGTATAACCGGCCGCCATCACGGACAGCGGCTACGATCTACGTAGCCGAGGTCCTCCTACCCTCGGGCTCACTGCCCTTGACAACCTGGTATCTCAGTCTCGTCGATCCTCTCCCACCACCTCCATCCAATCTTCCACCGCAGCCTCACCACCGCGCCAGCCGCCGCCTCCATCTCCTTCCTCTTCGTCCACGGCAACGTCCGCACCGTCAACCATGGGCGATGGCGATCAACCCACCATGGCCGATGTGATGCAGATGCTCCAGTCCCTGACCACCGCCATGTCAACGATGCAGACCGACATGGCGGGCATGAAGGAGAAGGTCGGCTCGTCGACCGACTCCAGCACCCACCACGACGGCCAGCACCACACGGATCGCCCCCCGCGGTTCCAGAAGATGGACTTTCCGCGCTTCGACGGCAAGTCCGACCCACTGATTTTCATCAATCGGTGCGAGTCATATTTCCGCCAGCAACGCACCATGCCGGAGGAGAAGGTGTGGATGGCGTCGTACAACCTGGAGGATGTGGCCCAACTGTGGTTCATCCAGCTCCAGGAGGACGAGGGCACGCCGCCATGGGGGCGCTTCAAGGAATTCCTGAACCTGCGTTTCGGCCCGGTGCTGAGGTCCGCCCCACTGTTCGAGCTCACCGAGTGCCGCCGCACGGGGACGGTTGAGGAGTACTCAACCGCCAGCGCTTCTCCTCATGTTGGCCGGCTCGGGAAGGCGTGGTGTAGCTTACACCGGCGCTTGTTGCCACGCGCCACCACTGTGCACCTCCACGCCGGAGACCCTCGCGGCGGCCATGAGTCTCGCACGGGCGTTGGAACTGGTCGAGCTGGACCGTCTCAACTCCGCCCGGCAGCTGCGCATGCTGCCGAAGCCACCGCCGCGCGCGCTCAGCGTCTTGGCGGCCTCCTGCGCCCATCCGGCCGGCAAGATGCGTCCAGCGCCGCCAAGACTCAGCGCCGCCGCACTACCGGCGCCACCACCACCACGAGGCGGGGGCAAGCGCCTCTCGACGGAGGAGCAGGCGGAACGGCGCCGCCTCGGCCTCTGCTATAACTGCAACGAGCCATACTCCCGCGGCCACAACAGAGGTCTGCCGCCGCATCTTCTACATCGACGGCGTCGAGCTGGCTGAGGACGAGCCCGCTGAGGAGGCACCCGTCTACTCCCTCCACGCCGTCGCCGGCGTTCCAGTGTGCGGCACTCTCCAACTCGAGGTGCAGGTGGGCGCGGCCACGTTGATCGCCCTCATCGACACGGGCTCCACCCACTGTTTCATCGGCGAGGCGGCAGCACAGCGGGCCGGCCTGCCCGTCGAGCCTCGGCCTCGGCTGACTGCGACCGTGGCCAACGGTGAACGGATCGCCTGCCCGGGCGTTCTGCGCCAGGCGCCCATCGTCATCGACAGCCGGCCGTTCGCGGTCGACTTGTACATCATGCCCCTGGCCGGCTATGACCTGGTGCTAGGCACTCAATGGCTGGCTACCTTGGGCGCTATTGTCTGGAACGTGGCCGCCGGGACCATGGAGTTCACGGTGGCGGACCAGCAGGTCTGCTGGCGCAGCGTCGCACCGCCGACACCGCCGCGCATCCACTCTGCCGCGGTGAAGGAGCCCCTCCTCGACGAGCTGCTTGCATCCTTCGTCGACGTGTTCGCCGAGCCGAAGGGCCTGCCTCCCGCGCGTGGCCGAGCGCACCGCATCATCCTCAAGCCGGACACCGCGCCAGTGGCAGTGCGGCCCTACAGATATCCGGCCGCCCACAAGACTGAGCTGGAGAAGCAGTGCGAGACCATGATCGAGAATGGCATCGTCCGGCGCAGCGACTCCGCATTCTCCTCGCCGGTCCTTCTCGTCAAGAAGCCGGACGGCTCGTGGAGATTCTGCGTCGACTACCGCGCCCTCAACGCGGTGACGGTCAAGGACGCGTTCCCGATCCCCGTCGTCGACGAGCTCTTGGATGAGCTCCATGGCGCCAAGTACTTCACCAAGCTCGACTTGCGCTCGGGGTACCACCAAGTGCGC
The DNA here is from genome assembly GCA_036346375.1 of Guadua angustifolia. Lineage (NCBI taxonomy): Eukaryota > Viridiplantae > Streptophyta > Magnoliopsida > Poales > Poaceae > Guadua > Guadua angustifolia. The sequence goes on along the minus strand of CM070518.1, from coordinate 15,105,473 downwards.
ATGAGGCCGGAGGATGTTCACAAGACGGCGTTCCGTACACACGACGGCCTCTATGAATTCCTGGTGATGCCGTTCGGACTCTGCAACGCCCCGGCCACATTTCAGGCGCTCATGAACGACGTCTTGCGCCCGTTTCTTCGCCGGTTTGTACTTGTTTTCTTTGACGACATCTTGATCTACAGCAAGTCATGGGCCGACCACCTGCGTCACCTCCGCGCCGCCCTTAGCGAGCTTCGTCGGCACACCCTCTTCGTCAAACGCTCCAAGTGTGCGTTCGGGGTCGCCTCCGTCACCTACCTCGGCCACACGATCTCGGAGGCGGGGGTGGCCATGGACTCCGCCAAGGTGCAGGCCATTCACGATCGGCGGTCGCTTCAGCCGGCGGCGGCTGGCGGCTTCCTTGGGCTCGCGGGATACTACCGCAAGTTCATCCACAACTACGGCTCCATCGCCGCGCCGCTCACCGCGCTACTCAAGAAGGAGGGCTTCGCGTGGGGTCCTGAGGCTGCCTCGGCCTTCCTCGCCCTCAAGGAGGCGGTCACCTCGGCGCCGGTGCTCGCTATGCCGAACTTCGACAAACCCTTTGTCGTCGAGTGCGACGCGTCGTCCCACGGGTTTGGTGCTGTCCTCATCCAGGAGGGGCATCCGATCGCCTTCTTCAGCCGGCCGGTGGCACCTCGACATCAAGCCCTGGCAGCCTACGAGCGTGAACTCATTGGCTTGGTCCAGGCGGTGCGCCACTGGCGGCCATACCTCTGGGGGCGCCGTTTCACCGTCAAGACGGATCACTACAGCTTGAAGTACTCGCTGGACCGGTAACATTACCATTCCGCAAAGACCACCGGGTTGGCAAGTCAGCTGGCTTCGACTTCTCCGTCGAGTACAAACCGGGCGCAACGAACGCCGTCGCCGACGCGCTGTCCAGGCGCGACACCGTGGAGGGAGAACTCCTTGCCCTCTCTGCTCCGCGCTTCGACTTCCTCGCCAAGCTCCGGCAGGCCCAGCTGGACCACCCGGCCCTTATCGCTCTCCGTGGCGAGATCACAGCAGGCACCCGACCGGCTCCCTGGGCGCTGGTGGACGGCATGGTGCAATTTTCCGGGCGGCTGTACATTCCGGCCGACTCCTCGATGCTACAAGAGATCGTGGGGGCCATACATGAGGACGGACACGGCGCATATGGACGCTCCACTGCCGCGCGCGTGACTTCCATTTTCCTAACATGAAGCAAGTTGTGCAGGATCGGGTGCGTACGTGTGAAGTCTACCAACGCTACAAGTCCGAGCACCAGCACCCGGCGGGTCTCCTTCTTCCGCTGCCGGTTCCCCAGGGCGTGTGGACTGATGTCGCGCTAGACTTTGTGGAGGCGCTGCCACGGGTCCGCGGCAAGTCGGTGATCCTCACCGTGGTGGATCGGTTCAGCAAGTACTGCCATTTCATCCCATTGGCACACCCGTACTCCGCTGAATCGGTCGCCCAGGCTTTCTTCAACGACATTGTCCGCCTCCACGGTGTTCCACAGTCCATGGTCTCCGACCGGGACACGGTGTTCACGTCGACGTTCTGGCAGGAGTTGATGCGGCTGATGGGGACCAAGCTGCAGATGACCACGGCGTTTCACCCCCAGTCCGACGGGCAGTCCGAGTCGGCCAACCGCGTCATTCTCATGTACCTGCGGTGCTTGGCAGGAGACAGGCCGCGCGAGTGGCTCCGGTGGCTCCCATGGGCGGAGTTCCTCTTCAACACGGCGTACCAGACGTCCCTGCGGGACACCCCCTTCCGCGTGGTCTACGGGCGAGATCCTCCCTCTATCCGGTCATATGAACCCGGGGAAACCAGGGTGCCGGCCGTCGCCAAGAGCATGGAGGAGCGCGCGGAGTTCCTTGCGGACATCCGCTACCGTCTGGAGCAGGCACAGGCGTACCAGAAGCGCCACTACGACCGTGCGCACCGCGACGTCACCTATCAGGTCGGTGATTGGGCGCTGCTTCGCCTACGTCGGCGCACGGCGTCGTCTCTTCTCAGTCAGGCGGCAAAGCGAAGCCGCTTCTTCGGGCCGTACCGCGTCGTCGAACTCATCAACGAGGTCGCCGTACGGCTGGAGCTTCCTCCCCGCGCCCGCATCCACAATGTGTTCCATGTGGGGCTTCTCAAGAAGTACCAGGGGCCGCCACCGACAGAGCCTCCACCATTGCCGCTCCTGCATCATGGCGCCATTAGCCCAGAACCAGAGCGCGCGGTGCGGTACCGCCTGGCTCGTGGCGTACATCAGGTGCTCATCCAGTGGAAGGGCACGTCGGCAGCATCAGCAACCTGGGAAGACGTAGCGCCGTTCCGCACCAAGTTCCCCCAATTCCAGCTCGAGGACGAGCTGGCTCTCGACGGGGAGGGAGATGTCATGTTCAAACATGTGTACACCAGGCGCCATAGGGCCCGTGACGTGCGCCGAGCCCAGGAACGCGCTGCTGCACGCGCGACAAGCACGCAGGGCACGGCCTCCAGCAGTGGCTAGGAGGGAAAGTAGGAGATCTTTTAGCTATTTTGGTTAGTCCTTAATTAGTGGAATTTGTTACTCCTTTTGGGTTGAGCCGGAGGCTATAGATATGCTGTAATCAAACACTTGGCAATCAAGAAAGATATTACCATCTAATCCTCTCTCTTCTTCTACCTAAGCCGGCGGCAGGGGGGGATAACCCACCGACGAAGAACGGCGGCAAGGGGGTATAACCCGGCCGGCCATCACGGACAGCGGCTACGATCTACGTAGCCGAGGTCCTCCTACCCTCGGGCTCACTGCCCTTGACAGAGTAAGGAATCGCGAAGCCCAATCTCCTATCCTGGCTCGGACGAGCTGTGTTTCAGGTATCTAGCCAAGAAACGTTTCTTTTAACGATCTAGCTCAGCGACTGCCGGACCCGTTCATTCCCCGCGAAACGAAACGAAAGCTTCGCCGGTGGTAAGAGCCGAGACGACGGCATTTTAGTCGTACACGCCCGCGCGCGAAGCAGGATACGCACGTGACCGACGAACCGGAGGCTCACTGACCGCGGTGAGATGCAGGCAGTAGGTGCGTTTGGTCATCGCCGTTCGCCAACACCGGAGACTCACCCACCGGCCACCGGCCAACCCATCCTCCGGTCCGAGCCGCTTTGCTTTCCGCCGTCAAATGTCCTGTTTGGCTCTAACTCCGCCTCTCTCGCGGAGTCACGCACGCGCCTCCTGCAGTTCGGTACTAGTACTACCGCCTTTTGCGACAGTCCACGCACCACACAACCTGCACGACAGTTGATTGCGCACACCGATGGTACGAGTGTTTTCTTCTCTGATATGGTCAGCCACAGCTACTGTTTTAGGAAAAGAGATCCAATATAGTCTGTTGGGACTGCAACTTAAGCGGTTACGTGTGACAGTATGATTAAAAAGTCACTGTTAAACGATTTAAACCGTTCGTTGGTTTGATCGGACGGCGTTGAGGGCTGAGGACTGCTTAGGGGGGACTGCACAGAAATCCTGTTCCTGTTTTGATATATGTTCTTCCATATAATAGCCTATTACCGGAGAATTAACATTCATAGTTAATATAAAGTGGTAATATATATAGTATTGAGGATTTGCTTCATCCTCCAAATTTTTTTACGCCCGTCTATCGGAGAATTGGAGTGTCATGGAACGAACAACCAATGCACGCATGAAACGCATGCGGAAATCAAATTTTCTGATACATGGCCTTCTCACGAATTCCATCTTGATAATACTAGCTAGTGATAATTTATGTACGTACGCCCTCTGATTTCAAATAGATATAGTAACTCTAGAGCGCACGTAACCAAACTTTTTGTTTATATTTTGAACACCAACGTATATAAAGGTTGTATTTAGGTTGATCGTATTAAACTAACCTTAGCAAAATTTCTCACAAAATACTTTTATAATATTGTGGTCTTTTTTTAAACTAGCTAGTTCCATGGGCAGGGCCAAATAATTGCATGGTGTGGATCATTATGCTATTTTATGGTGCATACTCCTTTCATATTAGGCTCAATTTTAAGTTAGATCGAGTATATCTTAACGAGAGTTTGTCGTATAGTTTAAGGTTATTTCTTATCTTTTGAGCCAAAATATGTTCTACATGATATCCGATTTGTATCGATTAGTCTTAGGGGTTGTTTGGAGAAACTGTGTTTTAGCTTTGCGCTAAAAGCTTCCTCAAATAATATAGCTGCAAAGCAGATAGGAAGCTAAACCACAACAAAAATACCCCTAAAAACTGTAGCCATTGGGGAGGAGCTTTTCAGCTGTAGCTTTGCTTGATCACCTCCCATCTAGCTCACTCCACCTCCCCGACCTCCGTCGCCCTGCCTCGCCGCCTTCACGTCACCTCCCCACTCGACTACCGCTGTGCTTGTTAGATTATTGCCTCCCCGCTCGGTGACCCTCCAAAAGCTACAGTTGCAGCAGCTAGTTTGTTAAACGGCATAACAAAAAAGCTACAGTCGTCAGCTACAGCTACTTTACAGTCCAGCAAACTAAAAATAGCTTTTTAGTCTAGCCGTAGCCCTTAACAAAGGCCCGTCAAATTCAAGGTTGAATGGTTTCTCTTTTTGTGAGAGCTATGAACTTTTTTTCCTTAATTATTCTTATCGGTTATAAACCACCCATCGCCAATTTTTATCATATAACAATAATAATGTCTTAGTATATTATTAGCAGTGAATGATCAAAATTTATTTGAAGCCTACCGATATATGAGATCACACTTATTTAGAACTAAAGGAAATGCTATTTAAAATTATAAATGTTAATGCAATTTTTAAGCACGAGAATTTTTTTTGACACAGGTAGAATATGCTCAGTAAAGCCTCTTGGAAACGATTTCCTATCATCAAAGGCACAGAAGAGAAGCATAGTGCATCTGCCGTCAGCGATCCTCAACCATTGGATAACATGCGAACAGCGGAGATCTGTCAGTACAGTAACTTGCCTTGGTGCAAATAATACTTCTACGAGTAGTGCTCTGTACCTTCTCTCTCAATATAAATTGCACACATCGTGAAACAAGTAGGTTCACTTTTCTAGCCCTCTAATTTTTCTTTTACACAACTAGCCCCCTCCCACTCAGTTTTTTTTTTCAAAAATAGCCCACCGGCTCGCAATTGCCGCGCACTGGGAGGGCGGAATTTGCTAGTCCCCCGAGTGCGGAAAATCAAATTACCGCGCACCTCTTTCACAGAAAACCAGTTTTCGCTCCATAGTGTTCTACGGAAACCCATTTACTGCACATCCCTTCCACGGAAAATTAATTTTTGTGCCACTGTTCCACGGAAATTTGATTTTCCATGCCCCCTCCGCGTGCCCGCTGTCGGCGGTTTCCGTGCTAAAGGATTTCTCGTGCCCCCGGTCGGTGGAAAATTAGATTCCTACGCCCCTATTCCGCGGGAATGTGCCACGCGTCGCACCGGTGTGATTTCCTCGCTCCCCGTGAACGGTAATTGTGGGCCAGGAGTATTTTTGCAAAAAAAATTATCAAGGGGCTAGTTCTGTAAAAAAAATATTTTTTTTAGAGGGTTAGAATAGCGAAAAATTCCCCTTCTTTTTTGTTTTAATATTTATGTGTGTGCTCGTGTCATCGTCAAGGGGCGGATGGACGGACTGCGTGAGGCAAGCTGGAGGAGCGGTCGGTGGAGAAGGGAGGCAGGCTGACACAAGGAAGACATCGGCGACGGCGCGGGAAGGCAAAGTCGTCGACGCGGTGGAGTCGTTGCTGGCGGAGTGGGCAAAAACGACCAAGGGCGGCGACATACCACCAGGAGGAGCGAGGGCCGGGGAGCAAGAACGGAAGGGGCTAGCCGAAGAAAAGCGAACGGATTTAACCCCCGATTTGTGAACAGCCGACGAAGGAAGAACTAACGGTGGCATATTGAAACCAATGGAACGAACCTTTCCGTGATTTTAGATTCTCCAAAGGGCCTTCCTGCAAAACTGACGACGTGGATGGCCCGGAAACGCTGGAAATCTTCCGCGTATAATAGATAAGATATGCAACTTAAAAAAAATAGAAGCACCAAATCAAACCACTCTACCCCAAATCAAACGGCCCAGACGTTGCCATCAAGCAACCACGCAACCAGCCCACCTATATCAACACCCCCATGAACCCCTCCAAAAACTCGCACTTGTCACTCAGCGCGGACACACGCCAATACCACCTTTGCCTCTCGGCCTCTCCGAACGTACGCACGCCATGAGCACCGTGGACGCGCCCACCTCGAGCAGCGCGCACAACGCCACGACGACGGCGTCCCTTGGCTCCGCCGTCGTCCTCGCCGGACTGCTCCCAGAGGTGCAGACGCTGGAGCTGCTCGTGGCCGCGTCCATCTTCGTGGCCATCCACTCGCTGCGGCAGCGCCGCGTGCAGGGGCTCCCGTCGTGGCCGCTCGTCGGCATGCTCCCGTCGCTCCTCCTCGGCCTTCGCGGCGACTTATACGAGTGGATCACCGGCGTCCTCAAGGCGCGCGGCGGCACGTTCACGTTCCGCGGGCCGTGGTTCACCAACCTGCACTGCGTCGTCACCGCCGACCCCCGCAACCTCGAGCACCTGCTCAAGACCAAGTTCGGGAGCTTCCCCAAGGGCCCGTATTTCCGCGACACCGTGCGCGATCTCCTCGGCGACGGAATCTTCGGAGCCGACGACGAGGTGTGGCGGCGGCAGCGCAAGGCGGCCAGCCTCGAGTTCCACTCCGCGGAGTTCCGCGCGCTCACCGCGAGCTCGCTGGTCGAGCTCGTGCACCGTCGCCTGCTCCCCGTGCTGGCCGACGCCGAGGCGACCGGCGCGGCCGTCGACCTCCAGGATGTGCTCCTCCGTCTCACGTTCGACAACGTGTGCATGATCGCCTTCGGCATCGACCCGGGCTGTCTCAGTCCGGGCCTCCCGGAGATCCCTTTCGCGCGCGCGTTCGAGGACGCCACCGAGGCGACCATCGTGCGCTTCGTCACGCCGACCGCGGTGTGGCGCGCGATGCGCGCGCTCGGTGTCGGCCACGAGCGCGTGCTCCAGCGCTCGCTGGCCGGCGTCGACGAGTTTGCGTACGACGTGATCAGGAAGCGCAAGGAGGAGCTCGCTGCCGCCGGCTGCAGCACCGAGGAGGCGGCCGGGCGCAGCAGGTCCGACCTACTCACCGTCTTCACCAAGATGCGCGACGCTGACAGCGGCGCGGCCTACTCGGACAAGTTCCTCCGCGACATCTGCGTCAACTTCATCCTGGCCGGCCGCGACACCTCCTCGGTGGCGCTCGCATGGTTCTTCTGGCTGCTCAGCAAGAACCCCGGCGTCGAGGCCAAGATCCTGGAGGAGGTCGAGGGCATCGTCGCCGCGCGGAAGGCTCTGGCGAGCAGCGGAGAGGTGGAGGAGGAGCTCGTCTTCCAGCCGGAGGAGGTGAAGCGTATGGACTACCTCCACGCCGCGCTCTCCGAGGCGCTCCGGCTCTACCCGTCCGTCCCCGTCGACCACAAGGAGGTACGTACGTACGTACTTACTACGTATATACAGGCTTGGCCGTACCTCTCAAGTCATAGGCATCTGTACGTCGAGAAATGCGTATGCTTGCTTGTACGTGCTATACACAAAGGTGAAGTGCATGTCCCTAGTCAAGTGTGCATGTATGTTTCGTGTTGTTTGGTGGAACCAACTCGTCCTTATTAGGCCAAGTTACCAAGTGTGTGAATAGCTTGCTCTGTCTGCATGAGGGGAAAATATAGATGCATCTTGCTATAGTATTAATAGTAGTAACCGTGTAGTACTAACTCCTAAGTCTTAACTAGCTTGGCAATTTGCATGAGTTGCCAATCCATTGTTTTTGCTCTTGGTACTAGGAAACAACATTTGATAGGTTGTCAAATCTGTACAATCAAGTAGCACTTGGAATCAATGGTGAACAACGATATAAATATAAGCCTTTCTTGCAAATAGATCAAGCAAGCACTAAATCTAAAATGTAGTTAATCATATTGGACATACATATCCCTGCCAAATAACACATACAACCACTCAACCCCCTTTACACCATTAAATCAAGGATAAAAAATGCATACATTTCAGGAGCTACACCTTCAGTTTAGCTTACATTGTGAAATAACATCTCACAAGAAAATGGACCCATATTATAAAATGGAGAAATTACTGATATGTAAATATTGAGGTTTTTTTCTTTTTTGGAGGTAGTAGATAATGAGGTTGAGTGTTACTGAAGTTGATGGACACATATTGTTGAATTTGACCCACTCCAAATCCAAAACATGAATACTAGCTGCGCCTGCGCAGAAATCATGGTACGAAAGGCTCTCCATTGGACCTTGTATTTTGAAGTTGACGTGCCATAGAAATTAGAGAGAGAAAAAATGACGTAACGAGTTATAAGTTGCAAGTTGGTCATCAACTACACATTTTTTGATACCTTTGGTGAAGACTATAAAACTCTTGTCCTACTTGATGGAGACACATGGCGAACAAATCGTGTTGTAGACTTGTAGTTGCACCTGTCTTTAGTTTACTATACTTGTAGGTTTGCAAGATTGATCTGCAACAAGGGTGCTCTCTATCTTGGTTATAGAAAACCTAAAAGTACTACTTATAAGTTGCAAATTGGTGTATCAGCTTAGTTCAAAACTCCAAACATGTTTTGGGTAAGATATCCTAACTGGACTAGTAAAAAGAAACAAACTAAACTAGGACAAGTTATTGGTCAACAAAGTAACCTTACAAAGTTTTCCAACACTTGTCTGAAAAATTTGACAGTGAAAGCCAAACCAAGCAGCTTTCTTGCGCAACGCAAATCATCTTTGTGACCCTAATTCTACTCCTCTGTTTACTTAGGAGCACCATGCTTTATGGAAATGACAATCCATAGGTTCATACTTCTTTAGAGCTGCAAAATATGCTTCACCTTCACCACAAAATAACAGCTGCAAATGTGTGACACCGACATATGAATGTGCAACTTTCTGATGATCAGCTTGTGGAGGATGAGGTGTTCCCTGACGGCACAGTGCTGAAGAAGGGCACCAAGGTGATATACGCCATGTACTCCATGGGCAGGATGGAGAGCATCTGGGGGGAGGACTGCAGGGAGTACAAGCCGGAGCGGTGGCTCAAGGACGGCCGGTTCATGAGCGAGTCGGCCTACAAGTTCACCGCCTTCAACGGCGGCCCGCGCCTCTGCCTCGGCAAGGACTTCGCCTACTACCAGATGAAGTTCGCCGCCGCCTCCATCCTCCACCGCTACCGCGTCAACGTTGTCGACGGCCACCCGGTGGCGCCCAAGATGGCGCTGACCATGTACATGAAGCATGGGCTCAAGGTGACACTCACCAAGAGGGACAAGAGCAAGCTCTAAAGTCTGAACCAGAGCTTGTCCATAAGAGCCAGGAGAAAGACATGAAGCAAGGGCCGGCTTTCAGAAGCGGTCTGTGCATTGTGATGCTTTGTGAGATAAAGCTGATGCTGTGTGATAAGCTTTCCTCTGTTTTTTGCTTCTTCTTTTGCACTTTTATTACCATGTCTTTGATTTGTTTTGCTTTGTCCTGATAGCATATATAATCTAGCCTAGTATGGGAAATGTAGAACCTCTGTTTATGTGAACGTGTGATGATGAAGCACTGAAGCTTCAGGTGATGTTACTGGTAAAAGTCCTAGCACTATTATTTCCATACAACAGCTGCAAGATGTGATGGCATCTGTTTGAATAAATGTGCTACTAATAAACTGAATTGCTTATTACCAACAACAGTGTGATCACTTGGCTGCAGCGAATCAGCGATGCTATAGATCGACAGTACGTGTTACATCAACAACAGAGGCAGGGTGCTCCAGGACCATTCAAGAACTTCAGGGCTCAGGCAAAGTACTTTTTAAAGAGTCTTATCATTATTCAATGATTCAGTCACTCTTCTGGACTGTCCCTTGATTCAGTCACCCTGAGTCCCGAGTGAGCTGTAGCGTTAAGCAAACATGAAGTGGATTAAAGGAAGTTGCTGTTTGTTCAAGGATAATACAACAATTCATCTGCAAATGCATAAACACGAACAACTCACCCATCCCCTTAATAATCGCCACTATTTCCTCCGTTAGGCCCTCATCCAATCCCACATGTTCAAGAAACCTCTCGACATGCTCATATCCTCCGCATTATCCCTTTTCATTCATCCAATCAAATTCAATTACCAAGCATAGAATTTTCCTCAACGACAGCCAATCACCATTGCAAGTCCTCCATTCCATCAGTGTTTTAGCTAGCTCTAACTCAACTTTTTCTCACTCTTCAAGATCCAAAGAACGAATTCAACAAAAGAACAAGAAGCTTCCTCACTTGGTGTACTTATAATCCCTTTAAATTAAAAAAAAAAGCAAAATCTATAGTCTCTTATCAGTTATTCAAATGGAGAGTTAAAGTGTTATGGTTAGTACGGCAAAATAATTGGAGACAAGTTTTAACATGGAAAAACTCATAGAAAACAATCCACTGTAATTGTTCCAAAATTATATATACTGGAGTGTGGCTTAAATAGCCAAAAGAGTCCTAATTGATAAAAATTTGAACTAACAAGATATTAAGTTATCTCTTTCATAAAGCAAATCTATAAATGAAATCATAAACGGCGCAGTAGCCAGTGGGGGTAGGGATGAAAACGGATCGGATATTTTCTGACCGATTCGGATATTTTTGGATACGGATCTATCGGATCGGATATTTGTTGGATAGTATCGGATCGGATACGGATACGGATTTTTTTTTGTCGGATACGGATTCAGTAGCTCATTATCCATCGGATACGGATACGGATTCGGATAGTCCAGATAATGGTGGGTCGGATATCCAGATATACATATAGGCTGAGTCAAGACTACTCTTTTGGCCCACAAAGGTTTCTTAATTTCAGAATTGTTTTCTAATTTAATTAATTTCTAAAGAAAGTTTCAACTATTAAAATTAGCAAACCAACTTCAAAAATTACTTAATTTTTTGAGAAAGTTCCAGTAACAATATAACATTTAAAAATTATTTTCAAGATTTTATCAGATTTTAATTTTTCTCAAAATTCAAAAACTCCTATTCTTAATAGGAAAATATATTAAATAAGTAGCTAAAATACATAAAAACTCATAAATACATAATTTATTATTTTAAACATAATTAAACTAAGAATATAAATCTTGAGTTATTACATGTAAGTGTTATATACTTTTCCTAGAGACATGTATCTAAGTATTATCAAACTTTTAGTGTGTTATGTTTTTGTTTCTATTTGTATCTCTGAGTAAGGATTACCTTTATTTTGTGTTTTAATCTATGTGTATGATGAACTAATCGTATGTGTGTGATAAACTAAATCTTATATAATTTTGTTTGCGACATGGTATCTAACTATTGTCTAAGTGAATGAAAATGCTTACATTTGTTCAATTTTCAATAATATTTTGATCAAATCAATTAGTTATGTGTTTTTGTTGATTCTTTATGTATAATTTAAGGAGTTATCATGTTTCGATAAATATTCGAAACCGTATCTGATTCGATTCGTATTCGATCTGTATCTATATTCGATATTATCCGTATTCGTATTCAATCCGGACTATCCGTATCTGTTTCTGTATCCAAGATTTTCATCCCTAAGTGGGGGCAATAGCCAACTACCGAGGTCGTGCAGGAGAGCGGCCAGTTCCACCTGGAGCAATCAAACCCCACAGATGTTAAAATGAATCTGGGAAATTCCGCATGGCATGTGGAAGAACGGGTGGAGCAAAGAAGAGGAGGCAAGCAAGCGGTTAAGATGAGGAGGCGGCCGGGGGAGGAGAGGCCCTGCTCGACGGCGAGGGAGAGCGCGAGGTCGCGGACGCGGAGGGCGTGGGAGCCTGGGAGGCGTCATTGCGTCACTATCAGGACCCGGAAGGATTAATCCTTACCCCCAAATCTAATCTAGTCGCAGTAGGAGAAAATCAATCAGAAATCGCAAAATAGAAAGACAAGAATTAACATGTGCGAAATGAAGAGGGGAAAGTAAGCAACATAACATAGGATTCCATTTCGTGGTTTCTCCTGAGGACAGCAGTTTTGCCAATAGGGTTAGGTATCCGCAAGTATTCAATCGTATCGAATTTTTAAAAATGCTGTAGTAATTTTATTTTTTTAATCTGGTCAGGATTTTGAATCTCGCCCCCACCCAAAATACAAAATTTCGTGAAATTTTGCCGAGATTTGTAATGCTTCCAGGTGACTCATGACCATGGATTGAACTTATCCAAAGGGTATAAGGCAATCTCCTCCGTTCGTTAATTGAAATAGACCACTCCCAAATGCTTTTGGATTCATCTTCAGAACTCTGACGGTCATACCCGCTCATCTCCCTCTCCATCAGCTCCTTCACGCGCCGCACCGCTGCCGCCATCTCGTGAGCCATATGCAGGAGCAGGGGACAGTTGGGATTGGGACATGGGCCAAGTTAGGCAAGAGATCTATCGACAATATTGTTTAAAAATATTATGCCAGATATTTTTACTGCAAACATTATTTCTAAACACGGTTAAATAATTTAGACCATTCGCAACCTCAATCAAACAGTCCAAAAGACCAGAACTGTTTAAGCTGTAATTCCCTCGTGCTTGGGCTGGGGACACTGAAGTCAACGGACCTCCGGTCAGTCAAATTGCCGTACTTGACGATCTGGTCCGTCCATTGTGAATCAAGGCTATCAGATTGTTACGAGAGAGAGGTAAAATCTTTCGCGGTGCAACTTATTAGCGCTTCAATTTCTCGAACCATGTGTGTTTGCGACAACTCGAACAATGTGTTCTACAAGTTACTGCCAGATTCCATGCATATGTTTCGTGACGGTCAAAAACCAGTCAAAAATATATATATAAAACCGCCAGAAAATATTTTCAAATGTCACTGTTACAGTGACTAGTTTGCTTTTTTTTTTTTTCGTTTTTGCCAGATGTTGAGTTTCATTGGATCTGTATAACATTCGTGTGCCTTCTTGCGTGATCGCGTTGCATGCTAGACTTCGTAATGGCCAAAGATAGGAGAATGGATGGTATAACCAAAATTATGCTATGTATGATTTCTACTGGACTATCTTGTGTGACATGTTTCTTACTGTTACATAATCACATGGCATTGTTCGATGGTTTACATGTACATATAACATATATGGACAGTTGCTGCTGAATAGTGCTGATTTCCTAGAACTTTATACCTAAGAAAGAGCAATACGAAACTCAAGAAGATTTTTTCTTAGAGTTTTTGGTATCCATTGGGTACTTGACTAAGTGACTCATTTGCCCCAACATTGAAGAGATCAATGAAAATCTCGTTTGCTAATCCCTTCTAGAAAAGTTGGAATGTTCGTTAAAAAAGTTGGAATAATGAAATCCAGAAACAACGAGTTATTTGCATGATAGATTGATAGCTACGTGAACCATGCATCCAACCAACCCTTTCAGAAATTTACACATGTTTTTTATTGAACTAAGAAATTTACACATAATTAATGTGAGAATTTAGGAGTAAACTTCATCAAGCGAATTGGCATCCTATATTCGAGCCATAATCGTTGGCAACTTTCTACTTAGTCTGTCTATTTATAAAGTTTTGAGGGTAAGAAAATCCTACAATAATCCTAAAAAAATCCTAGAAATTTTCGCATTAATTAAGAGAAAAAAGAGAATGATCTACATTACTTATTTTAGTGGGCCAAATTATAAATTAATCATATGTAGATATCAGACTAATATAACAAATACAATTGTGCTTCAATTATAGGTAGTAGAGTTGTATATCAAACACTACATCATAATATTTAGCAGTGCAATTGCTAAATATGATCTCGACAAATAATTAACTTCCAAACACGGACGGCAAGTGAAACCTCATCTGCACATAAGAGCTCATTTAGGCTATTCCCAATGCATGGTGTCATCCTTATTTAATACTTGCCACATAGGACAGGTTGCTGATGTGGCATATGAGTTAAAGAGGAGAGAGAGCAGTGCGGTATCATCCTGGAGATACTGTTCCGGCTCCGTATCCAAACATGCACTTTGGTTTTCGGACGACACCACACTGGGGTCACTACGGTGTCTTCTCCACGCGTTCACATGATACATTTGATCATAGCATATGCAACAATTTAATGGACACATGCTGTCTTGGATACTGTAGCATGATACTATGAACTGGAGAGAGTGTTTCATCCAAACAGTATCATACTATGCATCCTATGTGGCTGTCTTCGATTTTGGAGTACGACATCGTCCACTGACAATAGCCTTAGAACGTAAAAAAAAAACGTAGGAAAACAGAATTAATTGTTCCCCGAGAATCAAGAATCCAAATAAATTCGGACGTCAAGAGAGGTTCATGCGAGTGTATGCGAAAGTCACGGCACGATGAGTGTGGCTTTGTAGTGCTAGTCAATACGTACGAGACTGTATGACTTCGTTCATTACTTCGATGAAAATATCCATATCTAATTCCTCAACTAATCCGATGGCTAACGGCATAAACCATGTACGAGGTCGACATCGACCATTAATTAATCTTTTCTTGTTGGAAAGCTGCCTTATTATAATATCGATCGAGTGGCTCAAGTCGGAGATTAGGCAACAACTGATAATCAGTTCTGGAGGGCTTCGCAGCGCGCGCATGGCCCCGGCAGAGAGCGCCGACGCTCCGTCGGCGGCGGCGAGAGGGCGACGACGGAGCGGCTGGCGACAGCTTTGGGCCGCCGTCCTGTGCTTTGGGAGCCGTCGCGGCGAGGCGTCGGCGTCTGGGAGGCCGTCGTGGAGGTCACGGCGGAGGAAGCGCAACGTGGCGCCGGTGGACGAGGTGCTGGGGGCGTGGCCGCCGGCTGATCTGCAGGAGATGAGGCGCGGCGAGGAGGCTGGGAAGTTGCCTCTCCTCCGGAGCTGCTGCATCTTGCCGCCGGCTTGCGTGCCTGGACGCAAGGTGAGGAGTCAGTAGTACTCAGTAACGGAACACTGGAACGTGCACCGCATGTTCGATCGTATGGTACATGTCTCGTCGTCTAGCTGGTGTGGATTTTGCAAGAGATATATATGGTTATCACAGGCGTAAAAATCTAGTTAAATTTGCCTAGACCTTTATTTTAACAGGTTGATTATGAGAATTCTTCTCCCGACGCGAGAAATTCTTTTGCTTTTGAGAGAATTTTGTGTTTGACATATTCACGAAATATTGCCAAAATGGTAGCCTGTTTCCCCTGTGACAGCACGACATCAAGGGAAGCCGCGGCGGCAGCAACTCCCACCAGAAACAACGGCAACGAGAGCACATGCAGCAGCAGCAGCTGCTGCCGGGGCCACAAAACGGCAAAAATCCACCGTCCGAAGCGGCTTCCGGACAGCAATTTCAAGCCGCCGAGCAAGCCCGCTTTGCTGCCACCGCGACGCGCGGCATCGCCGAATCGCGAGAGCCGACGCGGCCCACCACGCCGCGCGGCGAAAATACCGGTAGAGACGAGGCGCCCGCGCGCTCTTCGACCAAGGCAGCCGCCTGCCACGGTACGAGGGAGTTCGGCCCCGTGGCAGGGCTGTCCGCGGTGGCCGCGGTGTCGATGGCGGGGCTACTCGGCGGGCGGCTCTGGGCCGTCTTCTGCGTGTGCGCGTGGTTCCTCGCGCTGTCCAGGCTCAAGCGGAAGGCAGCGCCGCCGGCGGCTGGCGGTACGAGGAGCGGCGGCGAGGGGGCCGACGTGATCGAGCTCGATCGATTACAAGAAGTTCGTTGTGCTCAGTCGGTTGCTCGAGCGAGATCGGAGGCTGCCGTGACGGCTTAATCTGCAATTGTGAATTACTCTAAAAAAAATGTTCACGAAGAGCTGAAGTCAGAATGTTTAGTGCAATTCCCTCTAATTTTTTTTAAAAAAAAAATCTTGTGTTCCTTTCAGCTTTTATGGCCGTCAACCTTGAAATGTCCTCTAGATGGAGTAACATCGATGAAGCATATATCAATCAAAGCAGTTAATTAGCTAGTTAATCTCAGGTCCTTATCATAAAGCGTGAACAATGTGATCGCGCGCTAACTGACGTTCACTACTCCCAGTGGCGGATCTAGAATTTTAAGTTAGGGTATGCCAAATTAATACTATAATATACAATTCGATAAAATTCAATGAACAATTCGATAAATTACTACAAATTTTGTCGAGAAACATAATAATACAAGTATAAATTACAATATAAATAGTTCGAATATTTTAAGTATGAAATATGTATAAAAGAAGCTTACGCACCTACAACAGTTCAAAGAATACAATATTACTTCTTGTCCTTCTTGTCTGGCCTCCGCCTTCTAATAGTAAATGTATCTGGCCCCTTACCCTTACATTTGTTATCTTTGAACAAGTAGCATATAAAACAAAACACAGAATCCTTTTTGATATTATATTCAAGCCAATGATACTTAGCAAACCATACAAAATTGAATTAACGATCTCTATTTTCAATTTTCCTTTTTGGAAATTCATGTGCATATAGTTGGAATGGACCTTTAAGAATATATGCTCTTCGAATTGCATCTTGATCATTAACAGGATAACTTTGAATGGGCAGCCTTTCACATGGATCATGTGGAAGACGATTGATATCATAGACCGGCGGTGGTGGCGGTGGCGATGCTGATGCCAGTGGAGAGACATTATCAAGGGGAACTGAAGGCGGAGAAGATGGCATAGGATTCACAATTTCTTCAATTACTATCTCTTGCTCTTGAGGTTCATCTTCCGCTACGGTTCTAAGCAAGAGCCATGGAAGGAAATGAAGCAAGAAGAGCCTTCTTTGTTGCATGTTTCAAAAGAGATGCAATATCTCGTTCCTCTTCATAATTCAACAACTCTACAAACAAAAAAAGCAATGCATCAACAAGCAACTCTCTAGTCTCTAGCAAAGTAGCAATTATATTTGTTTCTACTCTATAAATCAACTAGCAGTCTTACACTCAAATCACATGTAGGATCGATATACACTAATATAGCAATCAGAGGGGAGTGAATGATTGCGCGGAAGCTAAAATAAATTTTTATTGATTCTCAAATCACCCCTAAACAAATTATAAAAAACTATTTCGGTTTCAGCAAAAATAGACTGACACATGTTAAGTAAAACAGTAATTACCGAAGATCCAACCGTTGGATTGATGTGAAATTTTAACTGTAGAAACTAGATTCAATTTCTAAACTAACCCAATAAGAATCAGCTCAATCGGATTTACGAATCTAAAGTTATGACATTTACAAGCTGACTATATAAGATAATCACTGCATATAGACTGTATTGAGCCGAATCTACAGGGTATGCCGTGGCATACCTAGCATACCCTGTAGATCCGCCCCTGACTACTCCCTCATTATATTAGACGTATTTTGACTTTGTCTAAGGATTAAGGTTATGATAATATTGAGAAAGGTATAATTGTAAATGACTTAAATACTCTATTTAATTATCTTGGAAGATGAGAAATAATGGTTTTTGTGCGGTGGTAATGAATAAATGTATGTAGTTGAGAGAATAAATAGGGGTACATTAGAAAAAGTCTCATTAAATCTACATATAAGCCTTATATTTCTAAACAAGATCGTTCAAACTATATGCTTTATATTTCTGAATGGAGGGAGTAGAATATTTGAGTTTTTTTAGTAATAATATTGAATTGTGACATCTGTAGGCATTTAGGTCCTGATTCGCATTGGTTTATTGTTTTGGTGATTAATGGCACAATACTAAGGCCCCCTTAGTACCGATTCTACACATCTTTTGCTTAAAAAAAAGCCGATTGAGTACCGAATAGAACAATTCTGCATGGATTCTAAAATAATCTGAAGCACCATTGGTACAGTAAATCAGAAGTGGAAGCTCAGCCGATTCTGCAGGATGGAATCGATTCTGCGTCGCAGAATTAGCAAATTGCCCACGCAATTGACCTGAAATTACCCACTTTGCCACTGGATGCCACTCGGCTTCCCGGCCCTCCACTCCCCCACGCCCCTACTCTCCCAGGCGTGGCTTCGAGTTCCTCCCGGTCGAGCGGGAGAGGCGATTAGGGTTCGGCCTCCTCACGAGTCTCCAGCGGCTGAGGGCTTCCGCCTCCCCAAGAGTAGTTGCTGGCCCTGACAGATTCTGCCTCCCCACGAGTTCCCGCCGGTCCGAGACCCCTCCACCACTTGTTCAGAGACCCCTGAGCCCCTCCACCGATGACACTCGTTCAGAGATCCAAGGCCACTGCACTGCCGTGCCCTCCTCTTCTAGCTCGAGGCCGTCCACCCCGCCACCCTCCTTAGTCATATAAGATTGCATTATATTCAAGATATATCTTGGTAAGGAGAGAATTTCAAGATTGTTTTCCATGTGTTCTTGGTGATCTAAGGTTAGTAATTAGTTTTAACTGCATTATTATATTTAAGATTTAGGTAGCTAGTTTGGTGAAGAGAGAATTTGAAGAATGTGTTTAGATCTAGCTTGTAGATCACGCAACTCTGGTTTGTTAATTGATCATGTCGTCATACTTGTGTGGGTTTCACTGGATTCTCATTGAAATTCATCCAGCCATGAATCGGGTTATTTATCTTGATTCCTTACAGTGGCAGCCACAAATTAAATCTTATCATGAAATTACTCAACAGGTAATTAATCATGTTTCCTCCATAGATATTATAGTCATATAGGTTGTTCAAGGTGTACGTTGCTCACAGAATGGCTAAGGCTAACCTTTTGCAATCACGAAGTTCTTTCAAAGTGAACAAAGCTTATGGAGGGCCTTCTGGCAAGGACAGGGCGAAATTGAAGCATGATTTTAAGTTTCTGTAATCCGCTATACACAATAATCCTATATAAACTATGTAATAATGACTCTAGAACTAACCAATTCTATATTTATAGTGCCACCAGTAGGGAAAGGGAAATAACTATTGTGGATTTTACGTTTGCCACAACATGCAAGTCCTTATCAATAATAAAATGACCAGTCAGGTAATAACTGCATTGGAAGAGGCCAATCTGAAGCGAATTCGATGATAGTTTTGCGCCTTCTTGCTCAGTCAAGTCTTAAATCCAAAAGGCGAATTTCATGCTACCTAAATTCAAGAGTTATGTTTTTTCTGAATTACCATTTGGGTTAATTTGTTAAACTTGTGCTATGGATTTGTGAATTGTAATTGTGCATTCAATTAATTGGTTACTAATATTGAGTTCCATTTATTAATATATCTGAGTTTATTTCTAAAATCGATGTGCCATGAAATATTAATCTATATGTAATCTGCTTGCGCTATGATGTAATCTGAGTTGATTGTTGAAATGGATGTTGTCGGTGTATTTCGCCAGACAGGACCCTGTCAACGGACAGGGTGTCTCCCAAAGATGGAGATTAAGGTTCGGTAAAGGGCATCTTTGCGGTCGGAAACCCTAATGACTCTCGCACGGGGGATCTCGGGGATCAACAGATCAAAGAACACAACGATATATCCAGGTTCAGGCCTCCAATGTGGGTAACAGCCCTACGTCTTGCTGCATCTTTGTTGAGGACTAGATCAATGCCCGTGCGTTGCTACGAAAAATAAAATTGGTAACGAAACATAAAGGTCAAGCAACAAAAGAAAATTATGCTACAAAATCAAACATCTATTTCTCCCGATTACAAAAGTTTTTATGGTTTCTTCTCTGATATAAATTAAAACCAAATACATTGTACGTAGCAATATATATTACCAATCTCAAAAATCAATCAATCATTTTTATCCCTTTTTGCAATTTATATTACCAGCTCTCGCGTTCCTCTTCCTCTCCCATGCCTGCAGCGCGCGCTCCTCGGTGCCATTGACCTCGTCTTTCTCGTCGCCTCACTCGTCCTCGTCATCCACCGCCTTCATAGGGGTGACACGGGGGCTTCCCCAGAGCACGAGGCACTGCTGCCGAAGCCGCCGCCATTCCAGACCACTGGCCGCTACGCGGTCGCGCTCAGGGCGTTCGCCGTCTTCGCCACGGTGTCCACCGTCCTCCTCGCGCTGGCGTTTTTCCTCCTGCCGAGCACGCCATGGCGTACAGTGGAGTCCACCTTCCTCGCCACCCACTTCGTCGCGCACGCCATGGCCGCGTGGTCAGTTGCCACGAAGAAAGGGGCCACCGCCGCCACCCAACCTTTGCACCTCCGCATCTTCTGGATGGCCATCGCCCTCAGCGCTATGCTCTTCTCCGCTTCGGCGGTGGTCTGTTACACCGACGGTTCGCTACTCTTCTCAGATGACTCTCTCGCCTTTACCGGCCTACTCGTCTTCATACCTCTGGCGTACCTAGCCATCACTGGCTTCACCAGCCATAACGCCGGAGCCCATGAAGGTGAACCAAAAAATACCAGCGCCGAGGCGCTCGCCACGCCGTGCACCGCCGCGTTGTTCCTCTCTCTTGCGACATTCAGTTGGATCAACCCGTTTATCTCCAAGGGGTACGCCAATGACTCTCACCACCGACGACGTCCCACCGGTGTCACCGGGCAACCGCGCCAAAGCGTCGTACGCTTTGTTCACGTCCAACTGGCCGGCGTTGGGGTCACGCAGATCCGATGGGCGTCGCGCTCGCTATCCTTCCGCCGCGATTATCGATCATGGCCGGCCTCGGCCTCACCTCCGCCATGTACGTCGGCCCATCACTTATTAATCAGTTCATCGAGTTCATTCGCTGCGGTGGCACCAGGGATTACAAAACCGTTTTTCAAAATTCACGTCGAATTATGCAGACGGTTTTCGCAAAAACGCGCTAAAAACCGCCGAAAACCGCTAAAATCGAAGGTTTAAAAATAAAAAATTTGAATTTTTTTTGAAAAAATCGAAAAATGTTCGGTTTTCAACGAAAAATCGCGGTTTTTCACGAAAAACCGCTCGGTTTTTGACGAAAACCGACCCGGCCATTTGAATGTTCTTCGAAAACGGTTTTGAGCGGTTTTTGGCGAGAAACCGCGGTTTTTCGCGAAAAACCGCTCACATAAATTTTTTCAAAATTTTTAAATTTTTAAATTTTCTTTTTTAATTAGAACGGTTTACCGAACGGTTTTGAGTTTTGAACCGGAGCGGTAAGGTCGAAAACCACGGTTTTCGAGCGGTTTTCGTCGGTTTTTTGAACCCTGGGTGGCACGACATGGGAGATCTTGAATGAATTCCCTTAATTGATTCTGTGAAAATCGTAGGGTATATATAGAGTATAAAAAGAATGATTGGTGGCTATTAATTACAAAGAATAATCGGATTTTGTTATAATAATCACCATATTTAGAGATATGGTGGTCAGTAAATCGAGAAAAATAATTAGCTATAATGACTTGCCATTATTGAATATATGACGGAGGAGACTAGGAAGAACGGACCGCTGCCACCAACTGCAAATTTATATTAGTAGAGAAATATGGAGACGG
Organism: Guadua angustifolia; assembly: GCA_036346375.1. Lineage (NCBI taxonomy): Eukaryota > Viridiplantae > Streptophyta > Magnoliopsida > Poales > Poaceae > Guadua > Guadua angustifolia. The sequence goes on along the minus strand of CM070518.1, from coordinate 15,084,006 downwards.
TTACAATACTTCTTTCAGCTTGTTCTGCTCTTTTTTCGTTAAGTCTTTCGACCCCCCTTCCCCATGCACTAGAGCTCCCTTATATAGACTGGGCTGGCTCGGGCAGGTGAGGAGATGACATCATACTGATCTATGATTCATTTATTACACCCATCACTGTGGTCTTATCATACCGATCCACGACTCATTTATTACACCCATCACTGTAGCCTTGTCCTTCAGACCCCATTTAATGTCGTTGTGTGGCTTCGTCCGATCCGCCCGGGATGTGACATTTCTGCGACGGGTTAGGTGTGAGGCGTCAGAGGGATGGACCGTCGTCGTGTCGACAGTAGAGCTATTCGCAATCAATGGCCCTGACACAGCGAGTCAGGGGAAGGAGACTTCGAGGCGAAGCCTCCTTCTCATTCTTTTGGTTGCTCGCGTGGCCTAACGAGTGGGGCCAGATTCATCAGCCTGCTCACCAGGCCGCCACGTGGGCTGACGCCCGGCGAGAGGGGCCTGAGCACCCGCCGCTTGCGGCGTCCACGTGCCACGTACGACGCCGCGAGAGGGACTGATCGCTCGCCGCTTGCCAGCCACCATGGAGGCCGACGCCTGGCGGCAGGCTCGACGTCACCGCCGCCAAAGCCGCCACGGCCGACGCCGGCAGCAGGCTCGATCGCCACCGCCCGCCATTAAGCCGACGCCAGCGCAAGGCTCGACGCATCGCCGCCGCAAAGCCGCCATCGGGCCGACGCCGACGAGCAAGATTTAATCGCCGCTGTTCGCCAAAGCCGCCATCGGGCTAACGCCGGCGGCGTGGCTCGACGCTCCACTTTCGCCAGTTACCCATAGGCCGACGCCCGGCGGCGGTGGCTCGACGCCGCCGCAAAGCCGCTTACGAGGCCGATGTCGGCGGCAGGCTTAATCGCCGCCCTACCACCAGCCGCCACAGAGGCCGACGCAAGACGCAGGCTCGACGTCACTTACCGCTAAACCGCCATGGGGCCGCGCCCGGCAAGGCTCGACGTCATTTTCGCCAAAGCCGCCACGGGCCGCCGCCGCAAGTGGGCTGATCGTCACTTCTTTCGCCCAGCCGCCACGTGGTCTTACTTATCTGCGGCGGAGAGGATACCCTGGCGTAAAGTACGCCGACAAATGTAATGTTTGTAATTTGAAATGGATGTAATGCTTGTCATCTGAAATGGATATAATGCTTATAATTTGAGTTAAGTTAATCTGTAATCTACTTTTTTTCGAGGGCATGGCTAGCATTTCTTGAGACTAGCCAATAAACAAAAAAAGGCTTGTCTATAAGAAGACTTATCACAGATAGTTTTTAATTAGAAACCATCTGTGATATAATGATGTAACAGACGGTTTCAATTTTGTTACATCATTACATCACAGATGGTTTCTAATTAAAACCATCTGTGATATTAGTATATCACAGACGGTCCTAATTAAAAATCGTCTGTGATATCTTCTATTATAGATAGTTCAAAACCGTCTGTGATATGTCATAATATCACTGACACATAGTTACAGACGGTTCGAAAAACCATCTATGATGACGGTTCCAAAGTTAATAGCTTGAGCTTGAATATGTTAGCTAGTTAGGCGTGATGCACACTAGGTTCTACTGTAGTATTTTAGTTAGAGTGTCATGATTCAAGTTTTGTTTGTAGAAATATCAAAGTCTGAAAATCAACAAAGACGAATCATACCTTTTCTAAACTTGGGAGAGTTCCCGGCCTCCGAGCGGTGCCACGTCGTCGTTTTGCTACGGCTCACTCGATTGGTTCCGTCCGCTGCTCCGCTTGATTGGCTCGCTCTCCCGATTCATGACGCGAGGCGCGATCAAACCAGAGCTCTCGCTGCGCTCCTTCCGAGACCTCCACGTACGAGACTGTATGACTTCGTTCATTACTTCGATGAAAATATCCATATCTAATTCCTCAACTAATCCGATGGCTAACGGCATAAACCATGTACGAGGTCGACATCGACCATTAATTAATCTTTTCTTGTTGGAAAGCTGCCTTATTATAATATCGATCGAGTGGCTCAAGTCGGAGATTAGGCAACAACTGATAATCAGTTCTGGAGGGCTTCGCAGCGCGCGCATGGCCCCGGCAGAGAGCGCCGACGCTCCGTCGGCGGCGGCGAGAGGGCGACGACGGAGCGGCTGGCGACAGCTTTGGGCCGCCGTCCTGTGCTTTGGGAGCCGTCGCGGCGAGGCGTCGGCGTCTGGGAGGCCGTCGTGGAGGTCGCGGCGGAGGAAGCGCAACGTGGCGCCGGTGGACGAGGTGCTGGGGGCGTGGCCGCCGGCTGATCAGGAGATGAGGCGCGGCGAGGAGGCTGGGAAGTTGCCTCTCCTCCGGAGCTGCTGCATCTTGCCGCCGGCTTGCGTGCCTGGACGCAAGGTGAGGAGTCAGTAGTACTACTCAGTAACGAAACACTGGAACGTGCATCGCATGTTCGATCGTACGGTACATGTCTCGTCGTCTGGTGTGGATTTTGCAAGAGATATACATGGTTATCACAGGCGTAAAAATCTAGTTAAATTTGCCTAGACCTTTATTTTAACAGGTTGATTATGAGAATTCTTCTCCAGACGAGAGAAATTCTTTTGCTTTCGAGAGAATTTTGTGTTTGACATATTCACGAAATATCGCCAAAATGGTAGCCTGTTTCCCCTATGACAGCGCGACATCAAGGGAAGCCGCGGCGGCAGCAACACCCATCAGAAACAACGGCAACGAGAGCACATGCAGCAGCAGCAGCTGCTGCCGGGGCCACAAAACGGCAAAAATCCACCGTCCGAAGCGGCTTCCGCACAGCAATTTCAACCCGCCGAGCAAGCCCGCTTTGCTGCCACCGCAACGCGCGGCATCGCCGAATCGCGAGAGCCGACGCGGCCCACCACGCCGCGCGGCGAAAATACCGGCAGAGACGAGGCGCCCGCGCGCTCTTCGACCACGGCAGCCTGCCACGGGACGAGGGAGTTCGGCCCCGTGGCAGGGCTGTCCGTGGTGGCCGCGGTGTCGATGGCGGGGCTACTCGGCGGGCGGCTGTGGGCCGTCTTCTGCGTGTGCGCATGGTTCCTCGCGCTGTCGAGGCTCAAGCGGAAGGCAGCGCCGCCGGCGGCTGGCGGCACGAGGAGCAGCGGCGAGGGGGCCGACGTGATCGAGCTCGATCGATTACAAGAAGTTCGTTGTGCTCAGTCGGTTGCTCGAGCGAGATCGGAGGCTGCCGTGACGGCTTAATCTGCGATTGTGAATTAGGCCATTCTCAGTGGGGAGTTTCGTTACACGGTTTTCAATAGTGCCACATCATATTTAGATGTTTAGATTGATGAATGAAACAACCTCTCTTAATGCACAATTTTATTTTGCAGTTTCATAGGTATGACATAACATTTAATTGTTGCAAGGTGTTGTGATCAAATGTGCCATATAAATTGTGTAGCCACTTGCAATTATATCTAACACACTACAATATGGTCACACGGGATCCAGAAAAGGTGTGGAGATGAAACAAATCGCTCTCAGTGGGGTTTTATCCCAGTTTCAAAACACTTGGTAACCGTATACACCAGGTTTCATCCCTCTCTCCTCATAAATTTGTTGTCATATCACCACTTTTGTCTATATGACATCTCATTTAATAAGAATAAAACTCTCATAAAACTTGCACTGAGAATAGCCTTACTCTAAAAAAAATGTTCACGAAGAGCTGAAATCAGAATGTTTAGTGCAATTCCCTCTAAAAAAAAGAATCTTGTGTTCCTTTCAGCTTTTATGGCCGTCAACTGTAGAGTCTAAGGGCCTGTTTGTTTCAGCTTTGGATTCTCTAAAAGCTGATTCTGGATTGTGGTTGTAGAGAAATTGATTCTCCAAATGTTGAAATCCAAAAACACATATTAAGTGGATTGTGGATTCTTGTGTATATGAATGGATTGGATTGTGAGAATCGAATTCTAGAATCAGACTGTTTGTTTCTGATTCTGCTTTTAAGATCAGAATCTAGAATCAAAAACTAAAACAAACAGCGTCTAAACCTCCTCTACATGGAGTAACATCGATGAAGCATATATCAATCAAAGCAGTTAATTAGCTAGTTAATATCGGGTCCTTATCATAAAGCGTGAACAATGTGATCGCGCGCTAGCTGACGTTCACTACTCCCTCATTATATTAGACGTATTTTAACTTGTCTAGGATTAAGGTTAATTTGAGAAAGGTATAATTGTAAATGACTTAGATACTTTATTTAATTGTTTTGGAAGATGAGAAATAATAGTTTTTGTGCGGTGGTAATGAATAAATGTATGTAGTTGTTGAGAGAATAAATGGGGTACAGTAAAAAAAGTCTCATTAAATCTACATATAAGTCTTATATTTCTGAACAAGATCGATCAAACTATAGGCTTTATATTTCTGAATAGAGGGAGTAGAATATTTGAGCTTTTTTAGTAATAATATTGAATTGTGACATCTGTAAGCATCTAGGTCCCGATTCGCATTGGTTTAGTGTTTTGGTGATTAATGGGACAATACTAAGGCCTCGTTCGATATCGATTCTACACAGCTTCTGCTTAAAAAAAGCCGATTGAGTACCGAACAGAACAATTCTGCATGGATTCTAAAATAATTTGAAGCACCATTGGTACAAGAATCGGCGAAGCTCACGATTCTCAAGGATGGAATCGATTCACGCCATGCAATTAGCAACCGCCCACGAATTGACCCGAATTACCCACTTTGCCACTGGATGCCACCCGGGTTCCCAGCCCTCCACTCCCCCACGCACCCCACTCTCCCAGGCGTGGCTTCGAGTTCCTCCCGGTCGAGCAGAAGAGGCGATTAGGGTTCTGCCTCCTCACAAGTCTCCAGCTGCTGAGGGCTTCCGCCTCCCCAAGAGTAGTCGCTGGCCCCGACGGATTCTGCCTCCCCACGAGTTCTCACCGGTCCGAGGCCCCTCCACCACTTGTTCGGAGACCGCTGAGCCCCTCCATCGATGACACTCGTTCGGAGACCGCCGCCAGCTCGCAGCCGTGCCCCTCCTCCGCTAGCTTGAGGCTATCCACCCCGCCACCCTCCTTGGTGATCTAAGATTCCATTATATTCAAGATATATCTTGGTAAGAAGAGAATTTCAAAATTGTTTTACATGTGTTCTTGGTGATCTAAGGTTAGTAATTGGTTTTAACTGCATTATTATATTTAAGATTTAGGTAGCTAGTTTGGTAAAGAGAGAATTTGAAGATTGTGTTTAGATCTAGCTTGTAGATCCATTTGTTATGTGTTCTAAGGTAGTAATTAGTTATATAATTGCATCATATTCAAGAAGTAGCTAGTAATGCATGTGCATGCGCATACCTAGTGTACTTCAATATTTAACACTAAATGTTATATGCGTAGCATAGATGAATCGAAACTGGATGTAAGCTGAGAACTGTGCCAATGCCGAGTACATTAATGGTGTCTCCGCTTTTAGAAGAGTTGCAGAGAAGAATATGTTTAATAAGGGGGTGCATTTTACGTTGCATAGGCCTTGGTGGCTCAAAAAGATAAAGAATTCATACTTTTACCCCACAACCTAGGGTAAGTATTGTAATACTTGCTATACTTTAATTTTTACTGTGCACGCAACTCTATTTTGTTAATTGATCATGCCATCATACCTATGTAGGTTTCATTGGATTCTCATTGAAATTCATCCACCCATGAATCGGGTTATTTATCTTGATTCCTTATAGTGGCAGCCACAAATTAAATCCTATCATGAAATTACTTAACAGGTAATTAATCATGTTTCTTCCATAGATAATATAGTCATGTAGGTTGTTCAAGGTGTACGTTGCTCACAGAATGGCTGAGGCTGACCTTTTGCAATCACGAAGTTCTTTCAGAGTGTACAAAGCTTATGGAGGGCCTTCTGGCAAGGACAGGGCGAAATTGAAGCACGATTTTAAGTTTCTGGTACCCGCTATACACAATAATCCTATATAAACCATGTAATAATGACTTTAGAACTAATCAATTATATATTTATAGTGCCACCAGTAGGGAAAGGAAAATAATTGTTGTGGATTTTACGTTTGCCACAACATGCAAGTCCTTGTCAATAATAAAATGACCAGTCAGGTAATAACTACATTGGAAGAGGCCAATCTGATGCAAATTTGAGGATAGTTTTGCGCCTTCTTGCTTAGTCAAGTCTTAAATCCAAAAGACGAATTCCATGCTACCTAAATTCAGGAGTTGTGTTTTTTCTGAATTACCATTTGGGTTAATTTGTCAAACTTGTGCTGTGGATTTGTGAATTGTAGTTGTGCATTCGATTAATTGGTTACTAATATTGAGTTCCATTTGTTAATATATCTGAGTTTATTTCTAAAATTGATATGCCATGAAATATTAATCTATATGTAATCTGCTTGCGCTATGATGTAATATGAGTTGATTGTTGAAATAGATGTAATGTTTGTAATTTGAAATGGACATTCGAACTAGTCGTTGTCACAAACAATTTTGTAAATCTATTGAAAAGCCCGAGTTGACATGCGATTATTGAAGTAGTAACATTATATGTATCGCTTCTAAAATTTACTCTCCATGTGTATCCGGTCGGTTTCATTACGTTGACTAAATATTGATAGATTGTCCAACATGAACAACGAGAATAGGTTATACCAGTTCTCTTATTATCTATTCACTAACCTGCAAAATTATTTGTATCATAAATAATGTAAAATATGTGCATGAGATAATTTCATTGCATGTATATTGAGCCTTCGACTCATGCCATCTATAATACTAGACATGATGTATATGTCGACAAACTTTCGACAAGGCAAGCTTGAAGGCAAAGAGAGGAACAAAGTGGATTGTTGCGCTTCTTAATCCACCCTTGGAGAAATATAACAAATATTGTTCTTGCATTAGAATTTTGAACTATCCTCGACTTATGGATTATCTAAATAGTCTTGCACTTAAAAGTAATGCCTCGTAATAATTCAAAGCATAATGAAGGACACAACTTGCATATCTACTTCAAACAGAATAATATTTCACACCATCTTTGTTTCTCTATCGATTTCTAAGGAATCCATCATGTTATTCTCGTGTTGCTATTTTATGCACATGCAATCTCTATTTGATTCAATTAATGGATTTATCAAAGATATAAATGGGACTAAATATCATGAAGTAAGATCAGATAATTCATTCTACAAATTCTTGAACTGCTTTCTTATCTTCTTTCTGCGTTGTTATCGCCTTATGTAGCTAAATCGATACAGGCTTTTCAAAGAGTTTGTTTGCACCTTGCTTACATGTTGTGTTTTACTACTTAAGCTTGGTGAGGAAGATTTTAGGAGCAACAAAACTCATTGCACAGCTTATTCGCGTCTGCATGAAATGCCCATGAAGAAATCTGAAGGTACATTTTTATTACACTAGAGTTGATGAGGACACAGACTTATTTTTATCTCCAATCTCCATTATCTTCTTCCTCTTTCCTAACTCATGTCTTGGTAGTGCCATACAGTACTCATTGTCACACATCGTGTTACATGTCTATTTTACACATCTTATTTTTGTATTCAGGTTTAACGATGTGCGAGGCATAGTTCTAACCTAGCATCTTACCCTACTCATGTGATTCCAAGATAGCGATAAAACTTAAGTGTAATATGAAATTTAAGTGCTTGCTAGATTGGAAACAGCACCTAGGATATTCTCACACTACCTTGCTTAAACCGAAGTTTTTTCTAAGCATTTTCTTGAATCATTAGAGTTAGACCATATCCTTTGAGCCTAAAAAAACAATAGGCCATATCTTGTTAGGATGTATTCAGTTAAATGGGATGAGATTGAACCACATCATTGTTGCATCATGTGTATTGCTATTGTTTTAAGTTCTCTTCTTTGCTTTCTTAGTTTGCAATTGCGTAGTAAATTTCCAACTCCATGTTCGTTAGTAAGATCTTTTCTTGATTCTATTATCGGTTGCTCTATGCTTAGTTGTTTCTAGACCTATATTATTCCTTACTATGCTTTTGTATTAAATACGGTTGTTTCTCAGTTTTGCTTCTCTTAAACGTTTTCGTACTTTTTTTTGTCAATCCTGCTTTCGATTCTACATGACTTCATTTTCCATATCGTCAACCTTTTCACTCCGCTTTATATAATCCATGCACTTACATACCTATTCTGTTCTTGTGATATGAAACAACTGCATTCTGCCTACAATTTATTTGCTGCTCTTCTCTCTGTTTTACACTCTAACCTACTCATTTTTGCTATGCCACCCACCTAAATTATTCTTTTTCCTATGCAGTTCAGCTATTAACCTATGCTCTATGATAGCGCATGAGCCTTAGCTTGAGAACCAATGAAATCCTAAAATATGTTTTGCATCTTTACTAATGCAACAAGAGCCTTCTATCTGAAATATGCATATAAGGATATTTGCGTTGATGAGAGAATCTGCTGCACTATGCGATTATTTTGCGTCAAGACATCCCCTTCAAGACGGTTGTCTTCCGGTGATCAGCAATGTTGTCTAAAAGCAGCACATAAACATGATGATTTCTTTGTCATACAGCTCGATTCATCTCAAAATACCATATGATTGTTGAATCTTTTCTATAGCTAGCTGCTTCTTAGAGCATTCCTTTCCTTCTTTGTTTTTTTTGCTGCCGTTAGCGGCGGCCTTGATAAAACTAATAAAATTGTTTGTATTAGTACTTTAAAAAATATTTGTTATACCGCATATAGAATGTTAGCTGTGCTTTCCTTTTCCCTCTCCAGAACAGATACATTACCTCTCAGATGTTTTCTGCAAATGCACTTCAATCAGCAATCTAAACAATTTCATCGTCATTGCTACAGACAATGAAATCTAGCTGTACAATACGTGTCTCGCTACTGTCAGATACAGTCATACGCCAACGAACACAGAATAATAATTACAACAATCGCTAATATTCATAGCTTAAACATCTGTCTTCAATCTACGCAAAACAATTTTCTATGCATATCCAAAAACACCACGCGCGGCGTATAACGCCGCGGAAGCATTCCTAGTTATCTAGGATAGGCGGATCATTGATTCAGAGAGGATTTTCACTGTGCTCCTTGGATTTCAATACAGGTGGATAATTTGGGTCTCCCGGGGTATTGAGGCAAATCATTGCTGCAAAGAGCTTTGATATTGTTTACCTGGTATTTTTTTTAACGAAGGCAGATAATTCATTCGAGTTAGGTCTGATGATTGACCCGGAGCATTGGTCCGGAGAAGTTCAAAGTCTTGCTAAAGGCCAAGGCGAATGATCCGGATGAGCCAGAGTATTGGAACAAAGAGTATCCAAATGGGTTTACATGTGAGGCAAATGATATGGGTCAAACCAGATCATTAATCATGTGGATTCAAAGTGTAACGTCTGCACTAGGCAGAACATATGGGGCAGGCGGATGATCGAGGTAAGGCGAATAATCTAGATTGGGGCTGATGATCCGGATATGTGCAATGTTCCAATAAATGACAGTTAGAACTATGAGAAAATGAACGAGGTGGATTATCCGAGTCAAGTCGGATGACCCAGATCATCCGGGCCAGCCGTATCTTTTAGAAAATATGTCAAACTAGAATGAGGAGTCTATTTAAGGAGGTTCTAGGCATCCATTCTAGCATTCTTGCGACCAAAGCTACAACAAACAAATTGGGAAGTTCAATGATATCATTGATGAACTTTAATTGAAGATTTTTGAGAGATTGAGAGAGTACATAGGCATAGTTTGCATCACTCTTAATTGTTTGTCCTAGCTAGGCTCAAGTGACTATCTTGATCTTGCTACTCTTGGAGATTGGCGTGTTCTAGATAGCTTAAAGCATTGGTTCTGTGACCTTTCTTGGAAAAGCTTATGGAAGGCATAAGGAGGCTTGTGAAAGTTTAAAGTTCACCTATCTAGAGTGAAGGAGGACTATCATGAGTAAATGGTTTGATTCCTATGTGGTCTCAAGTTGGAGCTAGACTCTTACAAGAATGCTCCAATGACGAATATGGAAGATCGCCGAATCTTGAGACCCCAGTAAAAAATCGGTTGTGTTCCTAATCTTATTTATGTTTTCACATTTACCTTATTGTCTTGCATACCTAGCTCACTAAATTTGTGTAAAGTTAGAATTAGATTGCAAAACTTCACTAGAAACCCTAAGCACTTAAGTTGGGCTAGTAAAATCAAAATTTTAAATTTATCCTTTTGTGAAATAGAATCACAATTCACCTCTTCCCTCTTGAGCATCCGATCTACTTCAACATCTTAACAAAAGTGGTTGTATAAACGTTAAAATGTACGTTTATTGCGCCATTCGATTGGTAGAAAACACTGGATTTTGTTAAGATTTGAAGCAGTGGATTCATTTCTTTCCGTTGACCCGTGTATATATGGTTTGCCAAATTTGCCTAGCTGTCAGATTCGTGTGGCTGCACTCATGCAGTGGATAAAACACATGCATATATTTTTTTTTTTAAAAAAAAAGAGGTGTGCCGTACACTGATAGTTCTAGCCGGTGTCGCTGTTACTGGGATGGCTGCTAGCTAGCTTCAACCAAACTGACCAGTACAAGAATAAAGATGATGATGGTCTATACACATGGGCGGATTAATATCAAATCATTCTCTCAAAGCATATATAGGCCAAATAATTGTTTTGTTTTGAGACAATAAAGAAAGCAACGTGAGATCATCCAGTAAGTACCACAGGATTAATATAGGCTTCTTTTTTTTAAAAAAAAATAGATTACCATTGGCGTTCGTATTGCTTGGTCTCTAAGAGAAGTTCTCTTGATGAAAAGGGGGTGGAAAGTTCCTAATCGTGTATGAAATTAATGCATTACAAAATGAGTTGAACATGCTTGATCCCTTGTTCTTTCAACCATCACGCGCCTTGGTCTGAGTTAAGGTGAATTAGTGGCAATTACCTATATATGGCACCTGGTGAAAGCTTTTTGTCGCCCACTATTCATCACCTGCGAGAGCGTACACAATAGTATAGACGGCTGTTGTCTATGTAAATGTCCATGCCATTTAAAGATAAAGCTAAAGTTAACCTCGTACAATTGATGATATCTTAATATTATCTCTATGAGATTTTACAATATTTCAATAGTGTTTTATGCGATCTATACGGTCACCTCTTCACGAAGAGATAGCTACACTATTTCTTCTCCTTTTCTCATCTTCATGTCAATAAAAATCTTACGTGGCAAATCATATTGACTGCTGACGTCACATCATTATGCATGTTCTAAAGCAGGTGGCTACCTAGCTAATTAAGCGCAAACTTTGGCTTGCTCCCCCATGTAACACGAGAGAGTAAGCATAGCATGTGAAATTCCTCACCGGATTTTTAAACAGATTCCTGATAAATACCTCACAGCAGTTGGACCTTTTGATTTCTTTTTTTTTCCTTTCTATAACTCAAAATCCAAATAATCCTTAATTGTCAGATTGAGAAGAAAATTAATGCTGAGGATCCAACGACTTAATCAGTACTAGAAAAAATGCCTTGGTTGCGAAGCAAACCAGGGTAATTTCATAAAGAGTGGAGAGTCATTGGACTGTGCACAGTAACAACCAAACGATGGAAAGAACCCTATTAGTCAAAGTAAACGGAGTAGTTCAACAGAAGGGACACGGGTTGCAGGCTCCCTTTAGAACAGAGAAAGTCTAGCTCAAAATTTCCTGAACTTAAACGAGACGTACCAGCTGACTAGTCAGTGATCAGGGTGGTGTAGAGGAAATTTCATTCCACAAACTCTCCAGTCTCCAATTTTCCTTTTCTCTTTCTAGAATTTTTCTTTCAATCTTCTAGAAGTTACTCAACCTAGGTATCTAATTCCCAAGGAAAAAATAGAAAAGTTTACTAATTAATGTACATGTTCAGTACTTATCTTTTAGATCCATGCTAGATCGGCATATCTCTGGACCACAGTAAAAATCTGCCTTACGCACTCGATACACTGATATTCTATAGATGATTTTTTCCTACTTAACCTTGTATATACACACACATAGATTACAAAATCGCCGTTTGTTTGAACTTTTTCTCTGACTTCAAAGCCAAAAAGATAATACCTAAACAAATAGGTGACTTTTTAACTTAATTTTTCTGAAAGACATAAGTCTCTATATAACTAAAACAAAAACTACCAAAAGATGCTTTTTTTAATCTCACTAAGGGTTGGTTTACAAGATCTCTAAAGTTAGGATAAAATTACCCACCCCTACCATCCTCGCACGTTTGTAAATAAGCAGCAGCCGATGATGTAAGGGGAAGTATATGGTGAAAGCAGGCATATGGTGAAATCATAAAAGTAATCAAACAGGGATATTGGATCAAATTTGAATAGTTCAGATTTAGATGGAATCCCACCTCCTCACTTAAACATGTTTTACACATAACCCCCTAGAAAAATTACAAAATTCCACACTTTAAGTAGAGGAGGTGGGATTCTATCTAGATCTGAACCATTCAAGTTTGATTCAATACCCCTATTTGATTACTTTCATAATTTCACCATACGTCCACTTTTACCATATACTTCCTCGTGATGTAAAATGGCTTCGTTTCATTTGGGATTGGAATGATTCTGGGAGATGGCATGGTGTGTTGGTCGTGGCATCAGTTTTATTTTTCCCCTTTTTTGTTATATTGATACGGAAGAGAGCTGTGTACGATTGAGTTCAATCTTGGTTTTGCCATGGCAATCAATGTGTGTGTGTGTGGAGCGGAGTTTCGAATATTCACGGGTATATGTATGGAAGAACGATAGTGGCTAGCTTCAAGCGCTATGTTATTTTAGTGATACGACACACAAAAACATTCTTGTTAAGAAAAAAAAAGGCAGGCAAAATCATCCCGTTGGATGAAGCAAGGAGAGCTCAGGTGAAGAGTTAAAAGGATGGTACTAACTCAACCCACTAGGAACCCAGAAGAATTTAGAGCTGGAAGCCCTATGGTACTGTAAATAGACTTTAACAGCTCTAGAAGCTAGGAGGCCTATGTGTGGACAATTTTGTCCCACATGTGGATTAAATTCGTGAAAAAGTCAATTCTTGTAGGAAAAAGAAATTATTATTAAGGCATACATTATGGGATGTTGGAAACTAGATAACCCAAGTGGCCAGGCAATACGAGGTTACCATACCAGTAACAATCTCTAGAAATCGAGTTTTTCAGAAATATTTTCAACATAATTCACTTTGGGAAAGAAGATACCCACGTTAATTAGTAGTAGCCGTCAGCTGGCGTTTTTTTTTTTTGAAAAAGAAAATAGCCGAGGAAACCACTGCTGAGATTTTATTAAAGCAAACCAAAGAAACAGCACAAGAAAAACAAGAAATGGAGCTGGTGAGGAACCAGCCCGACTGACATAGACAGTTTAAGCAAACCTAGCCCTAGGCTACCATTAGATCTACGAGACTCCTTGATCCTAAAAGACTGTAAGTGGATTTCACCAAGAAACCACTCCTTACAGACATGTCAGCTGGCGTATTGGTCCACGATGCTTTGAGTCTTGCATATACAGACCTTCAGTTCTTGAAGCTTGTGAAGCATTATCAACGATGCTGAATCCTGAGAACCCTTTTTGTCAGTTCGTCGCTCACCTTGAAGTGTAATGACTGCTACATCAGGTATGTGCAAGGTGATGGTTGAAACGAAGCTATTGAAGTTCGTTGTTGTTACCCCATCTAGAACAATAGGAGTCCTGTTGCAGTAACCAAAATTAGCACATGTACAGCTTAATTCATTTATGACAAATATAACTGCTTTGATATGTAACAATACAGGAAAAAAATTCGATATCGCTGCTTCTAAAAGCACTTATGTTTTGTAAAGAAAACCTGCCATGCCTTCTGATTTGTCGTCAGATGTGGACCTTTTTTTGTTTGACAAACTTATGGCATAGCTATAGAGCTAAGTTGTGATCTTAGCACGCAAGTAGTCGTACATGATTCTTAGAAAGGAAAAGACAAGAAAAAACTACAATTTCCAGAAAGACCAACATAAACATTGCCAAGGTTCGAGTGTAATAAAGTTTCACAATCCTTTACTTGAAAGGAATATCTTGGTACTCCTGTACATACCTGAACCTTTGTTCCACAAATTCGAATTCTGGCATTGGCCACTGCAACCTCTTGCATAGCTTAAAAAGAGCACATCGCGGTCCACCTTTATCCATTTTGAGTGGAAGAACAACTGAAAACATATGAAATGACATGGTTTCTGAGTAGTATTTTGCTTCAAGGTGGAAGTGGAACTATGTAGCTTGTAGAGACAGCATATATACATTTTTAGTACTTCCTATTTGACAGTCCGCAAGCCAGCAAGCAACAATTAAACCAAAGGACAATCAAAACAGGACATACCTGCTTCTTTCACTAACAAAAGACCTTCTAGGCTAGTAGGATTGCCATTCACCTCAGAATAATCATGTCGTGATTCTGACTACATATAATAAATAATATTCATTACTCAGAATTAAGCTCAAAACTTCAATAAAGTATTTGGTGGAAATCTGTCTAGAAAAAACTTACACTTAAGTGAAATTGCAGGTCCGAAAAGATAATATCCAACTGCTTAGCCTTAGAGAAACTTTGTTTAATTGAAAGGCCCCGCTTCTGCTTAAAAATTGAACATCAGTGTCTAGCATAGATAACCAATATACACAAAGCATCTATTTTTCACAGCGACATTATTTGTTACGACACTTGAACACCCCAGGGAGGAGCATGCAGAAGACCAGCATGTTTCCATTGCAATAGGACAGGAATGTACACTCAAGGTGTAGTTAGGCTGCCCATTAACTGGACCACCACTGACACCATGAAGCACCGCCTTGAAACCCATGAAACACACACTTTCACACTACTCTTATTCTGTTAAAAAAAAACCACCTTCAAATCTGCCAAAATACGAGCTGCTGCCTTTGCCTTTGCACTCTTCTTATTTCTGTCATGTCCTTGGGCTATCAGCAGTTCATCTCGCAATTGCACTGACATATCTATAATTACTTCTTCTCCTTTACTGTTGCATTTTGAATTTATGAAGCAACCGAGGTGACTGCATAGCTCCAGCAACTCACGATAAGGTGGCAATGCAAGCTTATCAGGGGTAATCATTGGAGAAAGCAATGGTTCAACAATCTCCCAAACCAGATCAACATTAAAATCTGTGTCTATAAATATTGCACCGGTAATGCTTTCCATGATGTCCCCAAGAACCTGTAAATGAAAGAACAAAATTAGCTTGATAACTTGTATGGGTAATGTTGACTGGGAAAAAGCTCCGGCTTGCTGAGTACAGAGAAATAGACACTGCAGAATCAACAAAAGCACATAATCGAAAACTAGGCTGTTCACACCATGAAAATAAGTAGAACTGTATATTCTAACCTTAGGTACTTTACATGTCGCATGTCGAAGGAATTCATTCTTCTTCCCTTGGCACTCCAAATTGGACCTAACATATTCAGTAATTTGCTCTAAAAGTATTCCAGATCCATGCTGTAGATGATTGTGAATGTTGTTTCTTACAACTGCTTGTGCGAAATTCTCATTACTAACCAAAACGGAACGTAAGTCTGTTAATTCACCAGGATCAACGTCGGTATGGGTAACATAGAGATGGCGTGTAATTAGTAGATCCAGCACAGAATCACCAAGAAATTCCAGACGCTGAATAGAAAGCAGAAGTTAGGGGGGGAATATGTTCAAGAACAAACCTTGTGATTCAAACGCAATAAACTAATATTACTAAAACAACTCCACCTACAAATACAAAATAACTCTGTTGCACTGACCTGGTAACAGTAGTCAACCCCTAATTCCTGCAGAGATGGATGAGTTATGGCTTCCAGAAGGAGGCCTTTGACTGAGAAGCTGTAATTCAGTTTTGCTTCCAGCTCCTCAATATCATTTATTTTTGGTAAATGGAATAATTGAGATGCATTAAACTTCACTTCCTGCACTAACTTCATATCACATCTGATATCAATTCCAAACCATCTCATAATCCAAAGTGCAGCAGTAATTCCACCACCAACATAATATGCTCCAACTAGTGCTTCAACACAATCAGATATTGTTTTCGAGCACATCCATCTGTGACCTCTGTCACATGGTTTTCCCACAATAAAAGATGGGTCATCTCTGATATACCTTCTATTCGTAGGAACAAATGCAGTCTCAATTCCACAATTACAAGGAAAAGGGCGCAATGATATCTGTCCAGGAGCAACCCAACGCCGTGGATCAAATGCACTATCCCGTATGTAACCCTGGAAAGCATGACAATAAACAGGCTGTAAACATAAGGAGAAGTCACAGATATTGCAAAGATTGAAGAAAAACTCATTTGGCAGATATCTGTTGTTCAGGCCTCTGACATGATTAAAGGAAACTAAAGATCGATAGCAATAAGGAAAGCATAGGCATTCAAGGGTTACCAGTTACTATTGAACTGTGTCAAGATCTCTGCTACCACAAGTGTTGCTCTTTCCTTTGGAAAGGAGTTACGGACAAAAAGTTATCTCAGGTGGTCATTTCTTGGCGGCCATGGACTAAGTTGGCTTAGGAAAAAGAAGGCTCTGAGCACATCGTCAGTATCGCTATTCAAACTATCCATTTTGGAATGAAGTTTATCCATAGGTTACTATTCAATGAGGACAATCAACTGAACTCAGTTGATCAAGGGCCTGCCATAATAATGGCTTTGCAAGTTGTACCAGTACTGAAATTACGTTTTACAACTATATGTCACGTAGATATCTCCACGCTCATGGAATATACATGGCAAATTACAAAGTGGCTATAGACAATGAAGCCACTATTTCCTTCAGGTTTCATAATAGATCCTTTTCTACATTTTTTGGGATGAATGAGCTCTAATGAAAGCAAATTTTCTGGTTTTCCATCTGTATTTTAGCTAGACAGGTTGCAACCCAAGGAATAACTAACGCAGAAAGGAGCACTGAATGATAACTTATGCCCTAAATATACCTTGGTCCCGGAACCAACAGCATATGTGTTCTACTTCTTTGAATGCCTGATATCTACTGAGGTATAGATCTGTATTCTCAACCTAGCAGCTCTCGACAGAAAAGCAATACTTAATCATATGAAATTATGTTGGGCACACTCTAGAATCTACATTATATCTCCTACATGCAAACATGACAACATTCTGCCTTTTGTAGGATTACCCGTCAAAAGTGCTCTTATCGAAAAGAATGACATGAAAGTGTTAAGTTTAGAGAGGGGATGAGGGTGAATGGTTGGATCTATTGAACAACCCAATAGGGCAATATATAGAGTACAAATAAGGAAAACCCTAGAGAAGGAAAAGACTATCCTACCCTTACATGAGAATGACTACAATACCCTTAACACCCCCCCTCAAATGCAAGGCATATGCAATAGCTTTGCATTTGGAGGAACACACACACTAAAAAGGGAAATCCAAAATCCATGTCTTCATGATGTTGTCGAAGCATGCAGCTCTGAGAAAATATGCCAAACTCCATGAAGAACTCAACCATCTAGGTCAACAATCGGTGACGATGCATGAAGGAGGAGGGGTGGTGCAGATCATAGCCTTGAATGGCATCATCACGAAAAGGAGAACGTGATGCGTCGCAAAGGAGGGAGGCACGACGGCCAGAAGGACCAAGGAGCAACGACCGAGAAGTCGAGGCCAAGCCTTTTTGGAGTTAAAGACTATCTAAAACTTGCAATGATCTCCGACAATGCTAGCAATGTCAGTAGAGGAGGACAGCCAAGAGAATGAGTTTGAAAGTGGAGCGATGAAATTGGCAAAATAGACAAAGTGGTCAGATCAAGCTGACGAGGAAGGAGCTAGGGGCATGGCAGCGCCGATCACAACCTTGGACGGCATCATCACGCTGAGAGGGACGTGATGCGTCATGACGAGATCATGACGTCCAAGAAGATCAAGGTGCGATCGTAGCAGCTGCCATGGGAAAAGGAACAATTGATTCGACGCGGAATGGTGGCCTCACACGGTATCGACGAACTGAGACAATGGAGGTACGGATTTGGATGGACACAAGCAGAAGACACGACGACTAAGACCATAAAGAAGAAATAATGCAAGGATACAAGCAGCAGGCAACAAGATACAAGCAGCAATGGTAGCGGGCAGCGGTGATAGCAAAAGGCAAAGCCATGGATAGATGTCTCCAGTAGCAAGCTCAAGTATGATGATGGTGACGCCAACAGCACAAGCACCCATGGAAAATAGAGGACCGAAGGATGGCGAAGAGTAGTTGTGCAGCATAGGACCTGACGATGGCGATGCGAGAGATGTCAGGGTATGCAAGAAGCCGGGATGACCGAAAATGGCAAAAGAGATGCTGAATCGGTGGTTGAGGAGAAGGACCGGCTTGTGAGAGACCCAATGGAAGGTGGGTGATTGACTGCATAGACATGCTCTTGCTCAAGAATGGCAAATGGGTTGCTATGGTGAAGTAGAAGACAATGGCAGTGGCGATGGAGCTCGTTGCAGGCTGGCCGAGGCGGAACCACGACCTGACCCGGACATCGAAAGGCGGCACGCGGCCGCGACGAGCCGACGACGAGGGATGCAGGGGCTCTGCGCTTGGAGATGGCCGGCGTTGGGGAGGAGGCGGCGACGTAGGCCACGGGGGCGCGAGCCGCGTGCGACGGTCCAGGGGAAGAGCCGCGCAGCCAGCTCGACGCCCGGCTTGGCGGCGGCGCCGCTTAACGCCGTTGCAGCGGACGGAGCCGAGTTGGAGTTGCCAGCGTTGGCGGCGGCGCCGGCATCGTCATCGTCCGGGGAGGTGATGCGCCAGATGCGGAGGAGGTCGGCGAAGGTGGCGAGCAGGTCGGGGCGGATGGCGTGTGGGTCCAGGAAGAACATGGTGGGCGGGAAGGGTGGTCGAAGGAGAGCACAGGCGCGATATCGCCAGAAGACTTGTCGAGCTGGACAACCTCGACCCGGTTGACGAGCTGCACGAGCTGGCTGGCGATGGCGAGGCGGTACTTCTTGTCACGCCGCACGCTCCAGTTCATGCCGTAGATGTGCCACCCGGCCTCGTACGTGTAGATCTCGACCGCTTCGCCTCCGGCATGGCCGCCGTTGCCCTGCTCTTGATCCGCCCATCGCGTCGCCGTCCCCGCCCGCGCCGCCGCCACCCATGGCGCCGCCGCCGCCGCGCTCTCTTCTCCGGGAGGAAGGAAGGGATCGGTGGGGTGCGGATTGGGGATTCGAGAGAGGAAAGGGTTGGCGTGGTGTGGTGGGTTGCGGATTTGGGGAGGAAGAGGCTGGCGGCCGGATCGACCAACCGCATGAGGCAAGCGAGCGAGTGCGGGTGGGAGTGGCCCTGCCCGGGAGAGAGCTCCTCGAGGGGGCAGCAGCGGGAAGACGGTGGTGGGCTCTAGGGCTTAACCCGGTGCTCTGGTACTATATTAAGTTTGGGGACATATCCAATACAATCATGAGTTTAGTGTAATCACCGTGCAATCCAACTAAGAAAAGTTTCAAAAAATTCTGAAAAAAATCATGGATGTACATCTCATCTTACCCCATCTACATATAAAATTTCATGATCAAATTCGTCCTATGCTAGAAGTTACAAAAAAGACAAATTTAGGGTGCATTTGAACTATTCAAGTTTGTCAGAAATTTGTCTTTTTTATTACTCTTAACATAGGACGAATTTGATCATGAAATTTTATATGTAGATGGGGTAAGATGAGATGTACATCCATGATTTTTTTTCAGAATTTTTTGAAACTTTTCTTAGTTTGATTGCACGGTGATTGCACCAAACTATATGATTGCATTGGATATGTCCCCATTAAGTTTAGGGAGGGGATGAGGGTGAATGGTTGGATCTATTAAATAGTCCAATAAGGTAATATATAGAGTATAAATAAGAAAAACCTTAGAGAAGGAAAAGACTATCCTACCTTTACATGAGAATGACTACAATACCCTTAACAGAAATGAGCATTTCTGGCAAACATCTGACCACTTAAGCTCAAAGAAAACCAATTGAAGTTATTGAACTGCCCATTCCAAATGAAGTAACTAAAACAATATGTCTAACAGGATCCATTATAAACTTAAGAAGTTGAAACCATGCAAATGGACTTAGGGGGTTTGAACCATCTACCTGCAAGGATCGCCGTATTCCATGTTTATGAAGTGTAGCATTGCAGACGGCCTTGGATCTCATATCAGAGAGATGGCCTTCATGTTTCATAGGATACTTTAGGAACAGGTCACATCCTACCACATACTTTAGTACTGAGTCTCCTAATAGCTCTAAACGCTCCAGGGAAAATGTCTCACAGCACCTTAAAGTTGTGATAGCTTCCAAAATCTAACATGAAGGCAGATAAAATTATTGAGGTATGCATAACAATCATTAGCAAATAAAATTTGTAATGTTCTGAAAGAGAACAAACCAGACAGCTTGGCATGTGTTGAGTGTAACCAATATCTCTGCGAAGCTGGCTGGCTAGCATGAGAGATTGAAGCCGATGCATTACAGAAGGGAGTAAATAAAATGACTTGAGAATATCAGTTGTTACATCAATGTGAATTAGTAGTTCAGGTGGGACCCGAGCATGAATTTGCTCTTTCTCCATGAGCAGAGGATTGCCAGTAGAACCATCTGCCATAGGTAATGTGACATTTCATGCAAAATCAGAGTATCAGTGTTATGGGTTGATCGAGCCCATGAACAGTATCCACGGGTACTGTTCACGTGAACAGTGCACGGGCACTGTAGCAGCGGAGATTGCTTAGAAAATAAGAAATCAAGGATTAGATTAGATTAGTTACTATAGATAAGATTTGTTTCTATAGATAAGATTTGTTTCTATAGATAAGATTATTGCTTTCTTAGCCTCCAAGTTAGCCATCCTATAAAAGGGATGTCATGTATCACTTTATGCATCCAAGCAATGAGTAAACCAAGTCTCTAGCGGATCAGGTAGCGCCATCGATAATCGGCGGTGGCTCGTACAGCCAAAGGCGCTAGCCGACAACAACTCGTTTGCATACGTTAAGGGCCTTATCTCATCCCCGCTATGTGCGGATCGCACGTAATAATTTGGTATCGAGCCGGCGATCCTCCTACCACGGTGACCATCGAAGATCGCATCTCCAACCTCCGCGCCTCGTCGACCGAAGGCCCAACGCTTCATCTCGTGCGAATCTTCCAAACTTCAACCTTGAGGACAAGGTTGATTCGCAAGGAGGGGATAATGTTATGGGTTGATCGAGCCCATGAACAGTATCCACGGGTACTGTTCACGTGAACAGTGCACGGGCACTGTAGCAGCGGAGATTGCTTAGAAAATAAGAAATCAAGGATTAGATAAGATTAGTTACTATAGATAAGATTTGTTTCTATAGATAAGATTATTGCTTTCTTAGCCTCCAAGTTAGCCATCCTATAAAAGGGATGTCATGTATCACTTTATGCATCCAAGCAATGAGTAAACCAAGTCTCTAGCAGATCAGGCGCTGCCATCGATAACTGGCCGGTGGCTCCGTACAGCCAAGGCGCTAGCTTCGACAACAACTCGTTTCGCCCACGTTAAGGGCCCTATCTCATCCCCGTTGCGTGTGCGGATCGTGCACGTAACAATCAGACCCCAAGCATTTGCTATCTTACAGATCATTATTATAGAGAAAGCAAAAGTTACTGGACTAGGATTTATTTTCAGTACCTAGGTACTTGAACTTTGAAAAAAGAAGATTGTGTGCATTGTGGCTTTGTTTTAACAGCAATAGTGGTTGTTTTGGATGTTGAATAATAATACCGTACCTACAAAGAAGTGAAAAAACAAAGAAGTTCGTGAGGAAGGATATGAGGATAAATAGCACTTGGAATTAAGACATGTGAAAGAGCAAATACTTTTGATGGTAATAGTCCACAAATGAAGTAAATGGTGAAGCTTTCCCATTATACATCTCATCAAATGAGTCCTCTGCACTTGTGCCAAAGATCAAGTCAAGGACAGAGTATATCCTCCCAGTATGAAGAGATAACACAACAGAATCTTTGATGCTGGAAAAATGAAGAGATATATTGGCCAGATGAATAGTGTCTTCTCCCTTGCTTTGTTTATGTGTAAGTGTACCAAAACTTCCAGGAATGAGATTTCCATCTTCTAGATACAAACTTCTCAACTGCTCCACTGCACAAGCGCAGGATTCAACTGCTTCCCAGTGTATGCTTAAATCATGCTGGATATGTGAAGAATGCCTCAAAGGTAAAAGTATGTACATGCTCTCTGAGCACCATTGTATTTCATGTCCTTTTCTGAAAAGAAATTCCCTTTGCACTCCACTTGTCCGAGAACCATGAAACAGCCTACCAAATATCCCATTGAAGAAGAATTCTTGAAATAACTTCCCTTTACTTAGCTGAAGCAAACACGGAAAAACATATAAACTTTACAGAATTCTAGCAATGAGAATATCAGTAGGTTAATTATTTCTTTAGCAACCTGCTTTTTGTTCAGTTGGATTTTTCCACAAGGAGTTATGGTGGTGTAGACCATTTTATTAGGGATGAGAAAGAGATCAATTTTTGAACATGCCACATCATCATCAAGTACTGATTCCATTAAAAGCACAAACCCAGCATAGTTCTCACCCTCTTGGTCACAAAGAAAATCAAATCTGTAAGTATTCAGTGTGACATTTTCACTTTCATGAATCCAAGTTCCTGACAGAGCAAAAACATTTGTTGTTCCATGAAGTTCCTTTCTTTTAGTCGTTCCTGCCAAAATGGGGAAAAGCCAATGAAAAAATTCATAATCATCTATAGAAAGAAGTAGAAGCACTCATAGCTGTTGGAAAACTTTAATTTATGGGAAGAAGGGGTTGCTATTGCAAACATTCACTTGCAAACAGCAACTTACTGCTCAAATCAAATAATAAAGTAACAAATTGGGAAAGTAGCCATGCAAGGCCAGCAGAGCTCAACAGTCGGGAGATATGTGCTTCAAAAACATGTCCAAAAAGACAACCCCAATACACTCATAGAGTTTCTGTATAAGTAGTTAATATGAAAAACAAACAGACAGAGTCTACCATCATTAGTTCCAGAAGTTACAATACTGTATGTATATGACAATCCCAGTCATGTTCTGAGGCACCATAGCATGGAACAGCATATAAAATGGATTGGTGCTATAATATATTAAAATAAAACAAGCGATGTTCCTATCTAAGAAATTAAACATAAGAAAGTGTAGACATTTACACTCATACCTGGTCCAGAAAGGCATGTCTCATCTGTTATAGCGATACCAATATCCATAGGCTCTTCAGTCAAGGGTACAAGATGATCATTGAGTACTCCCAGCTGATGCAATTTCTTGCACGCCTCTAGGGATACAAGCTGCTTGGCTAAATTACATGTACTGCTTAAAGGGCCAACTATCCTTTGAAATGCCGCATTTGGAGGTAGTGTCAAGGTACATTGATACAATCCATCCTCGATAGCCACCTCAAAGGATGGCTTTGGTATGTAATACCTGCAGAAGAATGCTATAATAAACAACCACTTTTATGTGACGAAAGACAGAACGATCATGTCTTAGGAAGTAGGAGGAATAGTTTTCTGTGCTACATGTAACATTTGAATTTAATCAACTTATCTGCCCGCATACTATCCATGCAACTTGTATCCATTACAGCAACATATCCACAAATCTTAAGCATACCACCATGCTCAATTATTACACATAAGTTGCAATGCCAATCAGTGAGAAGAAGAGAAACTCTCTGAGGCAAAAGTAAACCAATAGAACAATAAAAGTTATAAATAGTAGAGCACAGGTGTACCTATCTTTAGGAAGCTTCTCACAATACATATGGATTAGATTGACACAGCAATCTGCGGTTATAGTTGCTCCAGTTGAGTCAACATGGTATGTGTACTTCTCTTGGAGAGGCAAATCATATGATGGAGCATAGGGGCGTCTATACAGAGCAAAGTATTTAACATAGTACTCAGTCCGTATTATACGAAATATGTGCTCCTGCTGCCCCAAGTTTCCCCTGAAAATTCCATATGAAGGATCAAAAGGTGAAAAGATCTAGATGTAAAAAATTTATGATAAAATGTTTAACATGGGTGCAATTTTTTTTAATTGACAAGATCAGGATTCAACAATATCCGGACTAGGTGCTTGGGTGTCTGCTTAACCAATACATAACTGCACCATTCATGTAAACCAAAATTATACAAAGCACATATCTTTTACTATTCCAGAAAACATATAATTATTTGCATAGTTAGCTTGTACCAAACCCATGCAGTATGCACATAATATGCAGAAAATGAACTTAGCATAGGAATAAACAATGAATAAATAAATTTTTCTGAAGATAAATAAGCTCTATCAAAGTGTAATTTATGAAGTGTGATGATCTCTGTACCTCTCAATCATAAGAACATAATTTGAGCTGCTCCTTCTGGCACGACCACGAGATTGGACATAGCTACAAACAGTTCTAGGTAGGTCGAAGCGTATAACACAAGAACAATTAGGTACATCAATGCCCTCTTCAGTCACATCTGTCGTGAAAAGCAAGTTTACCTAAAAATTGACCTGGAAATTAATAGATCATTTGAAATCCTGTTTAAACTAAAACTTACAAATAAAATATCATACCTTCCCAGATCGGAACAAATCCAAAGTAAATCTCTGCACTGCTGGACTCAAAGCATCTTTTGATGTACTCCCTCCAGTCAAGTAAGAAATTGAAAAACGAGAAAAGTTAACAATTCCTCTCATAAACCTTTCAACAGCTTTAGCTGTCATAATTCTTTCTACAAAAATTAGGCAAAGCACTTCGCTTGATGACCTGTGGAGAAAACATGCATGGATGTTTTTTTTGCCAACAAAAGACAAAAAATAGGAAAACTAAACATATTGAGTAGCATATGGTATTACCCAAATGATTTAAAAATGTTGATTAATGTATCCACTTTTGAAGAAATATACCCCCTTTTAGATAATTCTGCAGAACCATGTTCTGATTTCATTAGTTCATCATAACCTATTATGCAATACAATCAGCGGAATTAGAAAAGGCAGTTACCAATGCACAAATATTGTCGTTTCCTAGCTGGCAATAGTAAAATGATATATCAGCAAAGCAATGCCTGAAAAGAATAAATCTATAGATTCACACAACGAGGAGTATTTCTATATTCCACCAAAAGAAAACTGCGCAGATTCTACAGCACATGTGGGGCTAATAAATGATTGATGATCAGCTACCTAGCGAGAGATTTAGTATTTTGCCACTTCAAACATGAGGCTTCACAAATTTACCACTGGACCTACATTTCATTGACTCAGATGGTCCTATATGTCATTGGCTCAAGTGGCATCATAATCAAAGAGTCAATCTTTGAAGTGGCAAATAACCAAATTTTTCCTACCTAACACCCCTTTTGCTTTAGAATCTGTGCAGAAACTTCTTCATAGCTCGCCTCTATAGATCATGCAAATTAAGATGGTGCATAGAAGCATGTTTTTGTCTTATTATTTTGAGATATAAATGCAAATTACAGAAATAAAGGTGATCAATCTAATTAGATTCAGAGAATCTTTTACATGAGAGCATAAACTAAACATAAGGAATGAAATAATGCATCCAATTTAGCCTTGCAATTTATCTAACCTACCTATCCTTTACAAACAGGAAATATATTACAGATTCTCACTGTATACTGTGTAATTGCAAGTGAAAACAATAAGATATAACATATAATTTTGAGATGTAACTGGTGCATATTTGCTTATGTGGTTATTAACTCAAATATCAAATTAAACATAAAATGTAAAGTGTGCACCATACCTTGTGGCAAAACTTCCCTTATCAAACCTAGAGCTTCTTTAAAATAAGACATGCGTAAGTTCAAGCTAACTTTAGAAAAGAGGCAATCTTCAGAATTGTCTGGTGTCTTGATGCTTTCATCATAAATTTTCACTACCTGTTAAGAAACAATATAATAGAGTTAGCATATAAACATTTTACAATGTAGCTGAAGCTCTTCTGTATAACAAGTCTGCTAGTATCAATACACAGTTTCTTTTTCCAGAAAACAACACATACTCTTTCATAACAAAAACAAATAATTGAAAGAAATGGAAAGCTATGGAATAATAATGGCAAAGATTTCATAATTGTCACAGACAAGGGAAAATGATTGAACCACGGATTTTTAAATACAGAAACTGGACCTGCAAGTGGTGGAACACAAAAGGACAGGCAGGGAAGGAAACAGAAAATTCTCAACATGGGAACCATATAGCAAATAGTACACATTGAGGGGAGCCAAAATGCAATAATGCTACGAATATTCTCAACACCCCTCCATGTATGGTTTCTTCCTGTTGCTTCCTACAATGTTACAACTTCTAAGAGCAAACTCTACCGTGCAATAGGTAAACTTTAGCTGTTGCTCAGACAGTTCACTGACTACCTCAACTAAATTACTGTCCAACTTCTAACCAAGTTACTTTGCCTCATCTAACTCATTGATCTTTCATAATCATTTACCACATTAACTAACAATTAAATAAGTAACAATATGACATAACCATCCAACAAGGATGGTTACTACTTACTACAGAAATAACATCATGCATATCTGTGCGAGCATCTTAATTCACAGTTTTAATGTATTTACAAACTAATTTTTAGAGCCTTCTCATCTGTGACCTGTGTTTCACAAAACATGTTTTGTAACATTCTGTTTTTCAACTTCTTTGTGCTCGAATTTCAAAATCCGAACCAGTGGAAATTTTCTCGAATTAGTTTCAGCTTAATTTGAATTTTCAAAATTTAAAAGGATTTAATTGGACTAATCTATACTTCAAATTAATTATTTCTTATTTTTATGGGGTTTATCGTGCTTCATTTGATTTTTCTGGATTTTTGGGGATTTTTCCGGACTTATTTGCTATTTATTTGGATTTATTGAAGCTTATTCGGATTTTCTGGTTTTTATTTAATTCGGAAATTAATTTATACCTCTTTTCTCTTCGGGCCGAATCCACTGTTCATCCGGCCCAACACTCCCGCACGGCCCACACCGGCCGAACCCTAACCCTAACTCGTTCTTCTTCTTTTTTTCCCCACCATTGGATCAAAGATCCAACGGCTGAAACCTCGCCCGCATCCACGTTGATAAAGGCCGTCCGTTTGCGTCAGATCGACGACCGCCGTGACGCCACGTCGCCCTAGTGCAGCGCCGCCGCCCGTAGCCCAGCCGCCAGACCAACCTCTACTTCCGTGCCCATTCCCGCAACCCTAGACTATAAAAGCTCGCTCCGACTTCCGTGCCGTGCTCTCCTCTTCGCGCCGCACATTTTCCCTTCTCTCTCTCCGGCGGAGACGCC
The DNA here is from genome assembly GCA_036346375.1 of Guadua angustifolia. Taxonomy (NCBI): domain Eukaryota; kingdom Viridiplantae; phylum Streptophyta; class Magnoliopsida; order Poales; family Poaceae; genus Guadua; species Guadua angustifolia. The sequence goes on along the minus strand of CM070518.1, from coordinate 15,056,520 downwards.
GTCTCGTGGTCGTGCTACCTCGCCGAAGTGCTGAACCGTGGCTGAGCCATTCCGCCGCCTTTTCTTCCCTCTCCGGTGAGTCTCTGCCGAAGTTTTCGGTTCCATCGAGTTCCTCTCGTCGTGCACAATCTAACCCACTCAAACTCGTGTGCAAATCGCCGCCCCACCGCCGTTTCGGTGTTGTCTTCCCCAAGTCCGGCAGTGTGCGCAGTTTTCCTCGCCGTCGCCTTTTCTCCGCTGCTCTCCACCGCCCGATCGTCAATCAACGGCCAGATCTGAGCCACCGGTTCCTCAAGGTAAGCTCGAGCCAAACTGCTGAAGCCGCCTTCCCGTTGAAACCATGTCACCGAGCAGCGTCACCGCCACGTCGTCGCTAGCATCTCACGTGGCCGGCCAGTGTCCGCCGGTCATCGCCACCTCTCTGCCACGTCACGCCACGAGTTGGCCATCTCATCGCTATAGCATGCGTGTTCGCCACTCGGTAGTAGTCGCCGAGTCATCTGCGCGTGGCGCAGTGTCGACCACGTGGTGCCACATCACCGCCAAGTCACCACCGCCGCACACATGTCACCACGTCACGCCACGTCTTGCGCCACTCGCCGTGTGTCACTCTCGGTACTTCGAGTCCACGTGAGCCGTGTCACCGGCAACACAAGGGTCCCGCATGTCACCGTCGGTTTTATTTCTCTTTCCGATTTAATCCGAATTTCGAATATTCAACCAATCGCAGCTTGACTGCGTGTCGTTCTTGTTATTTTTCCCGATTTTCTCCCGATTATTAGGATGGCACCTCGCCGCCACCTTCACTCAGCCCATGCCATCGCAGCAATCGCCAGCGGCGACACGCCCCTCGTTTGAACTTACCAAGGCGCTAACGATTTTCATTGGCGGCCGCCATGATCGACGAGTACACCGCTCTCATCAAGAACAACACATGGGATCCGGGTGCTTCCTCCTCGCCGCCAACATCGCTCCAAGAAATGGATTCAAGCACAAATTCACCACGCTCCTCGCCGGTATAAAGCCCGCTGGTCCTCCGTGGCTTCAACAAACCGGCAGGTCGACTATGACGAGACTTCACCCGCTGTGAAACCGCCACCATCCGGATCGTCTTCCATCGCCGCCAACACTTGGCCCATCCATCAACGTGAGCCGTCATGAACGCCTTCCACAACGGCCGTTCTTTCCGAGACGGCCACGCCGCCAGTTCTCCGTTTCATCGATCCGGACGTCCCCAAGATGTATGTCGACTTAACAAGTCCCCCACGACCAAGCTCCGAATATTCAACCAATCGCAGCGCGACACGTGTCGTTCTTGTTATTTTTCCCGATTTTCTCCCGAGGAACTTCGGAAGGCCCGTTCTCCTCCGTTTGAACTCCGATTCGAACGATTCAAATTTCTAAATTCATATAAAATCAAGATCTATCTGTTGGTGTATTTATTTTGAATTTTTGGATTTTATTAATTTCTGTTTTATTTATTTCTTGCCTCGATTTGCGTGTTTGGCGTGTAGACGACGCAGCGGTTGAGCGAGTGGAGCATCCAGCGAGAGGTAGCAAAGAATGAGAGAGGTTGAAGGCAAGTCTCCTTGACCATATTGAACCCAAGTTTATGAAATGCTATTTTGTTTTTAAATTATTGCATGCTTATTATTTGCGTATTGTACTTTAATGTCATTTTAAATGCTTAGATAAATGCCAAATTGATATAACCACATTGATATTCATTTTGACAACCATTGACACCCTAGGAAAATTAAGTAATCGTTAATAATAATCATTTTTGTATTATGGGATTAGAGAAAATGCTTAGCCATGCTTAATCACGTCGATTACCTTACCATTATGGAAATGCTTTCATATTTGATTCAAATGGAATTGTGAAAATCTGCAATTGGTGTTGTTTAGTATTAATTTGAAAAGTAAAAGTGAAAAATGGTTTAGACAAGGCGGATTGGTTGAATGGCGGGTGCGAGATGCACAAAATTCGGAATGTGATTGTCGCCCAGTCAATTAAGGACCTATTGTGTGTTACCATGGGCCATGCTATACAATACAACCACATGTCTATTATGGGTACGACACGGCTAAGTAATTTGCATGTATCGTTATTTGACTTTGCCATTGGGGTCATGCGGTTTTCTTAGGAAGGTACTTGCAAGGCGCAAGAGGGCTTCAGTCTTGGGCGGTTAGCCCTAATAATGTGAAACCTTAGCGAGGCGAAGTCGGTAGCGGTATTATGCATTGTAAAGGCCTTGTCATGATCTCGCTAAACACACCAAAGGAAGTGTGTCAATAGCTTGGCGAAAGGGGTTGATCATGTCGTGTGGGTAAAGTGTACCAACTCGCAAAGTCAAAACTACTTGAGTAGCCGTGCCTTACGGATAAGGGCAAGCGTGGAACGCTTTTCACATAGTAGATTTTTCGGTTTTTGGTTTTAAATGGAAAAATGATGATTTGGTTTAAAATGAAAATATGGTTGGGAATCATGAGCTACTGGAGCTTCCGGATTTTAGTTTGGCGGTTGGAGTCAACCAGGTAGTTGGAACCTGGAAAATTGTTATACTTCAATTTAATTAATTATGCTATTTACATTTTGTTAAATGTTGCTTTATGAAATTATTACTTGTATTTAAATTTCAATTTCGCTTTATGCAAATGAACCCTATATGCTTCCTTTGTTCAAGCCTTGCATTTAGTTAACTGCATTAAGTTTCCAAGACTTGCTGAGTATGTTGCATACTCACCCTCGCTTTTAAATGCGGGGCTGCTTATTCCATATAGCAGATGATGAGGACCGAGCTAGTTATCCCAGAGCGTGCATCCCACCTTTCGACATCTGTGGTGAAGACTTTGATGAGGAGGATGACTCGATCTACTAGGGAGCGTACCCCAGTCGGTTGCCTGTGGGCACACTGATTGGCTCTTTTTGTTGCTACATTTTCCGCTGTTACTTTCACACTTAAGCCGTAAGGCTCGATACTTGTAATAATGTGATGATGTTTACACTCTTTTGCTTTATTGATGTTATTTACTTTATGATATGTCTGTGTTATCATCATTGTATGACTGTGTGTGCTAGTTGTTCCTGGACTAGCACGGTTGAAACACAGAGGGTTCGGATTTGGTAATCCGGGTCCCTACATGTTTCTTATTTGAGATAAAATGTTTTTGTTAACCAACAATACTGGCAATTCAAAACTACATTCACTTCATTGTTTTGGGACTTTAAGGCTTAGGCATCAGCTCAAGAGTGACATAACGCCAATGTTCCCCTAAGCGCTAGGCACTTTTCCCTCACAATGAAAATGTGCATTTCTTAGCGATATGCTAGTGTTCCCCTTGGCACCCGCCTAGCCCATCTAATTGGTGATTAGGCGCTAGACGCCGGTATGCCGCCCTCCTAGTGCCTAGCGCTTAGGGGAACATTGGCGTTAATTTATATATACTCCCACCTATAATATACTACTTAAACGTATGTGCTATACTCTTTTATCACATTTGGTATACTTCAATAATAATTCTAAGATACTCCAATGCGACATGATTGAAAAATTTTCATTGAAGCCCTTTATTTCTACTATATACACTTTCCATATGTAAAAGAAGTGTATACACAAATTATGCTATAAAAAGTGGATTATAATGATTTTTTTCATAGAACCCACTTTGGAGTATCTTATAATCAGTATTAGTGTATACTACACGTACATACCCTCCGTTGTACGAGATCCTCCATACGTTGTGAGATATAACGTAGGGAGTAATTACTTCCGGGAGTATAAAAGAGGCTATATATATATATATCGTACAACGGAGGGTATGTACGTGTAGTATACGAGCATATAAGGCTAGCTAGGTGGTATTTACATTTTTTCAGAGGTGGTATGTATATTTATTTTGGACATACTCCTTTTTATGTCCATATATAAAGATATTTGTAATATAAGCTAAAAACTATGTACTCCCTTACAATTTTTTCATGTGGTTCACATTGGAATATCTTACAATTAGTTTATGAGTTATATATATTCGTAGATATAACTATTCATGATGAAGCACTTCTTCCTTCAATTGTACAGCATATTTAATGCTTAGGATGTTGACTTTAACCAGTTTACTAACTAGTTCAAATAAGTTTGAACTAAAATTCAAACTATAGTTTTCTTTTATGATGATAGTTTGATTGTAGGTATGTGCTGATTTTATATATAAATCAACAAAACATGTGATATAATTCGTTCAAATCTTTGAATTCGAGTATATTTTTTATGTGTTTCATTTGAATTGTTATAGATGGGTATATAGCCTAAAACTGAAAGTTTTGAAAAATATACCCGAATTTGGCTTGAATTCACACATTTAAAATTATGATGCCCAGGGCCCATGGTGCCCCATTTCGCCGTCCTACACACACACACACACACACATATTGTTCATGATGCAGCACTTCTTCCTTGAACTGTATAGCATATTTAATGCATACAAATTTGCCAATAATCAGAAAATAAAGAAAATGTTGAATTATTAAAGAACCATGCAAAACAGCTTGTGTTCTTAAACTTAGTTAGAACTTATGCCTACCCTTGTTAATTCAAATATTTTATCATCAATTCCTATAAAAAGAACTCACCGAATACTTTCTTACTCTATCAGCTGCGCATGTATAGCAATAATTTACATTCATGGAAAGGTTTGAATCACTTCAATAATACACTGGAACTTATGTGTCTAGTAGTCAACAAACAAGATAATATAGCACAATGACCATTATATGACTCCTCATAAAGTTTTTCAGATAGAACTAATTAATGATTAGATAATATCATAATACAATACCTCAGATGTAATAATTGGACCGAGATTATTTAGGCTGTACAATATATTCCCATGGTATTTGGACAAGCTTTTTCTTGATGCCTCTAAGATGGTATTGGTGTCTTCAAATTGATTAGGTGATGATTCTTGCAGACTAACCAACAAAGCATCAAACTGCCCAACCATACAAAGTTTAAACAAATAGTCAAATATAAGCATGCAAAGGAAAAAAAAATACAAGGTATTCTAGGTGTTGTTATTCCAAATCATATATGTTTCTTATGAATGAGTTGAAATATAGTTGTCAGCTCACCTCTTCAAACAATATCTGTAGCTTTGATTTTAGATCTTCAAAATCAACCAAGTAAGCATCATAATATTTATTCACAATTGTTGCAGGAGGGGAAAAGCTCTCAAGTTCATTCCGATCTTCTATGATATGTACCTGGAATAGCATGCAAGATATGGAAGGCTATTTGTTTCTGCAAAATAGGTTTCTTAAAACTCACTAAAATACAAAACTAAAGAAGTTCTGGCTGCTGGATACCTTGGCATCCAAGGTAAGTTCAAGTTGAGCAATGTGTGCTTCACAATCTTGTATTGTAAAAGCACCTGAAAAAATTGGAAGTTTTTAGAAATACTAGGTTGCAATAAAAAATGAGTGAGCAGATTAGAATGGTATTAGAAAGTTTGATGTCTAATGACAAAATCCTAGATCAGGAAGACAATTTTGATTTAATAAATTGGATGCATGTGCCTTCCAGTAGGATGAATAGCAGATTAGAAGCATAAAAAATAACTGTTGAAATGAAATAAATGTTCAATAGACACCTAAGTCAAATGCACAAACTACGTGTCCCAACAATCAAAATTCAAAGCAGGAAGCAATTATGAACACGTGGCTGACTCAGAGATTTATAGGGCAGAGCAGTAGAGCACTGTTGGCACAAGACAGAGCATCATACTTAAAAAGTTAAAAATGTGTTATCTTTTTTTGAATTTTGAAAATGTATTATCTTGTGATACAGAAGACAAGCACTAATGTCATCACGTGAGTTTTCCATGGTACATAATAGTAAGGGCATTATACACTAGGAAGATAATAACAGTCATACGACAAGATGATTTAAAAATAAAAAAATACTTGCCAAAACTATTGATGGAAAAGAAATTTAGCAGGGTAGAAAGCACATGGCTGTCATGAGTAGAATTCTTGCCTTTAGTAGCAACGGGAGAAGCTGTCATTCCAAATACAGCTGGTCTCCACTGAGAACTAAGGTAAAATTCCTTCAAACTCAAGAGAGGCATAAAACATTAGCATTTTTGGTATGTAAGATTATTTAAAAAATACTGCTATCTTAGGCAGTGTCTGTACTCTCCAAAAACTGCATGGGGGTACAAACCAAAGCTTATCTACCGATATTGTCAAAACAAGAAAAGGATCTTCAAATTCCTGTTACCGTCATTATTCGCGTATATGGATGGTTTCCACAAGCACGATGGCATTCATCAAATATTAGCAAGCTCACTGCACTCATCGTTAGAAAAGCATGCCTCAGAGCATCCAACAATATCTGTGGCGTCATAACAACAATCTGAAACACAAGAAATGCATTGCTCAAGGAAAATACATATTTACAATCAAAGATAGCAGCAGGATACATAAGCACAATATTTTACTTATAAATTCAGACTGATAGGTAAAAAATAAAAATAATTAGGGCACCCAATAAAATGAGCTAGACAGTCATAGAATTTCAGATAGTTTGACCGAAGTGGCATATCACCAAGGATTGGAAGATCTCACGGACTCAAACCACTATCCAAACCAAAGTGGCATATCCACAAGGATTGGCAACACTGAAAGGAAAAATTATCTAGAACTTATGTCCTGAACCAACAATATCACAGGCAACATTAAATATCTTTAGTCGACGAATCTCACATTTATGAATAATAACCCTAATCTACATCCGATTTCAAAGCACAGTGTTGCCAAGAGGCTGGAAGGCTTGCTTTCCACAAGTCATTTGTTAAGCACTTATTTTGAGATGCACTTATCAAGCAATTGGTGGGCACGGTAAATGTGCCCATTCACAGTTCATCCCAAGTGAACAATCATTGCCTCCAGCATAGTGCCGGCTTCAGTAAACCCCGGCGCTTACCTCCTTACTCCCAACTTCCTTCTTCCAATGCTCGGCGTCCCACTCGCCGACCCCCGATGCTCCGTAGCACTCCGTCGCGTCGAGGTCCGTATACTCGCGAATCACCTCAAATTGCTACAACACAAGCACGCAACGAGCTCACGACCAGAACAGCATGTCCACTCCACATGTTGAAAAACAATTAAAAAAAAAGTGGCCGTCACAAATCGTCGCTCCAAATGCACACCTGGTGGACGAGGTGCACGGTGGGCGCGAGGAACACCACGAGCCGGCGCGGCGCCTCCCCGGAGCGCACCCGGCGCGCGTGCTCGCGCGCGATCATGACGGCGACCATAGTCTTCCCCGACCCCGTGTCGAGCGCCGCGATTGTGTTCCCCCACAGCGCCGCCTCGAACACCTCCACCTGGTACCTGCGCGACGACACGAGCACCAGTCAGCTCAAACCCTGCCACAACCAGTAGTGACCAGTCAGAAACCGGAATAAGGGTTGTGGGGAAAGTGCGAGCCAAACGCCACCTCCTCGGCTGGAGCTGCTTGTGGGGGCGGCGAGGGGGCGGTGGCGGCGGCGGGGGGACGGGGTCCTCATCGGCCATGGCATTGGCGGCCATGGGGGCGACGAGGTAGGGTTTGGTGCGGGCGAAGCGGTGGTGGGGAGGCGCATGTCGAGTGCATAAATCGGCGGGGTTGGGAGGTGAGAGACGAGGAGGAGAGGGGAGAAGGCGAAGTGCGTGACGAGGTGGGTTGCGCTGTGTTCGTTGCCTCTTTGGCGCGGAGGAGAGGTTCTGGTGGGGAGGAGGCATCATGGGTGGCTGACATGTGGGGCTATCCTGTCAGAAGGGTGCTTGCGGTTGTAGTTTTTGCTCCACCATGTCACGCACACCTATCCGGCTATCCCATGAATCACTCAACACACACATGCGTACGGCGTACCCAAGCATTTACATTTTAGAAATCTTTTTAGAGAGATAAGTTTTTTGAAATTTACTTACAGGATTAATGCAATTTACTACTATCAATTTTAGACGTGGGGAAAAATAACATTTTTTTGAAATTTAGGGTGTGTTTGGTAGAGCACTTCATCAGATTCGTGGATCTGGTGGAGCTCGGTATTACTAACTCCACCAGATCTGTGAAGCTGGAGCTATAAATACATTAAGAGTGTTTAGATGGATCATCTTGTTTACATTTTAGACCAAAAATATAAATTTATTTTATTTTATTTTAGTCTACAAGTTTCAGATCTCAGGTGAAGCTAAGATCCGAAGCCCTATCAAACAGGCCTTTACTTACAAGATTAATACAATTTACCACTATCAATTTTAGATGTGGGAAAAGAATGGGTAATAGGGGTAGGGGTGGGCATATTTAATCCGAAACCGAATTACCAAACCGAACTGAATCAAATTAATCGATTATTTCGGTTTTTTCAGTTCTTGATTCGGTTTTTGTTTTGATATAATTCGGTTTTCGGTGTTCGGTTCGGTTTTTCGCTTTCAAAAACCGAAATAACCGAATAACCAAATAGCCAATGTACAATATTACTAAGGGTGGGTATTTTTAAACCGAAACCGAATTTACCGATTATGTCGGTTTTTTCGGTTTTCGGTTTTTGTTTTGGTATAATTCGATTTTTTGTGTTCGGTTTGGTTTTTCGCTTTCAAAAACCAAAATAACTAAATAACCGAATAGCCAATGTACAATACCACTTTTATAGTATTCTTCTTAGAGCCACTAAACAATTCTCATGTTATAATACATTTATGCATATGTTTAGTATATTCATATGTTTTATTATGCTTATATTGTAATAACGTATAAATATTGTGTAGGTTTATCCATACTCCGTGTTACAATATGAGAAGTACTCAATCTAATCTACCTAATGTTATTCAAATTTCGGTTAACCGAAATAATCAAACCGAAATATTTTGGTTAATTCAGTTCGGTTTTTTATTTTTGTCCGAAAAATTCGGTTCCCAATTTTCAAAAACCGAATTATTTTAAAACCGAAAAAACCGAATACCCACCTCTAAACATAGGAATGTATACATGTCGAATTCCACAGGAGTACAAGACGACTAAACCGGCACGTTTACGAGCACTAACAGGCAGCACTCAGCACTGGGAACATGACCGGATTATCGTGAGCAGCTAACACCAAAAATATATATACAACTCACATCATATGCGAGTTAAATAGGGCCAATTTTCTATATTAGCTTTTGGGATCACACATACAACATATCGCCGCCCTTCGATCCTACATTATCTGCACTGTGTACAAAAGAATATCCCCAAATACCCAAGACCCTGTCTAGTCGGAGCAACATCTCCAATATAACATGAGGACCATGAAAATCGGACGCTAATCTCAGCACTATCTCTGCATCATGGAAGAGGGTGTGTGTCTGATCTTCTGCATGTTCCAGCTGCCTGGAACCGATCAAGGTCCCTGCTCTGCTTCCATCGCTGTGTAGACTCGTTGCGATCCTCCGCGGGCTTATAGGGCCTTACCAGAGATCAGAGGTGATCATGTGCATAACCAAGAGATGGAAAACTACTAATCTCGAGCCGCCTTGTTTCTCCAAGCAGCGATTGGCTTCGGAATGTTGTCAAAAAGATGGAGGGGGAGAGGGAGAGTAAAAGCATCTGGTTTTAAGCTCCACTTGCTCGTTGACCATATGGAGGAACTGCTGTTGCTCTCTGGCTCTTGGAACTCTGGAGTACTCGATGATTTCCTTACAGTTTGCAGTCCATCACCGAATGAAGGCTCTGCCATTGCCATAAGATCCTGCTGACTCTTGTTCGTATCTGGTCGACTGCCCGACTTTGGCCTCAACGCCAGGCCTTTCCCAGCTCTTGCCAGCATGGCACTACCATTTCCGTCTCTAGGTAACAACTCACCATCAGCTTTCTGGCACTGCCTTGTCGACCTTTCACTGTCACCATTCTCCTCAGCCTCACCATTCATAAGAGAAGAACCTACTGTCAAGCTTCTGGTTTTTCTATGCTCAAACGGGAATGGAATGGAATTTTGCAGCTCTGCAAACCACGGCTCATCATCCAAGCAAACAGATTTGCCTTTTCCATATACTGCCATTTCAGTGCCTTCATGTGCTGGATCCCTCTTTGGAGATGGTGTGAGACCATAGTATCCCTGCAAAAGGCTCATGGCTGGCGAAACTTTGTGCCTTGGAGTTTTCAAAATTGAATCCAATAGATCATCATGAAGGCGCCGTGGGGGGTTGCATTCCCTGAAATAATATTATATTATTATAGCTGGTATCACATAAAGTAGAGCTGGCAGAAATGTCTGCTGATCTGCAGAGGAACCATAGCAAGTGATTAGTTTGTAAAGTACTGTAATATCTACAAAATAGAAACAAGGATCATTTGCAATGCTGGCTAGAGCAGAAGATTTAAACTCTATGATAGATTATTTTAGAAAGTAAATGCTATTTTGCTTACTTTAATTTAGAAAGTGTCCCCAGATTCTACATGCTTTGGTGGAAGGGAAATTAAGTGTGTCCAAGAAGTGTAAGCACAAGATGATTGAGATCTCTTCGCAGGTTGGTCAAAATGTTTTTTTTGCTTTGTCCCTCCCTATCAATACTCTGCGTGTGTCAGCTTAGCTTATGTTCAGAACTACAATTATGGTCACTCGATGAAACATAGGAAATAACAGCACAGGTAAAAACTGCCAAAATAAACATATTAATAGACATGCAATCATACAATCCAAATCGAAAATCCCAAGTTATGTAACCACCAAATTGTTTAACTGCACATCACAGAGAGAAATTGGCTAAAGACAAATTCATAACACCAACTCCTTTGGTTACGACTTACAGGAGCATGCATACATGCAATTAACAAAGGCAAGCTTTAAATAAACAAAATTTATCAAAAAAATCCTGCGTGTGTGCAGTAAAAACTTCATTTAAAAGCAAAATTAGTTTGATAAAAAAAAGCTTGTTAACATAAAAGATCAAAACAACTCAATACTCCAGAGGAAAAACACTCAGATGTTCAGCAGAAGCACTCGTAAGTCATAAAATACCAAAAGGCAGAAAAACGTCTAGCAAAGAGAAATTTGTTGTCACCATTGAACACAGAAACATGGTTTGAAAAAGGTCATAATCCTGGTTGCATTTAGAGATTCTAACAAAGGTGTTGTTGAAACAATAAGAAAGCTTTGCATCAGACTACAAGACCATGCTCCCTTTTCAGTGTAGTTTACACTACGATTTCACATGACATAATGACAGCAGTTTGTATCCATCTTCAACTACCTGATACCAGAGCTCAAATAGAAACCCAATATTGTATTACCCATCTGACCCCACTACACAACTGAGCAAACTCGCAGCGATGTTATAAAAAACTCTTATCAATCAGCACCACACTAAGTTAAACACTCACTCAACAGCACTGAGCCATGACAATCACTAATGACATGGTTTTAGGTAACATGCCAGTGCAAGGCTACCATTCTAGGTACCTGTCACCACCCGCGTATGAATCATTCTGCTGGTAAGACGGAGGATGCCTTCCGGGTAGCGGAATCTGCAGCGTCTTGTGTGCAAACATCTGGAGGTCAGTTGAGAGGCCATTCAGCCTCTTAATGTCCGCTACCTACATCGTCGAAATACACAGATAATTCCAAAATCATTTCATCATCAATATACAACAGAATGGTATTCCACCTACAACAGCTAGAAGTTAAAGTCTGTTATTTTATACCCACTCCGATATACAATGTAATATAAAAACCAGAGGCTCTAGGAAAAAAAAAGAAGGTGTCCCGTCGAATTACCTCGACGCCGTACTTGATGGCGACGCCCGCGAGGGTGTCGAGCTTGCCCACCCGGTGCAGCATGTACCGCCCGCACGACGACATCGGCGGCGACGACGCCGACGACGGGGACGGGGACTGCGATGGCGACCCCGAACCCTCCTGCTCGACGGCTATGGTGGCCGCGGCGTCGTCCGCCTCCTCGATCTCGCCGAGGCGGCGGGGCCCCGCCGTCCAAGAAGCCATTGGCGCGCGGAAAGGCGTGGTATTTGGGCAAATGGGGGCGGCTCATCACATCCGGAGGCGCGACGGGGGGAGATCTGGGCGCGGGCGGCGCGGATTCGGGGCGGGGCACCGCGGATTCGCCGTCTGCGGCGGCGGATTTCGGTGGCCGCGAGGGTGGGGAGGAGATGGTGAAGAAATTGGCAGCGGAGAGGAGGGAGGGGGGAGGAGAGGAAGAGCGAGGGAGAAGGAAACGCACGAGGTTTGTTTGACGTGGCTCGGGGAAGAAGGGGACGCGAGAAACGTAGCAAGGAGAGGTCTCTTTTTCGGGAGAATTTGATGATTTATCCGTTTTTCAAATAATTAAAATTAATTATGTGTCTCATATGACTCTAAAATATTATGGAGCAAATAATTAATGGTAAAGAAAAAACTGGTTAAATCATCGATTTTTCCTTTTCCCCCTCTTTCAATCTTGATGCGTTCGACAGTTTTTTATCATCATAAATATCCGCAATTTACCCAAATAGTTTTAGAAATGGTTTTTCTGTTGTTGTTTATTCATGTTTTTCATCTGCAAACTCGAGCCATGCCAATACAACCAGCATTTAAAACCCAAGAAAAAAACGGCTAGGCTATAGAATTTAGACTATCAACGTTGCTACAAATTCATTTCAAAAAAAATAAGAAATCACCCAAAAGCCATTGGTAGTGTTTACTATTTAAAAAAAATCTATCTAGTTATCATTTATGCTGCGAGAGGAATCGACATCTATTAGGTGGAAGAGGCGGCTCCGTTAGGGTTTGAACTAAAAGAACAAATTAGGCTTAGTATCAAGCTAATTCACTAGTATTTCATACAGCTCTTTTACAATGCATACATACAACCACATATAAAGATGGTGTATGAGCTTGAAGTGAGGAACAACGGGCCGGTCAATACTCGTAATTAAGAGACAAAATTGAGGTCAACCGTAGCATAGCCTAGCCGTATGGCATCATGTCTTTCGGTTCCCATCAACTTTATGTTGGCTCCAAGTTGGGTGAATTATTTCTATGGATTTTTGAAGTGGTGATTTTTCTAGCTTTTTACTTATTTTTTTCAAATCTAGCATCCAACTGAATTTGCAAATCTAGCTCCTTCCGCCATACTCTTGCACTACCTGGCCATAGGCCAGCATGCCACGCGCCAGGAGCAGACAAGAGCGGGCCAGCGTGCTCCCACGTGCTACCGCTGCAGTGGTGCATGGAAGGTGGGCGAGCACAAAGTAGGCTGCCTGCCGAGGCAACCAGGAGCAGGAGGCGGCTTGCTACGGCCGATGAGCATAGGAGGCGGCCTATCATGGCTGATGAGTGAGGGAGGCTGGCTCCCACGGTCGGGGGGCGCCGGAGGACGGTGGAAGAGGTTAAATTTACAAATTCGGGTGGAAGGGGACTAGATTTGAAAAATGAAACGAAGCAAAGAGGGCTAGAAAGCTCATCACTTCTAGATTTTTCACTAGTATTTTTCAAAAAATTTACCCGTGATATATGGATTGTAAGTAGGGATAACAATCCGTATGACTACCTCAAACCCGCTACTTGAACCCGAACACATGTCACCCACTCTAACCCACTAAACTTCACGGGTGCAGATCGTGCTCACGTCTGAACCCAATGGGTACCCGATACCCAATGTGTATTCATAGATAGTATATCATGTACATTGTACAATTACATATATGTCTCATAATTTTACAATCACACACAACCACATAACACAATGCCACAATTTAAGTCCAATTACAATCACACACAAGTCTTATTTAAATCTTATTACAATACCACATAGCATAATACACAAGTTTTTTCCATCTGCATCCTGCTCAAAGGCGCTGTAAGACAATTGTAGGCTTGTAGCACAGATGAAAAAGGGGAACACTATAATAACGGACCAGAAAGGGAAGAGCAAATTAATGGATAATCTTTATGAAGATCTGTTGGGCATAACCGCAGTAGTGTAACCAAAGAACACTCGTTGAATAACCGTCGGATACCTATAGGTACAAATTGACTCACATATTATAGGATACCCATTGGGTATTTATGAGTACAAATCGGCATCTACGTTCATTATATGATCTTATTGAATACTCAAATCCAAAAACCCATATGCCTGAAGTGCTATCCATACCCGTTTTTATTGGGTCAAGTGCGCACGGGTACCAAAACTCATGGATAAAACTGTCACCCCTATCCGTAATCTTTAATATAATTGTACTAACAAATTATTCCCGTCGTCTGAATAAAATTGATTTAAGAGAATATCGATATGGTTTAGGAATGTAGGGCACGTATTAAAGAGAGGCGTATGAGGTTACAACGTACTTGATCCGAACTTCTGAAAATACGTGAAAGCAGCTGGGTCCTTTTCTGTACTTGCTGCATATGGGATGTTATTCACTATTGCGTGTTTGACTACCCAGCACTGCTTCATTGCGTCATCGTTGTCATTTGCCAAGCTCGTCTCTTCCAGGATGGTCATCTTGAGTAGGTCACGGTCTCACGGAGGCAGACAAAGAGGCAAAGATCGCTGAAGTTTCTTGAAGAAACACACGAGTATGAACGGTTCGCCTTCGGTATTGTTCAGCATCTTTCATGCAACTCGTTTCCTCAAATGGTTTAAACTTAGCAATAAGGGCTCGTATATCTCTGAGGCAGTGCCAGAGATAAGAAATTCTAATTAGCATCGATGCTAAGGGTTATAGATATGCAGCGGCGGAGCTTTCGATATAGCAAGCTACGGCACCTGCCGTACCTTATGTTTTCTGCGATCATCGATCATCATTAGTCATTACGCGAGTACGCGACCATGCATCCCCTGCTGAGCGGTGAGCCATACGATAGCTTTGCCTTTCATGCATGCTTGCATGCAGCATGCAGTCATCAACCATGCACGTTGACACTTAAGAGCTATGAGAGGACGCGAGCTAATTGGGCCAGACCCATTGCATTGCATAAGACTCAACAGCACTTAGTAGATAGAGAGATGGAAGTGCGAGCGTCGTTTCATGTCATCGCCGCCGCGAGAACCAGAGGTGAGTCACGAGTGTTGATTACTTGATTCATTGATTGATTTGTTGTTATCATGCACTTTTATTAATGTGTGTATTATTTTGATTTTGTGTGATAGTACTTAATCTATGCTATAAATTTTGCCATATCTTATTTTTGTTCCATCCTCCGCCACTGTAGATATGGGTGCTAACCCTGGAATTCATGGCATTAAAGCTAAGCTTAGCTGTTAGTGCTGACGTATTTACTACTCGCACACAAAAATAATAAAAAAAAATTAGAACTTACCAACGGGTCAAAAAAAAAAAAAGCTAACAAATTTAGTTTAAAGGGAGTAGTGGATTATCCACCTTTACACAAAGGGAGGCACATGGCCTAAGTCGTTAACAGCTCCCCACTAACTTCTGGATACTCCCAGATGTCAGATCATGTATAAGTTCCTCGCTGTGTTCCAAATGTGTTACCTTACCACTGAACCACAAAACCGAACCAGCCTCCCGTCGACGAGCGGTCCAACCCCGTACAACACATCAGTTGCTACTGCTAGTGTTTGTCGGCGTTGGTCCACTGCTTTAAGTACAGCAGGTACAGCTAAACCTCCTGTCTCAAACATGCGGGAATAAACTAAAATAAAGTCCAGTTAAAATCAATAAAATCTATAAACCTTCCATCTAAAATTATAGTTTCGTGCATGGATATTAACTTTTATGTACTTTTATCCAATCACTAAAATCTCTTTTAACCGCTTCTCGCGTCAGTCTCGGTTGACCTCTAAATCTTTTTATATTTTCGAGATGATTTTAAATACATAATACACCAGTGTCTCAGGAGACATCAGTTGAAAATAATAATAGTAGTAGTAATAATAATAATAATAATAATAATAATAAATCTTTTACTTGTTTAAATGTTTCAGCATTCCCGATAAAATAAGAGAGAAAAAAGCATAGTATATTGTTACTTGGGCATCGACCTGTCGTTTAGGTACGAAGACACAACCATATGACAAAGTATAGGTTTGGGGCAGATAATGATTGCGCAAATTCTAATTCTCTAAGAAATTGGTAGATGATAACTTCTGATTTTATATGCAAATCTGCTTATAATTATGGGAGAAACTGTTTAAAATCCTTCGGTTCGGTAAATAATCAGTTTTTTTTTTAACAAGGTGTCCCGAACGGGCTTATAGATGGCTTCCACAGCATTTGTTTTTCTATCCTTGGTTGTGGGAGAGGGAATAGAGGGTAAATGTTATAAAATGCTTGCCTACGATCAGTATATATAAACAAACTTCAATACATTGACGTTGAGATGTATTATATACACATCAGTTTATTGCTCTGCTGACGTTTAAATTAAAAAAAAACACATAGTGGCCATAATTACACGACAACTTGATTATTATATCACACTGCTGAAAATTGTTACTTATATTTCACATACAAACGTTCATGTATGAAGGCCAGGCCACGAAGGAAACCCCACTCAAAACCCAGAAATATCTGTGGCTATATAGCGTTCCATTTGAAGTGCTTTGATTCTACTTGTCCTGAAAATAAACTATCTGATGTTTTTGATGCGGCAAGTTGAGCGAAATGCCTTGGCCTCAAACTGTAAAACGGGTGGGCGAGCAGAGTAGAAGTGGAATGAAATGTCCACCCTTCATGTTGGCAGCCGGCTATTTTCGTAGGTAAGAGTTCATTCTTCACCCTTCAATTGGTCTTCGGTATGACAGCTTCCTGTGTGAAGGGCACTCCCATGCAACATATAGCGGGGTTCTCTCTACAAGGAACCCCCGTATTTGGGAAATGTGATGCTGGGGAAGGTACAGTCGGCTCCAAAGGCAACTATGCACATCATCATCAGACTGTACATCATCATGCAAGATTGCGGAATGACCTGCTAACAAATTCAACAAATCCAATGTTCAGCTTCCTCATGTATGAAGATGTTGACCCAGAGCAATTTTAAATTAGGAGCAGCCCTCACTACAGAAGGGGACCAAGACGAATAACCTACACTGAACTGAAAATCTATAGCCCCAGATATTTCTTCTTGTTACAGGTCCTGTACGCATATCACTAAATTGCAGATATGACATAAATCATGACAAAGCAGGCACAGAATAGGGGTGGAACAGAAACAGTTGTTGATCAATAGCCTCTATGAATCACCGATCCTTCACAAAATTGCCGTACCAATGTCAGATACTGATTGGATCGGTGAAATTCAGCACTTAAAATTAATAAAAACAATCCTGATCATTCTCGATACTCCGCGGTACTCTCCGATACTTTCAGACCAAAAACACAAAGCTAAGTCCAAACCAAACCATCTCTCCTAACCCTAAAATCACCCAGTCACCTCTCCTACCAATGACTTCCCTAAAATCCCTAGATCCGGAAGCCACCGCCCTTCACCCAACCGACCGATGACTGCTACTAACCGCCACATACCCCTCCAACCTCCACCGAGCCAACAGGCAACCACTGCCACCTCCTCTCTCTTCTCCCTCTACAATCTCGTCGTCGCCACCCCTCTACCCAGCCCAGCGGCCACCGCCGCATTCTCCCTCTACATCACCGCTATAGTCTTTTCCCTCTACAAACCATCGTCACCACCACTCCCTTCTCCTTCTACCATCAGCCCACCACCCAACCTGGTAATCGCCATTGCCATCTTCCCCCTCTATAATTTCGCCATCACCTTCTCCCTTTGCAGGCTGCTGTCGCCTTCTCCCTCTTACATTTTTTTTTATTTTTTAAACACATATATACTCACCATATCATCAGATTCTTGTTTTTTGGGAAATTGCATATCGCCATATCACTGTATGGCTATCGCGTATCGGTGATACATAGATAGTCTCAACAAGTATAAGAAACAGTAGTCACTCTTCACTGCAGGTGACACTTTCTTGTATTCACTCATTTGAATGACAATAAAGTACAACCTAGTATCATGCACGATAATACCAACCAGTCCAGAAAAGCTAGTGAATATTGTCTTATATGTTCCCGCAACTACTCATACAAGCTTTATGAGCTAGCAAGGTCTCGTTCCAGCAACAAGCACCTACAGGGCGCTGTACTGACAGTCTGACACTGCATATATCCTAAATGCTTAGCCTCGGTAGACTTTGGATAAATCTGTCAAGGAATATATTGCCTTATACATGCTTTCCTTTTATACTTAGATACTGCCTTACATAGGCTTTCTTTTTGTACCTCTCCCTCTTCAGCTTTACTTGACAGCTCTCTACTTGTGTCGATTTCATCATCTTCTTTATCGTGCTATCGCGGTCAACTTTGCTCCTGCTTTCTCAGCCCCTGCACATTGTGCTTTATGGGCTGCCGCACTACTTCAAATGGAAGATTATTTGATTTTTGACATATTTTCCAAGAGCTGGATGCTATAACGACAAATTGAAGACTATGATTTAGGTTTTCCTATTTTAGTGTCAACCTTTCCAAATACAATGCTATTGCATACACCTTGCATTTGAGGGGATGTTAAGGAATATATTGCCTTATATAGATATTACCTTATATAGGCTTTCCTTTTGTACTTAGATAGTGCCTTACATAGGGTTTCTTTTTGTACCCTTGTATAATCTATATATTCCGGTCTATTGACCTCGTGATGAATACAAGTGCTATTCCTAACAAAATCAACAACTACCAGTCCACCAATGCTCAGCCAAACCTAGAATTGACCAAATACTTCATTCTCACAGCAAGTAGGCTAAAAGAGTAAAACATAACCTTGATCAAAATCAGGCAGACCATAGTAAAATCATGACGACTACATCTGTCTTCCCAAAAGACATACAGCCAATGGGACTTGGTCCATTTTAATGCTTATTAGCTCATACAAAGCCTATAGCCATTTAGGTTGATTAGCATTTCCACACATAAAATAGACAATCAACATTTGAAATTTGGATCAGTGATGGCCTGCAACAGCCAACAAGCACCACTTCTTCATGAAAAATTAAACAAATATTGACGAGTGCAACAAGACACAACAGTAAAGTATATGATGGTCAACACTACTTTAGTACAATGACAGCTGAATAGTAGTACAATGACAGCTCAATAGCAAAACCACAACAAGGTGAAATGCACTTTACCTTGAAGCCTTGAACTGCATCTCTCAAGTGAAACTAGTCAGGAAGCCTCAACCGCCTAAAGAATTCAAAAAGATGAAAATTCGATGTCCAGTAAAAGAAAGCTATCACAGGACCATCTCTGATGAACTGCAAATTGCACAAAGGAAGTTTGTAAAAAAAAAAACATAATGAGTACACAAACAAAGATGTGCTTCATATAAATAATTTCACCTTTCCATCTAGTATCAAAAGCTCGCCATCGGCCCACCGAGGGTTTTGGAAACTAGGATCTGAAATTCTCCTTTGCCCCTTGTACCTAGCAACCTATATTATATTGCACTGTAAGATGTGCAGTTTGATGGTGAAAAAGAAAAAATCACTAATCCTGTCAGGGAAAATACCACTCCAAATTCTCTAGGGATGATTCCCTTATGAGGAAGCTGATAGTGTTTGCCAACTTTTGCACGAAAGACAACCTGGAGTGGAAATAACATGATATAAATTACTGTGCTTATCAGCCAAACATTACATAACTATTTAGACAGCATCGATTATTCAACAATTGTAAAATTGAAATAACCATCTCGGAAACAAAAAAGCTATGCAAGGATGACATTCTGCAGAAACTGTGAGGTGAAAAAAACATCGTAATGAACTGTAGTAATCACAATTCTCAGTAAATGATCACAGAAAAACAATACTGGTACGACAATGCAACTCGAAAGATAGTATGGGCGTGCAACTAGAAGATTGAGAGTATGGGCACTCTTAAATTAATATGCTATGTAAAACTCAAGGAATTCCACAAGGACGACTGACCAAGAATGTGCACAATATGACGACCACACTTCTTAGCAGAGAACCAGTAAGTGCAAAGTTAACATGAAAGTACCAAATGTATTTTCCTTCCAAATGGGCAGGGTATAAACTATAAACCAAAGCATACATATTACTTACAATGCATTAATATTTTATGTGTGGCAATAAGAATTAAGTGAGAAAAAAGCATAATACCTGACCCACTGGCACCAGGTTGTCACCAGTCAATTTTACAGCTTCGACGTACTCGTAAAACTGTAGATCCCTGTGCTCCTCAGGTGAATCATCATCCCACCATTGACCAAATTTTCTTTGTAAACTTAGAATTTCTGAGTCAAATCCTGATGCAGTCACATATAAGCCTGCCAAAACGATGCCTTTCAGCCAATGCCAGCAAAAGGGACAAGACAGAATGAAAAATATGAAAAAGCTCAAATGAAAGGTATGATTTGGAACACACCACTAAGAGGATCTGAAGAGATAGGCATTTGAATACGGCTGAAGTGGGTAACTCCATATAATTTTTGTTGGACCTTGTTATTATGTTGTTTAACGCCAAGTTGTAGTATCTGTATAAGAAAATTGAGATGATATCATGAACCAGTATCAAATTCCTCTTTCTTTATGCAAGTCCACAATGCTATTTGAAAATCCATGCCCTTTCTTAGTCTATAAATATATAATATATGTAAAGCTTGCTGAATTAGTCGATATGTTTGCATTTATATACATTTGAGACAAATTATTCTGCAGAAAAATAATTCAGATCCATGATCTTTAACAAAAAGACAAAAGGTGGTGCAGTTTACAAAATGTAGTTCTCCTCGCTGACAATTCAGGCATAAAAAAGTTTAGTTTGATGTTTTACAAGTTCTTACAGACTGGCGACATCTAAAGAGAAACTAAACCAGCAGATAAAATTCATAATCAATAATTGATCTTTCTTTTCAGTTTAGCAGAATGCAGGATATCAAAAGCTAATACAAGTATGTACTATTTACCGATAGTTTCTTGTTGCTGCCCACCAACTTTACACGATCAAACTGGAGAAAATCTTCATCCTGCTGAGTGGTACGGAAACCAACTCTTTTCTTAGAAGTCCAATGAGCCCTTTCTGCATCGTGTTTCTTACAGTATTGTTCAGTATAGAAGGAAAATGAAAAGCGGTCCCTTTTTTCTAATCTAGCTGGCATGCGTTCAAAGGCATTAGGTGATGACTGAGAAGCAAAATCCTTGTCATTCTCAATTTCAATTCCAATTGAAATTAAAGCTTCAATATCACTTTCATCACCAGATTCGTCACTGTCCTCTTCTGCAGAAATTATTTCTGCTTCTTCACTGTTATCCTCATCACCAACATCTTGTGAAGATTCATTTTCGATCTCAGCATCACCATTTTCATCATCATCCTCCGAAATCTGATCGAAAATTTTAATTACATAGTCTTGTTTGACATTTTCCATGGGCACCACTTTCAGTATTTTGACCCTGGGAATTGGAGCTGAATTGCTTGACAAGTTTTTCAAACCAGCTGGCCCAGCAGCAACATCACTATCATCACTATTTTGATCATTCATGTTTATGCCTTCATCATGTTCCTCGTGTTTAGCCCCTAAGGAACTGCTAGATATGTTTATACTGTTGATGTCTAGTTTTTCCCTCAACATATTTGGCAACTGGTCAGAATCACTGTCAACTGGTTTCAGATGCACTGCCTGAAAACAAGAGCCCCATTGTCAGAAGATGGACAGGACTAAAAACCTTAAGTTGGCAAGATAGCAATACTCGTAACCTCACCCAGACCTCTAAAAAGCTTATATTACTTAAAAAGAAATACCAGCTATTTATAGTGAAATTAGGTCAAATCAGACATAGCAAATCATGTCATAGTGCATGTCAAATGCTTTTGCCAGATATAATATAAATGCTAGAGTTCAATGTGGATGGTAGTTTGTACTTCGACGATTCAAGCAAAAAAAAAATAAAGGACTTGTGCCAAACCCTGTTTATATTTGTAATCATCAGAAAACTGATGAGCAGCTATGTTGGGAAGGCTGTTAAACTGTATGAAGAATGGACATATGAAGCCTCTCAAGCATCACAACAGTAACTGTGGAAGTGAAGAACTGAAGACAAAGTTTTCATGTGAAATGGGAAAGTCAAGGACCAGTACAACACTTCCAGCTGTCATTATCGCATTCTAGAATGGCATTTTTCATATCAAAAGAAAGAATAGATGTCATGTTAAGTTTACAGGAGCATGTGCAAAACCCAAAACTTGATATTTGACTTATGCAATTGGTAACAAATGGAAACTATTTCTGTGATTTGGAAGAATATTTTCATTTTAGTATCAATTTACTTGTCATAATAGTGTACATTGGTGTACCTGCAGGTTGTATCCTCCATTTGCCTCTGCAAAATAAATTTCAAATATAGGGAAACCTGGGCCATCTGAAGCCAGCTGCCTGAACATGTAATATAAGAGAGTTAAGAGTTAAAAGCCATTTATTTTAGCAAACAAAACAAATATTTGACACGATTCATGCCAAGGAAGTCTCATCCAAATATGATTTGATGAATATTAGTACTTTCGGAGAACATAGTATTGAGCCACCGAATGAGTAGTGTCAAGGAACTTCACTTACAAAAACGTAAGCTCAAAGTTTTGAATTAGATAAAAATATAGGCAATCACATATCTAATGAAATTAGAGAAAAGACCAATTCTTCCATTATCATCTCTACAAGTATATGGACCAACCAGGGTAAATTGAAGACAGATAACATGGGTGCTGGTGATATTAATTGATACAAGGCATATAATTTTGCTACTATTCAAGCAGCCTTGCTACAATATCTTACCAACTATAATTGCTAAAAGGAAATAATTCTTCCTGAAGTTCTCTGCAAAATTGTTACGAACTTACAATCAAAGTGGATACTGAAATCTCATTCATATGAAAAAAAAAACTTTTGTTGTTAAGAATCCACGTTACATTTCATCAGTGGAATATCATGATTTCACCAGATTTCTTCACAAATAAGCTTCAATAAATGAATTCACCATCAAATTCTCTATCACCTCAACATCTAGGAACACTAACTCAAACACAAACATGAATACTGCCATACCCCTCATTTGGTTTTGTTTCTCTAGTAGTACCACTCCAATGCCTAAAATCATAACAAATATGCACCAATTTGCATGATAAAATCAGCTCCTTTAAAGTGAACATTATGCGGTAGCTAACACACCTTACTATAGGCTTTTCTTCCCATAAGAAAAAAATAATAAATAAAACAAGAACTCAAGTCATGCATAAACAGAAAGTGCACCCCAAAATGATTAATTAAAGAAAAATAAACGGCCCCCTAATAGATTAAAAACCCAAAATTCCCTTGCGGTACTTATCCACGAATCAGACATGTGATTGTGCGTGTAAATACTAAATAAGCGGCAAAAAATAATACCTGATATCATAACTTTTTGCCACATATCGACCATGTTCAGCACTTATACGAACTATAAGACCGTACGGATCAGACAAACTTCCGGAAATCCCAGACCACCATCCCAACTGCGTATGCTCTAAAGAATCAGGTGATGGCATTCTTTTGCACAGATGGAAAGAAACAAAAGGTAGAAATGGGTAATCATAAATTAGAGTATAATAATTAACAACAAAGTTAGAAAATACTAATTATCTACAAGTCTTAATCTCTATAACAACATGCCCATATATTTTCTTTTTCTTCTTATCTCTGTGTGTATTCCAGTCTCCAAAAGAAGTGGTTCAGGCCAAGTAAGATGGATATCAGCAGTGCTCTAAATAAAGGCAACAACATGTGCACAATAATATTTGTTCAAACTTTAGATATGGAATATGCATGTATTGCCATATGATATGGAACATTATGACATACGTGAGATGAATGGTAGCTTTGCTTTTCATTGCCACTTGAACTGTTTATTCATTCAATTATGATTCTTTAATTATATTCACATCATGTCATCTTTTTCCTTCACGTCACTGTTATGGAAAATTGTTAATTCTTTTATTATATTCATATCATGTCATTTGTATGCATGAAAGAAGATGAATTAGATGCTTATTTTGTTATTGCAAACGCATGTAAATATATCTCTAAATTTTAAATAGTAAAACCGTTTACAAGGTCGCTTACCGTACAAACACTAAAAGGTGGGGCGACCATTCGTTAACGTTTACCGTTATTTAGAACATTGGATATCATTTTTTACTTGAAATTTTTTAAAAAAGATATCACTATCATGGTTCCTAAATTTACTTTTCATCTTTTCCCAACAAATAAAGGATTCTTTAGCTCTGGAAATGACTACTTGGCTAGATTAAAAGGGGGAAAAAAGACAATGATATAAATAGCGGTCTTACTGTAAGTATGTGACAACAGGGCTACGTAAGTTTAGTATATGTTGAGTGTGTCTAATTTATTACCAACACATCATAGTCGAAACTCAAAAGTACTATGACGAAATGAACAAGAACCACTTCAGCCTAATACTCGGACTAAATGTGGTTCTTTTTTCCTTCAATGTACAGGCTTAATCAAGATTTATTAACTTAAATGGTACATATTATGTAGGTAACATGTGCAACATTATAATCTACAACACAAAAAATAACAGATTGTAGAGCCTTTCTAATACTAACCAGTCCTGCACCAGCATGATCTCTAATATGAGCTGCATCCCTGTAGCGCTCCTCTTCTATGGCCCTCTGTAACCATTCATAATAAGATTAGATAAAAAAACTGTCAATTATGTAATAAATATTGGTCTAGATCCCTCTACTTCTGTCATGGATCAGATCAGTCCCTCTACTTGAAAATCATTCAGACTGATTCCTCTTATCTACAGAAGTGGTGTACTGTCAATCTCAGTCAGTCATTCTGTTGGCAGTGGCATTTAGACATCTGATTCTAACATGGCCAAATGTTGCTGATTAAGATGGGGAATGTAAATACAATAGCTAAGAGAACATTTTGGTGAAAGAAGAGCTCGCTGCCCCCATAAATTGGGTTATGTCGGTTATTAGCAAACTTATTAGCTACTGTTTATTATTATTCATCCAAATCTGTGACCATGTCAGATATTCATCTCCTTGTAGAACAGGACTGATTGTATACCATTTTAGCAAGTAGAGAAGCAGGGACATACTTGGGGTATTTTAAAGTAGAGGGGCCAATTTGATATTGCAAGCAAAGTAAAAGGATCAAAAGTGCCATTTACCATTAACTATAAAAAGAGGGGGGAAAGATATTTCTTACATTTAAGTTAGATAATGCTCTGCCAACAGTGTCATTTCTTGACGTGGCGGC
Organism: Guadua angustifolia; assembly: GCA_036346375.1. Lineage (NCBI taxonomy): Eukaryota > Viridiplantae > Streptophyta > Magnoliopsida > Poales > Poaceae > Guadua > Guadua angustifolia. The sequence continues at coordinate 15,031,176 of CM070518.1, read as the reverse complement.
AATAGCCAACTTCAGTTTGTGAGCACTCCTATAGTCTTCTCTATAAACAGCAGATTGGAGTTGAAGCTGAAATGCAATATATAGCTATCAGCAAATTTGCAAATTGACACATAAATTAGGGGGAAACATGTCTGGACAAAATGCAGTATATAAATGGGTAAATCAGCCATGTGCATAGAGTTAAGTTCTGCCCACATATCTTTGAAGATGTCATATCCAGATATCACACAACCGGCATGCACAATAGTTCAGAAAATGCTTAACTTCAAAGCAGCCTGTTCAAATTTGAGCCAGGCTTCGTTAGTTTTTCATGAGAGTAAGTTTACTCAGAAATAGTTAATTAACATCGATGCAGTATATTCAGACTTGTGCCACACAAATCACAACTCATAACGGACAAGCTAAATCACAAGTGGCAATAGATTACATAGATCCAGTCCATCCAATGGTGCAACTGCAGTATGTTCAAGTTTCATACTTGGCCACCCCTTTTCCAAAAACCTAACTTGTTCGTGTTACTAGCTACTATAAGGCAAGTATAAACAGATTGGCAGAGGAAAAGGGGAATGTGGAATTTGGGCATGGCTCTCAGAAGTATTTCTACTAAAATGCATCCCAAGTTCGATATCACTTAGAAACTAAAATTTTCATCTGCGTTCAATAACGCTGTCAAAATTATGATAGACATTAACTAATAAATGCCACAAATCCAACAATGCGCTCAGCACAAGCCCCATCCATATTCACAGGTAAGTAACTTTAGTGTGAAAATCAACCTGCAGTTCATCAACAAGGCGCTCGCTCTCTTCAATGCGAGCGAAGTGTCGCTTCCACCTCTCCCAGCTCCACTTCCCCTCTCCCTCCTCCACCTCCCTCTCCTCCTCATCTTCCTCCACCTCCTCCGCTTTCACCTCCTCTTCGTGAAAACGCTCCACCCTCTTCCCCAGCACCACCTCCTTAGCGGCGGCCGGCAGGGGCCAGTAGTTGCTGACGTACTCGCTCCACCGCCGCACGGCGTCCTGGCAGGCGTCGTGGAAGAGCGCGTCCCAGCCGCGGCGGCGCTCGCCGCCGGCGTCCGCGTCGGGGCTGCGCGCGCTGCAACGGACGACTGCGGCTTCGGACGCGCGGCGCGGCGGAGCGGCGCCTGCCAGGCGGTGGACGAGGAGGCGCCGGCCGCGGCGCGCGGCGAGGAATCGGCTAGGGCTCGGATCCAACCGGCGCGAGGACGAGGAGGAGGACACTGCGGCAGGGAGCGGGACGTGAGGCGCCGTGGAGACGGATGCCATGAGGAGGAGGCGGCGGCGGCAGAGGCCGGGCGGCGCGTTACGCTCTGGAAGAGTCGTCTTCGTGTGTGCTCGGTTGCTCGCGGCGCGTGGCCGCGTTGTGTTTCCTGTGGATTAGAGCGAGGGAGGAACGGAGGGGGGATGATAAGTTGATAGCTGCTAAGACTCCCGGCTGCGGCCTGCGGGGAGCAGACGACCTCTGTGGAGAGAAAATGACAGGTGGGCCCATGCGTTCGTGGTTCTTCCGAGTTTTAGCGGCTCGCGTTTTATGGGCTTTTTTTTATTTATACCTTGCTTGGGTCCTCGGAAACGCGGGGGCCACGGGAAATGCTTGGCGCCCGCTGCGTCGCTACACACGAGGATGATTTCTGATATCCGCTCACGTTCTTAGGGCAGTTTCAATGTATATAGTTTCTATAACTTTCATGTTATCTAGATACTACATGTAGAAACTATACTCTTAATGGATAGTTTCTTCAAAATAAACTCTCATCCAATCTCCTCTTTTCTCTTATTTTCTCACCCAATCCTCTTTTTTCTTTTCTTGGTACTTGTGTAGAAATGGTTTTCTGCATGAGAAATGGTTTCCTTCTCTTTCATCATTAACTCTACCTCCACATCACCATTTTGCTTACATGGCAACCTAATTAATGCTATGGAAACTATCCTAGTCATCCCATTGGGATTGCCTTTACGCGAGCAGGGTACATGTGTCTAGGGGTGGCAATGGGGATCCGTTCTTGACAGGGAATTCCTCTATTAGGGGATGGGTATGAGAAGAAATCGTCCCCCGCGGGGATGGAAACATGGAAAATTATTCCCCTGTCGGGGATGGTGGGGACGGGGACGGGGAATTTTTTTCCCCCGCAGACCCGGCTGGGGATCCAAATTTAGTTTAGTCCAATTTAGTTATTAGATTGCAAACATATTCTCTAGCCCATCATATTCACATTTTCATAAACAGGACAACATAATCTTCAATGAATACATGCGTTCTTTTTTTCTTGTCTGTTGATATGATTTTAGAGTTAAAATGGTTATAAGAGCTCTTCTCTTGTGTGAAATTTTCGCGGGGATAGGTCCCCGACGGGATCCCGATACCCGAACGGAGATGAGGACGGAGGGATTTTCTCTCCCGAAACGGGAAACAGGGACGAAGACGGGGAAAATTTTAGATCGCGGAAACAGAAAGGCACTCCCGGCGGGAAATGGCCCGTTGCCACCCCTGCATGTGTCCGTAGGAAAAGGTGTTAGCTTCGATGATTATTGATTGGGACCCATCGGCAGCAGACAGTTTGGGAATAAGTATGACAGATGGGACCCACTATGTGTGGTTTGTTTTTGGCATTTGCCTCAAAAAAAAATTTCTTCTGAAAGGAAAATTCCAGATAGAATTTCAACATGTTTGGTCTACGATATTCTCGTTGTGCTGCGTATCTTCGTGTCTTTTCTACTCTATTTTTCAGTTAAAATTGTAGCTATTACACATCTACAACATGTATTCAATGGTTACACCCTTTAAAGCGGGAGAGATTGGCGAGACACAACGGGCCACGTGCCCTCTAAGCCAATTTGCAAAAAACCCCTCCGGTTCTTTGAAATTGCAGATAGGTCCTTTGTGATTTTTTGTGAGAGAAAAATATTTTTTTTCTTCGCGTTTGGGTCCCTGGCCAGATTTTATTTAAAAACCTCCGTTAATTACAAATCGCGAACAAGCCCTTTTCTAATTTTTCAGGATAGCGAACAGGTCCAAAAAATTAACAAACAGGTCCCTGGTTCTTACATTCAGGTCCTTTCTCCGTTTTTCCCGGAAAAAATGTTTTCGCCACAAAAAAAACACAGATTCGTCTCCGTTTTTCCCGGAAAAAATATTTTCGCCACAAAAAAACACGTTTTTCCGAAAAAATGTTTTCATAAAAAAACACAGATTCGTCGAAGGTTTATAGCAACTTATCGATTTGCCGATCCGTTTTTACCGGAAAAAATGTTTTCGCCACAAAAAAAACACGTTTTTCGGAAAAAATGTTTTCGTTACCAAAAAACACGTTTTTCTCGGAAAAAAATGTTTTCGCCACAAAAAAAACACAGATTCGTCGAAGGTTTATAGCAACTTATCGATTTGCCGACGGGTCTTAGCCGTCGTTTTCTAAAAAAAAACACGGATTCGTCGAAGGTTTATAGAAGCCCATGGATTCGCCAACGGGTCCTACCGACCTCCGTTTTTCCCGGGAAAAATATTTTCGCCACAAAAACACGCTTTTCCCGTAAAAATGTTTTCGCCACAAAAAAAACACAGATTCATCGAAGGTTTATAGCAACTTATCGATTTGTCGATCCGCTTTTCTGGAAAAATGTTTTCGCATACAAAAAAACATGTTTTTCCCGGAAAAAATGTTTTCGCCACCAAAAAACACGTTTTCTCGGAAAAATGTTTTCGCCACAAAAACACAGATTCGTCGAAGGTTTACGATAACTTATCGATTTGTCGACGGGTCTTAGCCATCGTTTTCTAAAAACGCGGATTAAATCAAAGGTTTATAGCAATTATGGATTAGCTAATGGACCTCCTTAGCGGCGGCCGGCAGGGCAGTAGTTGCTGACGTACTCGCTCCACCGCCGCACGGCGTCCTGGCAGGCGTCGTGGAAGAGCGCGTCCCAGAAGCGGCGGCGCTCGCCGCCGGCGTCCGCGTCGGGGCTGCGTGCGCTGCAACGGACGAGTGCGGCTTCGGACGCGCGGCGCGGCGGAGCGGCGCCTGCCAGGCGGTGGACGAGGAGGCGCCGGCCGCGGCGCGCGGCGAGGATTCGCCATGGGTCCTACCGACCGAGGAGGAGGAGGAAGAGGAGCACTGCGGCAGGGAGCGGGACGTGAGGCGCCGTGGAGACGGATGCCATGGAGGAGGAGGCGGCGGCGGCAGAGGCCGGGCGGCGCGTTACGCTCTGGAAGAGTCGTCTTCGTGTGTGCTCGGTTGCTCGCGGCGCGTGGCCGCGTTGTGTTTCCTATGGATTAGCTAAGCGGGGAGGAACGGAGGGGGATGATAAGTTGATAACTGCTAAGACTCGCGGCTCGGCCTGCGGGGAGCAGACGACCTCTGTGGAGAAAATGACATGTGGGCCCATGCGTTCGTGGTTCTTCCGAGTTTTAGCGGCTCGCGTTTTATGGGTTTTTTATTTATACCTTGCTTGGGTTATGGATTTAATGGGTCCTACCGACCCATTTTATTTGACCCATTTTATTTAAAAATACGAAGATTGAAAATTCAACCAAATTTTTCGTTTTTCTAAAAAGTTTATAGCGACCCATGGATTCAGATGGGAATAAGTATGATAGATGGGTTTTTCGCTTTTCTAAAAAAACATAGATTTAATCGAAAGTTTATAGAATTTCCATGGATTCACCGATGGGTCCTATCGATTCTACAAAACGCCACAGAACAGTAGCGCTATTATTGCTAGTAAGACTTATGTCAATAGATATTCCTGCCAGTAGAATCAAATGTTGAAGAGTTTCTAGCTCAAAAGTTTTATTGAATTTTTTAAACATATTACAGTAAAAATTAGTGATCAAAGTTGAGTTTTATAAACTATATATGTCAACGTCCAAAACGATAATTAGATATGACTGGAGGGAGTAATGGTTAACAACCACTTTACTTTTTTCAAGGAGAAAGCGCTTTACTTTGGATACTAGGAGCCTATCTGGCACAGTTCTCACTCTAGTTTTTTAGCTCTAGATCTCAATTCTCGGTAGAGTGGATTCTTTGATAATCTAGAGCTGTTTGTGGGAGTGTTTGGCTAGGAGATTGACTCTAGATTCTACAATGGGAGGATTGTGTGTAAATTGTCTACAATACTCTTAGTTTTCTCATTTGTACATTATTTTGTACATATTAGTAACTGATGTGAGCGTTTATTTTGTAATATATTACAAATTCAACATGACATACAAAAGATTGAAAAGCGCAGAGAGCTTGGGAATCAGAATTACAGTTGCTCAGAATTACCACTCATAGACAATTTGTTACACATAAGTCGATACAATATGCAGTATACAAATGCATACAAGAGGCATCAGTTCCATCGCAAGTACAGTACAAACTATTCTACAAAGCAGCAATAGTTGCACCACCATTGGCACAGCTGTTCATCGAAATAACCCATCAAGGTTCTGGCATTTGGTCATAAACCCTACAGAGAACAAATGAAGCTGACAATGTCAACTACACTGGAACTTACGAGCTGCTAGGGAGAACCTTCAAGCTAGAAGATGATTTTTCAAAAGGACACAAATTAAACCTACCAATGTCAAAGTGATCTCCACATTTCAAGATGTATATATCAATCAGAAGCAGTTCAAGATGTATCTATAAAAAATGTTTCATCTTGGAGGGAGCTGGTTTGTATAAAAGAAATATATAAATAATGCCTATAATAATGCTTAATATATGTAACAATCCCGTGCCATGTGGAGTTAATCCACTAGCCTCCAACCATTCCACAAATGGAACAATGAAAACAACCAACTTCTTCCCGAACTATCCATTTTTCATCATTTCATAAGTTCATTGTGTTTGTGCCTTGGTGGCATTCGTGATGAAGCACAATAATTAAGAAATGCAATGACGTATCAAATATGTCCGCATGGTGTACTTGGTTAGGTTCATCTTGAATTTGAACACTATGTAGTGACGGGACAATCGACGAGTATAATAACATCCTTAGAGCATGGTAATTCATGGCTTCCTAAAGCAAACTAGGTTGTATAGCGCGCTACACCGCGCCGCGCAAATTCTAGTTCGGTTTTTTTTAAAAAAAATCTCATAAATTTTGTCGAATTTTTTATTTTCGTAATTCTTAAATAAAATGGGTCGGTAGGACCCGCTAGCGAATCCATGGGCTACTACAAACCTTCGATAAATCCGCGTTTAATCTACGGGTTACTATAAACCTTCGACGAATATATATTTTTTTTAGAAAACCGTGGTTGTTTTTTTTACGCATTTTGGGATATTTGATTGTTTTTTGTTTTTTGTGTTTGTTAAAAAAATTAAACTAACATGTGATTGCTTAAGTATTTAGAGTTGTTTGTGCATGTCTAGAACTAAATACTCTCGGGTTCATAAAAACTTGTACTTGTCGGTTTAGAATGTATGCTGTCAAACTTTTAAAACTTTAGTTATCGATATCTTTTTAAATATTTAGATGAGATGCATGACAATCATATGAGTGGATTCATCTCGAAACGTACTTTCATAACGGTGGCGTATCTAGAAATTTAAAAAGGAGGGGGCTAAAATTGAGACCTCTAAACTAATATATATATATATATATATATATATATATATATAGTATTTTTTTCGAACATAGAACATGACAGAATGATATATATAATATAAAAATACCAACATTTATCTAACAGTCGCGTATAATATAAATATGTAACATTACAAAGAAAAAAAACATACGATCATTACTTCTTAAGAGTTGATAGTTGATATTTACGGGTTTTTATGTTTTGAAAACGTTGCTTTTTTATGTTTTGAAAACATTGCAAAATATCTTCCACGTCTATCTTGAAAAATATGTTTCGCACGATGTAGTATACTATGAGATCATTTAACCAATCATCACTTATCTTATTACGCAAATCTGTCTTGATAATCTTCATTACCGAGAAAGCCCTTTCAACTGTAGCTGTACACACAGGTAAAACTAATGCTAATTCAATAAGCCTATAGACTAATGAATAAACAACATGCTTTTTTGCTTCAACCATCATCACCGCAAGACTAGCAAGATCATCACAACTTGAAAATTCTTCTCTTCTCAAGTCATTAATGAATAAGTCAAGTTGTGCTTCCAAAACCACACGATCATATGATGAGAAATCATCTGAATAAATCTCTGAAAGCTAAAGAAACCTACCATATTCAAAATTTGCAAATGAATCTCTTGAGTCTAGATAAGCAATGCATCTCAAAAGCTCTATCGAAGATTTATTGAACCGAATGTTTAACTCAGTAGCTCCCCTAAAATTGTAGATGAGTTTTCTCTAAATTTGTCTAACTTGGGGGACGGGGGCTCTAGCCCACCTACGCCCCCCTATGGATACGACACTGTTTCGTAATATTATAATTTTATTGAATTATTTAAAATATATTACAGTAGAAATTAGTGATCAAAGTTGAGTTTTGTAGACCATGTCAATGTCTAAAACGATAATTATATATGACTGGAGGGACTAATAGTTAAAAACCACTTTACTTTTTTCAAGGAGAAAGCACTTTACTTTGGATACTAAGAGCCTATCTGGCATAGCTCTCACTCCAATTTTTTAGCACTAGATCTCAGATTCTTAATAGAGTGGATTCTTTGATAATTAAAGCTGTCTGTGGGAGTGTTTGGCTAGGAGGTTGACCCCAGATTCTACAATAGGAGGATTGTGTGAAAATTATCTACAATACTCTTAATTTTCTCACTTGTACATTATTTTATACATATTAGTAGCTGATGTGAGCGTTTATTTTGTAATATATTACAAATTCAACATAACATACAAAAGATTGAAAGCGTAGAGAGCTCAGGAATCAGAATTACAATTGCTCAGAATTACCACTCACGACCAATTTGTTACACATAAGTCGACACAATATGCAGTATACAAATGCATACAAGAGGCATCGGTTCCATTGCAAGTACAGTACAAACTATTCTACAAAGCAGCAACAATTGCACCACCATTGGCGCAGCTGCTCATCAAAATAACACATCGAGGTTCTGGCATTTGGTCATAAACCCTGCAGAGAACAAATGAAGCTGACAATGTCAACTACACTGGAACCTACGAGCTGCTAGGGAGAACCTTCAAGAAGATGATTTTTCAAAAGGACACAAATTGAACTTAAGAATGTCAAAGTGATCTCCACATTTCAAGATGTATATATCAATCAGGAGTAGTTCAAGATGTATCTATAAAATATGTTTCATCTCGGAGGGAGCTGGTTTGTGTAAAAGAAATATATAAATAATGCCTATAATAATGCTTAATATATGTAACAATCCCGTGCCATGTGTAGTTAATCCACTAGCCTCCTACCATTCCACAAATGGAACAATGAAAACAACCAACTTCTTCCCGAACTATCCATTTTTCATCATTTCATAAGTTCATTATGTTTGTGCCTTGGTGGCATTCGTGATGAAGCACAATAATTAAGAAATGCAATGACGTATCAAATATGTCCGCATGGTGTACTTGGTTAGGTTCATCTTGAATTTGAACACTATGTAGTGACGAGACAATCGACTAGTATAACAACATCCTTAGAGCATGGTAATTCATGGCTTCCTAAAGCAAATTAAGGCCTGTTTATTTCAGCTTTAGATTCTTTAAAAGATGATTCTGAATTGTGGTTGTAGAGAAGCTGATTCTGGAATCCAAAAGCACATATGAAGTGAATTGTAGATTCTAGTGTATATGGGTGGGCTGGATTGTGAGAATCAGATTCTAGAATCAGGCTGTTTGTTTCTGATTCTACTTTTAGAGCCAGAATCTAGAATCAGAAGCTAAAACAAACAGGTCCTTAGATGTGTGGGTATGGCATCGCTTGTTTCTCGATTCTACTTTTAGATGGCCGGGTCTAGGATCGGTGAGAACAAAGGTGTTCTAGAATAATTGTTTGTTTCGATTCTACTTTTTTAATCTAGAATCGTAAGCAAAACAAACAAAGGTCCTTGGGTAAATAAAGCAGTTTAAAATAATCGCTCATTAATTCAATTCGCTTAATCAACCCCTTATGTCAAAACTTAATTAAAGATATATACCGAGCTATAATCTAGGTTTTGACAATTAACGCTAAATCAACTAGGCACACTAGTGCACTAACTAAATTATGTCTCTACACTAGAATTGCTAAATTGAACAATCAATTAATACTAAGCAATTCTAATCATTCAAGCAATTGATCAATATACAATAATTAAAATGTTTGAATATAAATGAGACAAGAGACAACCGATATTTTTCCTGGTGTTCGGAGACTTGCTGGTCTCTCTTAGTCCACGCTGAGGCAAGCCCAAACCCTTGGACCGGCCCCACTCGAGCACCCGCCGATTAACTAGTCGTGGTTTTTCACGCTGCGAGGCTCAACCCGAACCTTCACAAACTTCGCCGGCTTTCACAACCTTGAGAGCTCCACAGACGACGCTTCTACACTGCTTAGGAGTCGGCAACCTCCAAGAGTAACAAACCGCTCCTTCGCTTGAACTTCACCGAGCACAACACATGCGCTCCCGATGATCACCTCGTGCAACACATGCACCAATGCCTCCCTCAAATGCAACACATGCACAAGAGGCTCTCAAACCACTACCTAATTGCAACACATGCAATTAGGGCTCACTCTTAAGCTCAAGAGGCAAATAGAGAAGAGCAACACATGCACACAACTCCCACACAGCAATAACAACCTACCCAAGCCCCCCAAGGGGTCTATTTATAACCCCACCAAGAAAACTAGCCGCTTGTGGGTATGGCACACGGCATGCTAGCAGCCAGCCAGCCACGTTTGGATCTACCGCCTCACAGGCTGGAGTACCGCTTTCATCAGAGTAACGGTTATAAAACTAGCCTTTAGAAAAAATCAATTTCAGATTTTTCGAGGGTTTTTTTCGCAAAAAAGTGTCTGGATGTAATATTGGATGTAATCCTAGAATTTTTTGGGCTGGGCTTCTTATAAAAAAGGATTTGGATGGAATTTTGAATTTTTAGAGTCAGATGCAAGCAATTCTCAGCATCTCTTGGAATATAAAGGTTGGTGCAAAAAACATCTCATGACTCATCTGTTCCTAGTTAAAATTTTAGATGTGCCAAGCACCGTAATCCATGTGTTGGTTACTATATTAGGGTGCGTTTGGTTGGGTATATGAGGATGAATAGGATAGAATGGTACATGATGGATATGATGATCCTAGATGAGATGATACAGAAAAGGTGTTTGATTGCTCGAATGGAATGATATAAGATTTGTTTGGTTGCTTGGATGAAATGATACAGGATGGTACGATATGATGTTTGGTTGAAGGGATGAGATTGGATTGAGGGATGAGGTTGGTTTGAGGGATGGTGTGAGTGAACGATCCTGTTCTGGACTGATTGGTTCGGCCAAATTACCCGTACGGGATAGTGTAGCATCTTTTTAGAATATTTCAAGAATCTATATCATCTCATCATGTACCAAATGATTCCGTTCAACCAACTAAACGTAAAGACAGATTCAAATCCTGTACGAGACGGTTCGATTCACCCTCGTACATCCAACCAAATACACCCTTAGTGTTCCTCCTTATGAAATGCATTGTTCTTCCCGCATACAAAAGTCTCCATGGTGTCTTAGAGCTGTCCAGCATATAACTGTAGATTACTACTCTGGGCAGTTGCTTGATAGTAGACTACCATGTTCTAAGTTCTCAAAAACTCAGGGGATGCCATATGAGGAGTCGTGATATGACCAAAGGCTTTGCTTTTGTGCCTCATCATTTTTCTTATTTCTCAAATCCTTGAAATTGTTTGCCTATAATTTATTAGTCAAAAGGTTCACTGCTGACTCTGAGCATTTCCAAATGTCGCACTAGAGATAATAAGGTAGTTTTCTGGATTTGTTTTTAAATAATATATATTTAATGAAAAATTACAGAAATAATATGCCAAAAAAACAATGACAGATCTGCACATCTGTCGCATATCCAATGTGCGACAGGCTCTCTGTCGCAATTTGAAATTGCGACGGAGTCTCTGTCGCAATTTGAAATTGGGACAGAGCCCTTTATCGCAATTTGAAAATGCACTGTATCTCGCCCGACGGTTAGCGACAGGCTCTTTATCGCAATTTCAAATTGCGACAGAGACCCGTCGCAAATTAGATGTGCGACAGGTGTATAGAACTGTCATTTTTATTTTTTGCATATTATTTCTGTAATTTTTCATTAAATATATATTATTTTTAAAAAAATCATAGTTTTCTTGTGCATGGTTACCACGGCACCTCGGCGAGGCAAGTCGCCTCTGGAACGCCTAATTGTCTAAGCGACAGTTAGACGAGCAAACAAAAAATAGTTGGGGGCAGCTAGATCGGGATTGGGGATCTTACCGGAGCTAGAGCTGCCGGTCGGTGGAGACGGCGAAGGTGGTGGCGGAGCTCCCTTCCCCTCTTCTGTCCACATGCTAGGGTTACGTCTCCCATCCCTTCATCCCTGACTTTGCTCTGTTATTGCCCAACCTCCGAACCTTTCGGCCGACTCGACGCCTGGTCTGGATGTCTAGTCGTGTCGCCACGACGCCTTGACGTCCAGGCAGTCACCTAACGATCTCTGGTCGAGACGTCGGGTCATGGCGTTGCCCTCCGACCGCCGGGACACCTAGTTGACGCCCAGATAACCATAATATCTTGTGAATCCACTGTTCAGTATTATTGCCATAAAGAAATCTTCTAAAGCCCATGCTCTTGTTGTCACACAGGATTCCTGTGGAAGAAGAGAATGTTAATGCAACATGATGCACCTCAGACAATTCAGTTTCGCATTAGTGATAAAAGCAGCAGTAGTGTCGGTTCCCATTCACCAGGCTGTATGAGCTCAGCCAGACTGTTTGGTTGCCTTCTCAACTCAGCCAGTTCAGGGCCATGTAGGGTCGAGGATGCGCCTAGAGGGGGGGTGAATAGGCGCTTTACAAAATTAATCGCTCTTCTAAAACAATCGCTCTAAGCAACCCCTATGTCAAAACCTAATCAAAGATAATGCGGAAGCGATAAACTAGGTTTTGACAATTAAGGCCTAAATCAACTAGGCTTACTAGTGCACTAACTAAATTATGTCTCTACACTAGAATTGCTAAACTGAACAATCAATTAATACTAAGCAATTCTAATACATTCAAGCAATTGATCAATATACAATAATTAAAATGCTTGAATATAAATGAGACAAGAGACAACCGATATTTTTCTGTGGTGTTCGGAGACTTGCCGGTCTCCCCTAGTCCACGTTGAGGCAAGCACAACCACTTGGACCGGCTCCCGCTCGAGCACCCGCCTCTTTTCCACTAGTCGTGGTTTTTCACGCTTTCACGTAGGCTCAACCCGAACCTTCACAAACTTGCTGGGGCTTCTCACACCTTGAGAGCTCCCGCGCACGACGCCTACGCCGTCTAGGAGTCAGCAACCTCCAAGAGTAACAAGCCGCTCCTTCGCTTGAATTTCATCGAGCACAACGAATGCGCTCCCGGTGATCACCAAGTGCAACACATGCACAAGGCCTCCCTCAAGTGCAACACATGCACAAGAGGATCACAAACCACTTCCTAATTGCAACACATGCAATTAGGGCTCACACTTAAGCTCAAGAAGTAAAGGGAGAAGAACAACACATGCACACAACTCCCACAAAGCCAGCAACACCTGCCTAAGCCCCCCAAGGGGTCTATTTATAACCCCACTAAGAAAACTAGCCGTTTGGGGGTAGAATCGGGCAAAATCAGCATTCCCCGGTACTACCGCCCTCACAGGGCCGGTAGTACCGCTCTACTGTAGCAACGGTTATAAAACTAGCCGTTGCGCAGACTACCCGGTACTACCGCCCTCTGAGGCGCGGTAGTACCGCCTTTGCGGTAGTACCACCCCCAACGACCGGTAGTACCGCTCGGCACAAAACCGCAAAACAAACGCTCTGTTCAAAAGCTACCGGCGGCAAAACACCGGTACTACCGCAAATGCGGTAGTACCGCTCATGAAGCCCGGTAGTACCGCACTTCTGGAGAAATTCATATTTAACTCCAAAAAATCATTTCTCCAAAAATCAAATGCCATTCTTTGAGCCATTTGATGATCAACACATGATCATACACTTGTGCAAAACACATTTGCACCAACTTAACTCATGCTCAAAGAATTTCAACCAAATTGCAAAAACACATTTTGCAACCAACTCAAAATCTATTTGCAAAAATGTATTAAGCAAATTAAACTCGAGTCTATGAGATTAATTCCCCTAGCCATGTGAAGGTCAACACGAGACCCATACAACTTGCCAACACCCGTTGCAAGCCCTACTCACATGCTCTCGGAATTCCGGACTCATAGCACTCAGTTTATTCACACAACGAACTTGCAAATAACACAATAAACTTATTTCATGCTTGAGCACTACTCTTTGCAATACATGCAAATAGTCTAGCTCCAAGCAACACCAAATCAAGGTGCATGAACTCTCTAATTGCAACACATGCAATTTTCTAGTTCCATGCAACCACATTAAAAACCAAACTTCACACTAAAACCAAATCAACCGTATGAGCTCTCTACTTGCAACACATGCAAGCCTCTAGCTCCATACAAACACACAAACACCAAATCGTGCTTGAGCTCTCTCCTTTTGCAACACATGCAAAACCTAGCTCCAAGCAACCACATGTTTTAGAAAGATTGTTTTGTAAATGAAAACAAAACATGAAGCTTCAACAATTGCAACACATGCAAAAGTGAACTTTACACAAAAGCCAACACATATAGCTTATCCTATTTGCAACACATGCAAATCAAATCTTAATGCAAAAACCTAATGCATATACTCTTCTTCTTTGCAACACATGCAAATCCGAGCATAATGCAACAACAACCAAGTATAAGCTTAACTCATTTGCAACACATGCCAAATGGTTAGCTCTATGCAAAAACCAAATCCAAATAAGATTTTAGCTTGAGTGAACACGGGATTGAGATCATCAACACATGATGAAGCTCAAGCTAGGAGACAACCCCTCTTAATAGTACGGCGATAAAAACTTAGACTCAAAGACTACAAAGTTCTTAGCCTATCTAGTTATACCTTCACCGCCGCACGCAAGCAATCCCCTTTGGGGTATTTATGATCTTTACGCATTTGCTCCCCCGGGATCATCACTCGACTCCTTTTTATCTCCGGGATCCACTTTTGACACCCATCACCTCATGATGCCGTCCTTGTCCCGTTTTCATTCATCCTTGGACTTAACCTAACTCAATCACAACTCATGAAACTTGTTAGTCCAAGATGCATGGTTGTCTCAATTATCTCTTGCACTCCATTAACACATAATGGATGCCTTTAGATCAATTGAGCACAACCTAAGTCAATTTGAATGATTTAAGTGTGTCTTAAGTACAATAATGCAACGCATGCTTCATTATACTTAAGAACTATTCCTTTGTCCTTAATTAATCAAGGAACACCATCAACACATGATGAAAGGTTCTTTAATGATTAACAAGACAAATGAACTCAATTTAAATTTTCATTTAAATTGATATGAGTATATATTAACTACTCAAGTTTTCATATACTCATGTTGATGAAAAATAATGATCCATTATGTGTAGGCTATATGGAAATGATCATTACTCTAAGTCATCAACTATAGAATACACCCCACATGTATATGTGCATAAATATAATTGACTTGGATATAATATGCACATGTGCAATTTGATTTCATTGGAGTATATCCTATATTACCATGAGTATACTATAACTAGGCAATTCAAATATATACTCAAGGATTTAGTTTCCATTGTCGTGATCCTTATATGTGTCAATAAAGAATAGATCAATACAATGAAACTTTCAAGTTAAATTACAAACTCCCCCTAAGTATGTGCATCTATGTAATATATGGATTGGGAAACATGATGCACGTTTTGTGGTTAATGTAATGGGGACATTTATACGTTTAACTTGAATCCAAAATATGCACTTTAATACTAGAAGGAATACGCATACATACCTTGGGTTTTCCATTTTTCATCCAAATATGAGACTGCTAAATATATACTCAATAAAACATGTTAGTCTCATAAACATTAGGTTTGTCATTAAACACAGATTAAACATTAATTAACATCAATCATCAAAACCAAAAGCTCTTGAACTTACGGGATGCCATATGAGGAGTCGTGATATGACCAAAGGCTTTGCTTTTGTGCCTCATCATTTTTCTTATTTCTCAAATCCTTGAAATTGTTTGCCTATAATTTATTAGTCAAAAGGTTCACTGTTGTTCTGTGCATTTCCAAATGTCGCACTAGAGATAATAAGATAGTTTTCTTGTGTATGGTTACCATGGCGCCCCGACGAGGCGAGTCGCCTCTGGGACGCCTAGTCGTCTAAGTAACCTTGTGAGCCTGTCCAGAGTTAGCCTTCGAGGGGTACACGCAAGTCATACCTGGTCTCTATTACGGAAACATTATGATGGCCAGTTAGCCACAAGCCGGGTAATCACACGATTCAAATCAGGTGAGCAATCGGCTAAGGACTTGTGGTTTTTTCCTCGGCTACTCGGGTTGGGCATGGCTAGTATTTATCCTGGCCTTTTGTTGGGATTAGCATGTCTCGCTCATTTTTCTGTTTCAACCAATTACGAATTACGACCCAACTTTGCCCACTACGAATCAGCCTATATAAATACCAGGCCGCGGCCCACGTGTCAATTCGAGGTTCCCAACCCGTAGTCGCGTATCCGACTCTGCCTAAATTTTTCCACTCCGCCGCTTCTGCTGCTGCGGCTCCTCTCTCGCGTAGCGACGCCCATCCGGTTCCTCTCGCATCGCAAAACCCTAGGTCGCAACCCACTCCCATGGCGACGCCGGCGCCGGTCGCCTCCGACGCGGCCAACCACCAGCCAGACGAGCCTCCTCAGGCCGACGCGGCCGCCCCGGCGGCGGAATCAGGAGGGGCATCCGGTTCAGGCGCCGTCGCGGCGGCAGCAGCGGTGGAAGGACGGCAGCTGGAGACACGCCGTCCGCTCCCGCTACCATATCCACCTCCAATGCTGCCCGCCGCCGCCGGCGGCTTCTCCTGCCTCACCTGCCACTCCGGGGCCGCCGCGGCCGCAGTTCGCCGCCTCGCTTGCTTTTCTATTTTTTATTTCAAATCTTGATGTGCTAAATAATGTAGGTATAGGATGTTCTGTTGTTCTGGTGGGGCGCGAAGTAAGACACGCCATCTCGCAACCGCGAAGTCATGTCGACATAGGCCTACAACTGCATAAGGCGGTTTGTGAACTCATGGTTTGATATAAGTTTTAGATGAATCGCTGGATAAAACTCGGAGATCATAGAGTTTATGTGATAGCTAATACTTTGGAAGAGCTGAGATGGATGAGGCTAATTGGCAGGCAGCGATTCACGATTCTTCGGATCAGCGATTGGGTTGAGTAGATGGAGGCGAAGAATGAGATGGAATGGAAGGCCATAACATCTAGTTTGATGATCTCAAAACACTTATGGAAGGTGCGAAACCATCGACTGGTTCGGAGGTTACCGTATTCCTCCTTAGTGAAGAATCAATCCAGACATTGGTGATGGAAGGTTGAGTTGTTGCTGGCTGGGGTTGTTTTCAGCGGAAATGTTAACGCTGTCATCATGCATCATGATGGTACCATGGTGGTTTGCAAGGCTTGGATGTAATTTTGCGCGCCCCCTAAGGTGGAAAAGTGTTTGCATCTTGTTTGAGCCAAGTGATCTGGAGGATCTCTAGCCTTTCCGAGACCTAGAACTAATTTGAGTGCTCAGATAAATCAGAAGTTGTTTGTGCTTCGGCAAATCTACGGGAAAGCCTTAGTAGTGCGCCCATTGGCCGGCGCTGAACTGCGCCTCTAATAGGGTTTAAGGAGGTTGTGCCATTTGCGGCGAACCGATGAGGTAAAATTTAACAAATGTCTTGTGGTCTCTAGAAGCGGGAAAGAGGAGGGGGTAGGGCGAAGGTCCTCATGGTGAAGATGCGAGTCAATCGTTCTTTGCTCCATGTTGAGGATGACCGTTAGTGCGACGTTATTACGATGGTTGTTGATGTTGTTCTTATCTCTTCAGATGAGGTTGAAATCACAGGATAAGCCAGGAGGCAGGGATAGCCTAAGAAACATGGGCTTATCACGAGCTTGGCCCCACTATTGTGCAGAAAATGGCTTAAGTACGCGAATGGCGTGTTGCTAGGTCATCATCGTCGAGGATGAAATTCCCTTGTACCATCGGCAGTGGTAATTCTAGACTCAATTTGGGACACCCGGAGTGGTGATTAACCTCGAAGCAAGCAATGTAGTCGGCTCATGTTTCCAAATGTACGCACTAGAGTCATAAGCCATTTAGTCTCTGACATTCACGAGGATTGAGCCGCGATCAACCATGTTCATGTAGTAGCGAGTCGGGACGCCTAGTCTACTAGTAACTAGATTGAACAATTGGTACATGAGGGTGCCTTGCGAGGGGTACAACGCAAGTCATAACCTGGTCTCACCAACAGGAAGGTCTACCTTGAGCAGTACACAACTCGGGTAACTACTACTAGATTCAAATCAGGTGAGCAATCGGCTAAGGTAGCTATGGTATTGCTCGGAGACAACTGCTAGAAATTGACGGAACAGCCAACTATTTGACGAACTGTCAGGAGGAGCATGGCATGTTAGCGGAAAACCGATCGAGCATTTCAACTGGCTGGAGAGTTAAAGAGTATACCTCTGATGTTTCTCCAAGGAAAAAAGCTCACTCCAAGTTCGTTTTGCGCGTACGTGCTGAGTTGCTGACACGGCAATACAAACTTCACTTTTTTTTTTTGGATCAGAGACATGACGTTATGCCTTGACAGTATTTTAACTCTGTACTAAGGTTACACAAATTTTGATATTCGCTATGCTATTGAAGGATCTCTCTCTGTTTGTTTTTTTCCCTTAAGAAACTTTGAAGGCTCTGTTTGCTGCTGTTCGCTTTGCATTCTCTTCCCAGACTTGCACCGTACAAACTGGTATGGGCTAGTATTTATCCTGGCCTTTTTGTTGGGATTAGCATGTCTCGCTCATTTTTCTGTTTCAACCAATTACGAATTACGACCCAACTTTGCCCACTACGAATCAGCCTATATAAATACCAGGCCGCGGCCCACGTGTCAATTCGGAGTTCCCAACCCGTAGTCGCGTATCCGCGAGAGCTCTGCCTAAATTTTTTCCACTCCGCCGCTTCTGCTGCTGCGGCTCCTCTCTCGCGTAGCGACGCCCATCCGGTTCCTCTCGCATCGCAAAACCCTAGGTCGCAACCCACTCCCATGGCGACGCCGGCGCCGGTCGCCTCCGACGCGGCCAACCACCAGCCAGACGAGCCTCCTCAGGCCGACGCGGCCGCCCCGGCGGCGGAATCAGGAGGGGCATCCGGTTCAGGCGCCGTCGCGGCGGCAGCAGCGGTGGAAGGGACGGCAGCTGGAGACACGCCGTCCGCTCCCGCTACCATATCCACCTCCAATGCTGCGCCGCCGCCGCCGGCGGCTTCTCCTGCCTCACCTGCCACCTCCGGGGCCGCCGCGGCCGCAGTTCGATAGAGGAGGAGAGGCGTGTAGTAGGTGGTGCGGGAAGAGGGAGTCCCACTCATGGTTGCAGAAGATTCGGTCGAGTTTGGCCATAGTCGGGTCGTCGCGTTCATTGCTCCATGTGTACTTCCGGTTGTGAAGCGTAATTTCGCGCAGCTCGCAGCGGTTTAAGGTTGTGCGGAACCTGGTTATTAGCCGATGGTTCAGGTTGATGTTGTTCTTATCTCTTGCTTCGTAGATGAGGTTGAAATCACCAAGGATAAGCCGAGCGATGGAGGGCGGCACTAGGGAGGTAAGCTCCTGAAGAAACATGGGCTTATCACGAGCTTCAGTTGGCCCATACACTATTGTCAGCAGGAATGAAGTGGCGTTGCTTACGAGATGTAACGCCGCTCGTCGATGAAACGGTGGCGATTGGAGTTGCTAGGTCCACATCATCGTTGTCCCGAGAGGATGAGAATTCGCCTTTTGTACCATCGGTGGCAAGTGGTAATTTCTTCGCTAAGCATAACCCTCCAATTTGGGACACCACGGAGGTGGTACAGATTGCAACCGTTTCCTGGAAGCAAGCAATGTAGGGTCGCGTGGCCTCCAATGTTTGCCGAACCGTGTCACGTCTAGCCGCGCCATTTAGTCCTCGCACATTCCAACTGAGGATTGAGCAACGTCGATCAACCATGTTCATGTAGTAGACGAGTCAGGGAGCCGAAACACATTACTAGTAATAGATTGAACAATTGGTACATGAGGGTGCTTGCCGTAGACCGGGGCGAGAGACAAACGCAAGCATAAAACCAGCCACCAACAGGAAGGTCTACCTTTGAAGATAACACCCTTCGAGAAGCTACTACTAAGACAACTAATACGAGGCTAGGTAGCATGATTGCTGGAGACAACTGCTAGAAATTGACGGAACAGCCAACTATTTGACGAACTGTCAGGAGGAGCATGTCATGTTAGCGGAAAACCGATCGAGCATTTCAACTAGCTGGAGAGTTAAAGAGTATACCTCTGATGTTTCTCCAAGGAAAAAAGCTCACTCCAAGTCCGTTTTGCGCATACGTGCTGAGTTGCTGACACGGCAATACAAACTTCACTTTTTTTTTGGATCAGAGACATGACGTTATGCCTTGACAGTATTTTAACTCTGTACTAAGGTTACACAAATTTTGATATTCGCTATGCTATTGAAGGATCTCTCTCTCTGTTTGGTTTTTTTCCCTTAAGAAACTTTGAAGGCTCTGTTTGCTGCTGTTCGCTTTGCATTCTCTTCCCAGACTTGCACTGTACAAACTGGTATTGGCTAGTATTTATCCTGGCCTTTTTGTTGGGATTAGCATGTCTCGCTCATTTTTCTGTTTCAACCAATTACGAATTACGACCCAACTTTGCCCACTACGAATCAGCCTATATAAATACCAGGCCGCGGCCCACGTGTCAATTCGGAGTTCCCAACCCGTAGTCGCGTATCGACTCTGCCTAAATTTTTTCCACTCCGCCGCTTCTGCTGCTGCGGCTCCTCTCTCGCGTAGCGACGCCCATCCGGTTCCTCTCGCATCGCAAAACCCTAGGTCGCAACCCACTCCCATGGCGACGCCGGCGCCGGTCGCCTCCGACGCGGCCAACCACCAGCCAGACGAGCCTCCTCAGGCCGACGCGGCCGCCCCGGCGGCGGAATCAGGAGGGGCATCCGGTTCAGGCGCCGTCGCGGCGGCAGCAGCGGTGGAAGGGACGGCAGCTGGAGACACGCCGTCCGCTCCCGCTACCATATCCACCTCCAATGCTGCACCGCCGCCGCCGGCGGCTTCTCCTGCCTCACCTGCCACTCCGGGGCCGCCGCGGCCGCAGTTCGCC
This sequence comes from Guadua angustifolia, assembly GCA_036346375.1. Classification (NCBI taxonomy): domain Eukaryota; kingdom Viridiplantae; phylum Streptophyta; class Magnoliopsida; order Poales; family Poaceae; genus Guadua; species Guadua angustifolia. The sequence goes on along the minus strand of CM070518.1, from coordinate 15,010,663 downwards.
GCCTCGCTTGCCTACGTGACGCCCTCGGCGCCGTCACCGTCGCCCACTTTCTCTTACAACATGCTGCCTAGGGCGCCACCCCCGCCGCAGGTGGGCAGCGGCGCCACCCAGCAGCAGCTAGGTTCTTCTCCGGTAGGGCATCCTATTCTGTGCTTCAGCTTATATGCTTCACCTAGCTGTAAATATGCTCATGTAGGAGATTTTTTCCCTTTTGTGTATGACCTGCACGAGTAGTGTTGTAATTTTGTCTGGAATGAGATATGATGCTAACATTGCTGGGACCAAAGGCTCTGTTGACGAGCGTTGACATAGGATTGCGTTAGTTGATGATGTTGCTTGCATATGAACTGCAGAGACAAAATCTTTTGTGTTGTATAGAACCACCTGTGAACTCTAGGGAACTTCAAACTCATAATTTCACACATGCTTTAATAAGTTCCGTGTAATGCTAAAGAAGTGAAGATTACATTAGTCTGGTGGGATCTGTTAATTTCCAGTTAGCTTTAATAACTGATGTCTTGCTCATGCTTCTACCGAATAAATTGCTTGTTTAGGTGTATGTTGCATAAATTGTGTTGTAACTTTGTTGTTATAATTGGTGCACTGTTTTTGTCTTGATTGAATGGTAAGCGTTCTCTGGTTAGATTTTGATCTGATGCAAAAGGTAGCGAGAACCTTTTTTATTATCACTGATGTGAAACCTCATTAGCTCGAGGAGTTCTTGCATACATAATTGTGGAGTTTTCTACTGATTGCCTAGAAACCCACTCAAATCAGTGATATTTTTCTGTATGTCTTATTTCTAATTGGCTATAGCCTATTGTTCTTTAGAATTAATCAACTGAAAGCTGTTAATGCATCTGAACATACATGGTTTTGTATCTTGCAGCAAATTTAAGGTGTCAGCATATTCATTTATAAGAACATAAGATATACATATACATAGGACTATTTACGACCCAATATTACAATCATTGCAAACAACTCAACAATGTTCAAGTTGGATTACTGTACCTAGTGTTGCATTCCCACATATGAAAGTCTTGTGATTTTTTCCTTCCAGGCTCTGATGGCTCCTCCAATGCCTGCATCAGCTCTTCAGCCGCCAACCCCGGGCAGTATTTTGGGAATAGGCCTTCTTTCTCATATAATGTAGTCTCACATGCTAATGCTAGCTTGCCCACTGGTCAGCAGTTTCAACTTGACACTGTAATTTCTTATGGCTTTTTATTCTTGCTAGCATTACTATTGATCTTTTTACTATTTTTTATCTTAAGTTAATGACCTGATCCTTTTCTCTGATGCACTAATGCTTAATGTCACTGTTTTTTTTCCAGGGAACAAACAATGATGTTCCAGTTTCTAGGTTTGTTCCACCAACATCCTTACAGCCTCCAGCTCCTGGGCAATTACCTTGCCCAAGTTCAGCATTCCCAGGAGCTATGGCACCAAATCCTCCTGGATCTATTCACTTGCCATTTCCGGTGCCACCAAGGCCATCCAATATTCCTTTCAGTGCAAACCCACAACAGGCACAGTCCCAAGCCTCTCAGTTGCCCTTAAACTTTGTATGCTTTGATCGGCTTGCTTGTATATGCTTGAATCTTATGTGTAGGGCGCTAATAACTTTTGGAATTGTTACAGGGTAACCTGGACGTTAGTGCTTCCAAGTCAGATGGCCCAAGTGCCCCAGTGGCTAGTCCGCGTATCATGCAGTTTCCAACAGGCCCGACATCAAGTTCTCCTTCAACAATCGCAAGTTCCCCTGGAAATCCTTCAATCCCTATTCAGATACCAACAAATCCGTCACATCCACCTTGCCCCGAGGTATTTGGGGCTGTTGGAGCTTCTGTACCTGGACAACCTTCTAAAATCTTGTCTACTCCACCAAGCCTCCTTGGGAGGCCTACAGTCCCATCTGTTTCTCCTTTGCCCCAAACATCACCATCAGTTGCAGCTCCAGGTTCTATTCCACAGAATGCTCAGCAACAGTTTTACCCATCCTATCCTTCAACACGTGGCACTGTTCCACCTCAACCTTTATGGGGATATCCTCCACAACCTACTGGTTTTCAGCAGGCCCCCTTCCAATCATATCCTCCACAATAATATCCACCTGGCACTCTTGGGCCTCTTGGTAGGCCAGTCATTGGAACTTCTGCTGTGCATGCATCCTTGCCCAACGTCCAACCACCTGGTCTCTCAACTGGGGGATCCCAAGGAATCACCATCAACAAATCCAGGATCTGAGCAGCCCACTCATACTTCAGTTGAAACACCTTCAACAGGCAAATATTTTTGCTAGATTTGATGTTCAGTTTTAGTGTTCCTGTTAATTCTTCTAATGATTATGTGTAATGCTGCAGGACACAGAGGACAAGTCAATGATCAGCTGGAGGATAAAAAACTATGGGAGTTCAGGATTCTGACGCGTGGTCTGCACACAAAACAGAAGCTGGTGTTGTGTATTATTACAATGCCTTGACAGGAGAATCAACTTATCAAAGACCACCTGGTTATAAGGGGGAGGTAGTTGCCCAGAGGGATAGCTTTATCAAGTAATATGACTTCATTCTAGTCTGTGACGTGGCAATTTATTATCACGATTGAACTAATTCATTATCTCTGTTATGCTGCAGCTCGATAAGGTTGCAACCCAACCAATCCCAATTTCTTGGTATGTCTTCAACTACTCGTTTATCCTGTGCTATGTTTGACTAATTTTACAACAAGAATTATGTCTTGGCATGTGATGGTTGTAAGCACTTTCTTGAATTTGATTTGTCTCACTTCTACACTATTTAAGAGTTCTACAACTTAATTTCAAGAGGGAGGGAGGGCCAAATGAAATGTTATCGAAGTGCATGTTAGCATGGATAGGAATTCTCCAAAGATTAATAAATGTAAGAAAAAAAAGTGTTTTACTACGATAATATCAGCTCTCGCATTAATCATGCATTTTGGAAACTATTTGAAGGTCTCACTTAAATTTGGCATTATTGGCAAATGTTATAGACTGCAAGAGTATTTAACTGACGAGCTGTTTATTGTGCATGCCTAACTACCGGCTATATTAAAACCAAGATCACTCAGAATCTCATGCTGCTTATGCACCTGCATGAGAATTAATGGTAGATCAGCCACTCTGCTATGCTGCTCGGCCACATATGTATTGATTTTGTTGGAAATAAAGCCCTTGCGTTATCAAGAATCACACAGTACGTGCTCCCTTAGTCATTTTTGTCATGTAGAGCATGTATATGTAATATTTTAGTGCTTAGAGGCTTAGAGCTTTCTTATGGTTCTTTCAATACTAACATGTACCATATATGCCATCACATTGTATGTATAAATTAGCATGTTTTCTTAAATAGCTAAAGATAAAGAAAATCCTAGAAGTGCTAAAACAATTATGTTCTATTCACATGAAAGATCAGTTTATCTATGAATGCTGCAATCTAAGAGATGGTCCTAAATGTACTTTTGCATATTAGGACCAATCTTATAGTCATGTAGGCCCTGTCTGGAACTCAGATTCCTTCGAGAATTAAACTGTTTCCTATGAAATTCCTGTGTTCTAAACAGGTCTACAAACTGTTACACAAGAAAATAGAAGCCAAAGTCTTTATGAATGTCTCTATCCTCTTTTGGTTTTTGCTCTTACTTGAACAATATTTGCCGATATGTTTTTCTGTGCATGCTCACAAATTTAGTGCTGCATGAAAGGCATGAAACTTAATATTTTACTTTGCCAGGGAAAAATTGGCTGGTACCGACTGGAGCATAGTAATGACAAGTGATGGAAAGAAATATTACTATGATAATAAGCAAAAGGTAAGTTCTAGATTATGGATTAAAGCTGAGCACATGTACTATATTGGAGTTGTGTTGTTGGTCTTTCAGTATCACATGTATTTATGTATAACTTATTTTTAAATGCCAAGCAGCTTAGCAGCTGGCAACTTCCACCAGAGGTGGCTGAGCTCATCAAGAATGCGGAGTCTGGTAACTTGAAAGGAAGTTCAACTTCACTGCAGGATGCTGGCACAGTAGGGAATAAGGGAGAATCATGTGTTGATATAAGTACTCCTGCCATACAGACAGGTGGCCATGGTTTGTTGCCAGTTCGGCAAACAGTTGTCCCCGCATCATCTTCTGCATTGGATTTAATAAAGAAGAAATTTCAAGATGCTGGTGCTTCCAGTGCGCTTTCACCTCTTTCTACTCCATCTAATGCATCCGAGTTGAATGGATCGAAACCAACTGATGCTGCACCTAAGGGCATCAAGTCTCAAATAACTGTGAAAAATCAAAAGACAACAATGGCGACAGAAATATGTCAGATTCTTCTTCAGATTCAGATGATGAGGAACATGGCCCAAGTAAAGAGGACTGTATTCGTCAGTTTAAGGTGATTCTTGTGAGTTGTGACATTTGTCTGGATTGTAGAGTAGATGCTAAGAGAACTCTTTGCTTCTCCATGATTTTTTCTATGTTATGACTTAACTTTATTAACTTATTTATTTTCATTTCCACAATAGTGATGCCAGTTCGAGATAATGAAATTTCATATTGTTCAGCTCTGTTGGGTCTTCTGTAACCATATGCTATTTTGTGTTTGTTTTCTGAGACAACCTTTTTTAGTTTTGTTTTCTACTGTATGTAGTTGGAGAATTAGATAGCTGCATAGAAGTTGCTTATTAATTAAACTGGATGAATTTTTTGTAAAGTAATAGAACGACATGATGCATTTTTAATTTCACAGGAGATGCTAAAGGAACGAGGAGTGGCACCATTTTCAAAGTGGGAGAAGGAACTCCCAAAAATAGTGTTTGATCCACGTTTTAAGGTTTGTAAAGTTTGCGGTCTTAGTCTTCCATGTGATTTTTATTAATGTTTGCCAAGCTTGTGATCTTAGTCATGCATGCGACTGCCCTACTACCATTTATTCTGATATAAATTTATGCTATGGCCAACATGTTACTCGAAACATTTCTTCCATTCCATGCAAGGCATAACATCATGTAGTACTTCTGGTAGTTGATTGCCACTTGTATGGGATGCATAATGCATTACTTGTTTATAAATAATAAAATAATTCATACATAGATTACTGGCTGCTTAGTGCTATTCCTGTATTTAAGAGGACAGCTCCTGCTTAGAACACCAAGAGATTTTGATTCATATGGTTTTTGGCTGGAATAGTAGTTTATGGATCCCGAACTTTTTTTAGCTAGTGGTGAAAACATTGATCATTGAAGTTCTTGATAGATATATAGTTAAAAGCCTCTAAGTAGATTTACTGAATATTTTTGCATGACTAAAAACTTATAAACAGATTTACCGAATATTTTTGCATGACTAAAAACTCATAAACAGATTTACTGAATTTGCAGCTAACTGGTGGTCTGCTTTTTATTTATTTTTGACCGATGGCCAGAACTTGAACCTTGATTAGGCTTTATGCCTCGTTTTAGTATAGTTTTAGGCTTTGTTCTACTTCTTCATCTCTCTCTTTCTCCCTTTGTTAGCGGATCGTTTTGGGTTTCAACTCTAGCCTACCCCAACTTGCTTGGGACTAAAAGGCTTTGTTGTTGTTGTTGTTGCCAGAACTTGAACACGTCATGACTTATCACAAGAATAACTACTAACTATAGATCTTAAGTATTTTTTTTGGTGTTTATTTTAAAGTATTTGCGATTTGATTTTTCAAGGCAGTGATAATTTCCTTCATGATAGAAATAAATGCTGTTAATTTGGTTCATGTTCTAATGGTGCAATGTTAGTGCCGTCTTTTTGTAAGTTATGTTACAAATGGTTATGCCTGTAAATTTACTATGATTGCAGTTGAAGGAAAAGTCTGCAATGTCCTTAGATGACCCTCTAAATGCTGTTAACTCCTGTTGAGGAAATTCAAAAAACTAACGAATCATGTTCCTTCTGATTTGTGATACATTCAAAATTCCAGTGATTAGAAAAGCTGGATTTTGGGGGTGTTTGGCGTTCTGGTGGCTTTTTTTAAAAGCACTTCTATTTTAAATGACGTAACATAAATAGTTTACTAGAATCAAGAAAGATCCTGGATAATGAAATTCTGCAGCTCAAAACCGCACAGCATAGCAATGCCAACCTGTCCATTTGTGCTCTATGTTTCCCAATCCCATTGGTTTAGCTCGAGATAGGGGCTTACAGCCCCAATCCTGCTCTATCCAAACATAACCTCATATAGTACATGGGTTCGAATTGTTATGCTGTAAGTTCTGAAGGGATTTAGTTGGCCTCCTGCTGCTACTGCTAACTTTACAGTGCTAATTCTGTAATCTAGTGATGCTAATGATAGATTGCCCTTTACAGGCTATTCCAAGTCACTCGACAAGAAGAGCTATATTTGACCACTATGTTCGGACACGTGCTGATGAGGAACGGAAAGAGAAGAGAGCTGCTCAGAAGGCTGCGGTGGAGGAGTATAAACAGTTACTAGAAGAAGCATCTGAGGTTTGTTATGATGCATTGTTACAAGTTGTTTGATGTTTTCCATAATTGACTTGGGCATGTAATACTGGCAACAATTGGCTTCAATTGTTGCCTATTTTGTGATGATTTCTTGCTTAAATGTCATGCCGTCTTAATGCATAAATTGCAGGACATCAACCCTAAAACAGACTACCAGGAATTTAAAAGAAAATGGGGTACTGATCCAAGATTTGAAGCCTTGGATCGAAAAGAAAGGGAGGCTCTTTTCAATGAGAAGTATGCATCTTGAATGAAGGATTTTCTGTTTCAACTTTCAAATAAAATTAATGGGTTATGTATTTTACATAACAAATTTTAAAATTTTGAGCAGGGTGAAGGCTATTGAAGTGAAACTTCAATCAATGCGCAATGCTGTCATAACTGACTTTAAATCAATGCTTCGAGAGTGTAAAGATATAACCTCAACTAGCCGTTGGTCCAAAGTGAGTTCCTTGCACACATTCCACATCTTCACTAAACATGTTGCATCAAGATTAAAAGATAAACAGGGCATATCTGATTTATGTAAATACGGTGTAACAAACCGCCTAGTGTTGATCTCCTGTTATCTACGACCGCAGATTATACTAGATACTTAGCTTCTTGATACTTCCAAGATGTATTGGCTTTTTTTTCTGTGATCTTCTTCCAATCATGGTAGAAGGAATGGGTTCAAACCTCTTATTGTGAGATTTAAATTATTGTCTAAACATGATATTTCGTAATTTGATTTGTGTAACTGGTGGATTAAAGAGTTCTTTTGGAAACTGACCAATAGATCAACAGCTGCCTCTAACCTAGGGAGGTGTGCTGTACTGCTGTCTAGTAAGACTGATAACCTTCTGAAAACTAGTATAATGATCTAATGGTATGAAGATCCTGATATCATCTGAATGGATTTTACTGAAGTATGATGGTCTGTTTTGATATGATAGCTGACTATCTAACTTACATGTGCTCAGGTCTCATTTTCCTGATGTTTAGATTGAAGAGTCATGTGCTTTGTGTTACTGTGTATAAGCCCTAAAACAGCTCCTCCCCTTTACGGACTTCCTATAAATTCTACTTTTTGAATGTGTTAGGACCATGTAGCATAAGTTTGAGCTGTTTTTATTCTCGGTTAAGCCAACTACTCATTATACAGGTGAAAGAAAATTTCCGGAGCGTTCCAAGGTACAAAGCAGTGAAGTATGAAGAGAGAGAAAGTATTTTTAATCAATACATAGTGGAACTAAAATCCGCTGAACAGGAAGCGGAGCAAGCTGCCAAGGCCAAAGTGGATGAACAAGTTAGTCAACTTAATCACTGAACTTTGTGATGTTTTATTTACTGAATGTGGCTTGACATATACTGTGTCACATATTCTCAGACGAAGTTAAGGGAGAGGGAACGTGAAATGCACAAAAGGAAAGAAAGGGAAGAGCAGGAAATGGAGAGAGTAAAATTAAAGATTCGAAGAAAAGAGGCTGTGTCTTCATATCAAGCTTTACTTGTTGAGATGATAAAAGATCCCAGGGTAATTTCAATTACTAAGTTATTCTGCATTTTACTGAACATGCTTCCAATTCTTAGTACTTGGATTGCAGCACTTTCATCTTATTTGTTTGCATTTTTCATATAGTTGATCTGTTCGTTTTGTTCTTTACTGATGTCTTTTCGTTGTATTAGGCGTCATGGACAGAATCTAAACCGAAACTTGAAAAGGATTCACAAGGTCGTGCCCTGAATCCTGACTTAGGACAAGGTGATGCAGAAAAGTTATTTCGTGACCATGTCAAGGACTTGTATGAGGTAAATTCCAAATGCTGTGATTGTCTGTTGCTACTGAAATAAGAATTTTAAATTGTTCTAATGTCCTGGCTCTTTGGTTACTGAGTTGCTTGCTGGGCTCTTAGCCTCTGATCTGTTCCAATCAATTCCTCTATCCACAAAGGAACTTACCAAAATAACCAACAAATTTATATAAACCATTATATCGAATTCTACATCGGTGTTATTTCATGTATTTGTTTGTTTGAGCTAGGATGCTTGAGTTACTGCTCCTTAAATAATGCCACTTTATTTAAGCAGATATTGTAGGATTTCCATTGCAATCTATCTCACTTGAGCTTGGATGATCGAGTTACCGTATGTGTCTGACCTGATCTGATGTTGCTATAATTTCTCCCCAGCGCTGTGCCCGTGATTTCCGTGCACTTCTTTCTGATGTCATTACTCCAGAGATGGCAATTCGGACAACAGATGAAGAAAAGGCTGCAATTTATTCTTGGACCGAAGCAAAAGGCCTTCTAAGATCTGATCCGAGGTACAACAAACTGGCAAGTAAAGACCGAGAGTCTATTTGGCGGCGCTATGTGGATGATATGGTGAGAAAACAGAAACAGTCAGATACAAAGCAGAAATCGGATACAGATGGAAGTCAACGCAGGTCTTCCGATCGGCCAAGGCGGAGGTAGCATGTAGAAATATCCACTTGTACTTCCCTAGTTCATATTCTTCTTATTAGTAGTTCATGGCCTCCTTACACTTCTCTTTGTAACAAAACGGCACTAAATTATCATAGACAGTTTTGATACTAAGGCCTCTTTGTTTTAGATGATTTTGGCCGTTCAGTTCTATTACCCTTTATGGAATCTGGAGCCAGGTAATGTCGTCAGATGACAGTTGATAATGTATCTTGTGGTCTTCACAACAAATTTACTAGGCTAAGGGTGCACAATAAGACTACCTCAGTTTACTCTTAGCATATTCATGTCAGTTTTGTCTTAAATGAAAGAGTGAGAAAAAAGAAGAAAGAGGAGAGCTAGTTTTTATTTAGTAGTAAGCATTGTACGGAAGCATAGATATATTAGTTATGTATAAGAGAGAAGAGATAGTTAATGTTCAGTATTTAGAGCTAGTCTTTAGAGATAGTTATTGTACAAGTTGGTTTTAGTGCTTGTTTTAGATGATATGAGTTTTAGTGCCTATTTTAGATGATATGAATGGGAGATAAAGTAAGTAGGATCTCACATTTGGACATCTGGTTGCCTTTCACAACAAGATTATGTGTGGTTTTTTCATCTGCACTTGTACGTCTTATCTTCTGCGTCAAATGGTATATCTGGTTGGACGCGGATCCTTTGCTGTTGGCGTCTTTGCCGTACGGTTACTACCGCGTAGGCTCCGCGTCGCGTAGGGTCTACGCGGCAGTGACCGTACGGCAGAGATTATAAGAGCAGAGGATCTCTTTCCTATCTGGCTTTGATCTGGCATCTCCAGTACTCCTTTTTTAAGGACTGCAGAGATAAACAAAAAGATCAAACTATATAAAAAATTTAATCAACACATAAGAAGTTCAATCAACGTTGCATCGTGAACCAAAGACGTAATTCTAGATGCAAAACATTCCCGATCGAGGTAGTGCCGTTCTTACCTGGCTCGATCTTCCACATCTCTCAGCACTGAGGTTGACAGGATGGGTAACGTCTTGGTGGGCCAGACCGTTCGTAGGCATCGCGGTTCACTCCTTGGGCCGGACGCTGTGGGAACGGTCCACATCTACATTCGCCAGCTAAAATCTCTTCTATAGTATACCGGCAAAGGATCACGGATGAAGAATCTCGTTCATACCTGTTATCCATAGGTATCCGATACCCGTATGTATATCTATTTATCCGCTACCATCAACAATCATTCTAATGAAATGATACTAGAAGCTAATGAGTTATGGTACTAATACAATCCTTTTGATAGAATTATAGGAATCAACTACATTCTATTGATTGAAGAATGATCATCAATAATTCAAAATTTCAAATGTACATGAGAATAAGAATTAAAATAATACACAAATGTTCAAATTCAACTATTACTAATATGAGGTATCACAAATTAGGGATCAGGGGGTCAATTGAACGCTTGTTCTAGCCCATATATTAGTAGAAGGTGACGAGTAATCGAGCAGAACAGGTATAGGTAGAGCTCTCCTATACCTGTAGTTGTTTGCCCGTCGAATAAAGTTTAGGCCCATAAACATATCCGCAGATAACAAAAGAGAAATATATTCACCTCTATTAGAGTTTTGCCCATAGGTATATAGGTAATCGGGTAAAATTAACATCTCTAGTCGGTATTGCGTCCCTAGGCGTCCTTGGGCTGGCTTACACAGCCACACACCAAAAAGAAAGGAAACGGGACCCAAACGAAAAAGGCGGGAAAATTGGTTATATGCCACTGTGAAGAGCGGGTTTCACATATTTGCCATCTCTGTCGTTTGGTTCGTTTTAATACCCTTCACAATGATGACATCCTATCCATTTGCCATTACAGGCCAATTACTGGATTTCGCCTGTAATTTCGTGGGCCCGGCAAGTGATCGGACGAAGCGCCTCGATTCGGCTTTATCCTTGTGCCAAGACGGTGTGGTGCGATCGGATCGTTCGTTGTTCGTCGTTCCCCATCCTCCTCACGTCCCATTGAGCGAGCAAGACGACGGCGCAGGCGGCTTCCTCTCCCCTCCGGCGAGCTCCTCCACGGTGGTAGATGTCACAAGCAAGCTTCTCGTCAGTGTCCCGAGGGAAAGGCACCAGTCAGGTTAGATTTCGAAGTCAGCTTGAGGCTGGCCGTAGCGGACTTCCACTCGTGTCTTGCCCTAAGTGCAACGACGAGATACTGGAGTTGACATCGAGGTCGAACCAAAACCCAGGGAAGATCTTCTTTAAGTGCAGGAAGAATGAGCAACATGTATGTGTATGCTTGTCTTTTGATTTTTTGTGGGGATTCGGTGTTAGGTGCTGATTCGATTCATGGTTCTTAATCATTGTAGATGCCCAGCAAATGCAATTTTTACCTATGGCGTGATCAATACGTGGAGTTTCTTGCAAATTCTGGCTATTCTACTCTCTGTGATTATGGTCATCCGTGGAAGAAGCGAAAAAGTCGAAGAAGGTGGTGCACGGGTGATAGAAGGTGTCCCGAGTTAGTGAAGTTTGTGAAGTTGTTGTCACGACTAATGTTGTCATCATTGTTTTGGTTTGTTATGTCTTTGTAATTTTGCTTGGCAAATAATTTAGATTAGTTGTAATCCTGTTTGGATCTGTAAGGTGAACTGTTGTTTGTGATATTGTGATAATGAAGTGAGAATTGGTTGTCGATGCTGTAATCCAGTTTTGGTTGTGTAAAGTGACAAAGGCAATGCACCAGTTTGGTTGTGGCAGAAGTTGTAATCCAGTTTTGGTTGTGGCAAAAGTTGCAATCTAGTTTTGGTTGTGTGAAGTGACAATTGGCAAATATTGTGTTTTGCAAAGGCAATGCACCAGTCTAATGCATTATCAGAGCATTACCAGAAGCATTACTCCATAAGCATTACCAGAAGGCTGTTTTCCCTGCACACCACTCTAATGCATTATCAGAGCATTACCCTGCACATCACTATAATGCACAGCTTACTAGAGTGAGAAGGCAATGCCCAAAGCTGTTTTCCCTGCACGTCACTCTAATGCATTATCAGAGCATTACCAGAAGCATAGATTTGACATCAACATTAAATTACAGTCATAGCCATAACCAGAAGCATCATCACATTATCAGAGCATTACCAGAAGCATAGATTTGACATCAACATTAAATTACAGTCATAGCCATAACCAAAAGCATCATCTGTTTTGAAACATCAACTGAGTAAAAGGAAGTGTCACCAACTAAGATTACATAGCCTTAACCAGAACTATCATCAGTTTCGAAAAAACATGAACTAAAAGTGTCACCAACTAACATTACATAGCCATAACCAGAACCATCATCAGTCTGAGTTTTTTCCTTGGAAAACATCAACTAAAAGTCAGAGCCAACGCATTGACATTAAACTGTCTGTATTTCCCTTCTTTGGAGTCATTTTTTTCTGTTGTTTCTTTGGAATTTTCCTTCGTGGAGAAGATGGTGTGCTTGTCTCGAGTTGAGTTCGACTCCCTATCTCCTTCACTTGCACTCCTATTTCTGGTTCTTCACTTGCACTCCCCTACTTGCCCCATCTAGTCCTAGAAGCGTACTTAGGCGGTTGGATGCATGAGATTCAAAAAATATATTAGTTGCTCATTACAAGGATTTGAGGAAAAGGATGTCATACAATTTTAATCCATACCTTCTAGTTACAACTCCTGGCATGGTATTTGTTGGTTCTGCATTGATTTCTTTGTGAGCTCTAGTGGTATTTTTCCTAGCCTTCCTCTTTCGTTTCTTGGTCCCATTCAATGGGCACTTGGAGCTAGCTTGTCTATGCCCAACCTCTCCACACCTTTTGCACTTGATAGGACCTCTGGCCATGATCTTTCTCTTTGCACTATCTTTGTTACTCGAACTGCTGCCACCCTCAAGACATCCTTTCATTCTCAACTTTCTCTGCCTACCCACAGTTCTCCTACCCAGAGGTGCCCCCACATGTTCTATCTCCACTTCCGGCCAATGGGACTTGTCAGGCATAGGCTCAATTCTATCAGCATATGCATGTTGAAACCTCTGAACAGAGTAGTATTCATGTACATAATCCCCAATGTGGGCCTTCCTTTGAGATGTTATCACTGCCAGTGCATGTTCACAAGGTTTACCAGTGTGCTGCCATTCAAGACATGTGCATTCTTGTGTTGATATCTTCACTACCGCTTGGCATTGTTAGTGCTAGTGTCAAGGACCTCTGCAGACCACTCTATCAGCCTTAACAACTTTCAAATGTCCCAACCCTCTAGTTCTAGCCTTCAATTGCATTATCACATTGGAAGTATTCTTCCTTGGAGCCTTTCTCCAATTCTTCTCCTCTTGTCCCATAAAATCATGATCATTTGCCTAAGCTTATCGGCAAGGTCCACTACAGGAGATCCTTTATGTATTTTACCCAATTGTTGAAACACTCGCCAAATTGTTGTTGATATAGTCACATTTCACACCAGTTTCAAAAGCACACCTCATCCATTTGAGGGAATGATACTTACTCAAGTAATTCATCACCTCAGGGCATCCTCCAGCAATGATGTCCATGTGTTTTTCAAACACCTCAGGTCTGTAAGCCCTTGCCGCAGAATACATCTCTCCAAATGTGCTTCCATGAAACCTCTTCATAAAATTTTGCATCAGATGTCTGAAACATTCCCTCTTTTCTGCATCTGGAAACACACTTTGTGATGCATTCTCCAGACCCTTGCAAGCATCTGAACAAATTGCAAGAAGTGGTAAGCCACCAATGGCCTTGTGAAGTTGACTCATGAACCAGGTCCAGTTGTCTTCAGTTTCTGACTCTATGAACCCAAAAGCCAAAGGAAACATCCAGTTGTGACCATCTAGGGCTGTGGCAGTTGCTAAATGTCTATTCCACCTTCCATTCAAAGCAGTGGAGTCTATACTAATATATGGCCTACAACCTTTTATAAAACCCGAAATGCAAGGGCTCAGAGCACAGAAAAACCTATGGAAAAATACTCTACCACCAACAACCTTTGTGTCAAGATCAACAACACTACTTGGTGATCTCTTTAAAACCTCGACCCTCCATCTGCTTAACGGTGGAAACTCTCTTCCAGCTTCCATATATATCTTGCAATGCCAATTGGTGACCTCTCCAGACTGTGTCATATTGAAGAGTTACCTTGTATTTATCCTCCAAACCTTCTCTGCATCTCTACAAAGACCAATAGTGGGGTTTGTCCTTAATATGGTTGCAGCCTTCTCAGCTACCCAACCTTTTGAAGCGGTATGACCTTTTACCCTGTTGATTGATGCACAGTTGTGCTCTCCAACCAAAACAGAAACCTGCATGACAAACAGTATGTTAGTACCATGACAGTTGAATAATTTAAAGTAAGCAAGTTAGTACCATGACGGTCCTCAGATCAGGCCTCCTGTGGCCAACAATTCTCCAAGGGCATCCCCTAGCTTTACAATAACCTCTAAACCTAGTTTTATCAGATTTTTCTATGCCCAACTCAAACTCTTCATTGATGGCAAATTGCCTCACAACTAGTCTGAAATCCTTCATTGATGGATATAGGGTGCCAGGGTCCATCTTTGGGTCATCCTTGTCATATGCAATGTTCACTTCATCTCTGCTGTCATCATCAACTGCCATGTCACCACCTTCACCTAATCCTTCACCAGTATGTTCTTCTGCATAACCCTCTGCCCCTTCATCATCATCCTCAAACCCAATAACACAAACATGTCATGCTCATTCATCATTTCTATCCTCCTTCCTCATCTTCTGCGCCCAAGATGTCAAGAGAATCCCATCTATGTAGTCTGTCGCTCCATCACCATTATCTGCACAACAATTTGGGTGATCACTAACACCAGATTGTCCTGCCTCAACACTTGCCACTGCCTCATTCATCACACAACGGCAGGAACCAACAGATCCTCTAGTTCGGTGACAACTACCTTGTCCTGCCTCAGCAATTTCCTCCTCAGGACTTGCCTCATTCATCACACCAGAGGAGCTTGTCAACCGCTCACTCATCACCCGAGGGGAGCAATCAACCACAGTTTGCGACCCACCTATACTATCCATCCGGCAGCAACTCTACGACAATGTAGTGAACAAAGAAAAAATAGCAACAGTTAAGGTTCATCTAGGGTTTGCCTCTTGTCAAATAGAAAATAAAAATAATACAACTACGAATAAACAGAGGCGATCCCCATGGACATCCTTCAACTTTTGTCTCATTCCGCCTACTCAATGAATCAATGAAGAGGTTTATCTAGGGTTACAGACTGCCCAGTTCAGCACAGCATAATAAACCTCTTCATCATGTTAAGTTTCTATAAATACACTAAACGAATCAATGAAGAGGTTTATCTAGGGTTACGTCGAATCAAAGGTTTTTATCTAGGGTTTCATGAATCAATGAAGAACTGAAAGAAATTCATCATCCGACAGCAAATACAAGCAAGATGGACCTTTCTTGAAGTGGATCATGATGCGATCTACTATTGTAACTGAAACTTGTTTAGTGCCCTTCGGAATAGTTGAAGGTAGTTAGACTGTTTTAGTTTGCTTATTCATTTTGTCAATAATATCGAAGTATAAATGAATTGTCCATCTTTCCTTATCAACTAAAGCTTTTAGATGAACTGGTTGGTGCATGTAACTCAATATAGTATCAGAGCCAAGAGGTCTTGAGTTAAAGACCGGTCGGCGTAATTAAAAAAACAATCGCAGCATATTTCACATACTAACACTAAGGGAGTCTATACGCGAGAATGAGTGTTATTGCCCACCTTTCGTCGTTTTGGTGAGTAAAAATTAAAATAAATATTCATAGGAATAATCTTGTACATTAACTGATACTATAGTGGAGCTGGTTGCAGTTAGTGCCTGATATCTACTATCTTGGGTACAAACTCGAGCACCGAACATTGTTTGATATATAAAGCATAAGATTACAGTAAAATAGTGACTATGTGCACAGAGGCCGTCAAGACATCTATGCTCCTTATGAGATGTCTAGACTATATAATTAATCTTGAAATGGTATTTCACTACTACAGAAATCATCATCACAGACGGTTCGTAAACGTCATCAGAGACGGTTTTGTGAACCGTCAGTAACAATAAGTCTGTGATGAAGGAGATCATCGAGACGGTTTTCCACCGTGCGAGAAAATATATATCACGAGCGGTTCTATTAATAAACCGTTTGTGAGATTTAATTATCACGAGCGGTTCTCATTTGAAACCGTCGTGATAACTAAATATCACGAGATGGTTTCAAATCATAACCGTCAGGATCTGAACTTATCACTGAGCGGTTTCAAATAAGAACCGTCTGTGATGACCTTTTTTTCCACACCCCCAGAAGAACCTCCATTATTTATGGTGTTGTTCGAAATTTCCATCAATATTTCTACAACGATATTTACAAGGCACAACCAGTTATAGATGTTGTAATTGAATATCTGCACTTCCTATATGCATTGTGGCAACAGTTTGTCCGATCAGGATGGACTTAAAATATAAACATTTGTAGCGCTTTTTCTCCCTTCTTATGATAATGTTGATGGAACTTGACTAATAAATCAACCAAGACCCTTGAGCGGCATGGCGAAGTCTCGGCAACCATAGTGTGCTTGATCGAAACGACACTTTGGAGTGTGTGATTTGCTTCATGCCATACGAAGTGGCCTTCTTGAGAGTCACCGTCGTGCACGGCGGTGCAGTATGCGGACGGCATGCTCTTGCGCAGCGTCACCGTCGTGCCACGGTGGGAGAACATGGTACTTTGAAAAATTTGTAGATGTACTTCATAGATTACTCTAGTTAGGCTAATTAAAGATTGAACAAATGTGATTGCAAGTCGGGTCTTCCACGGTGACTCTGCGCAAGGCCACTTCGTATGGCATGAAGCAAATCACACACTCCAGTGTGTCAGGTTCGATCAAGCACTCTATGGTTGCCGTCACCTCGCCATGCTGCGTGTGGGTCTTGGTTGATTTATTAGTCGAGTTCCATCAACATTATCATAAGAAGGGAGAAAAAGCGCTACAAATGTTTATATTTTAAGTCTATCCTGATCGGACAAACTGTTGCCTCAATGCATATAGGAAGTGTAGATATTCAATTACAACATCTATTACTGGCCGTGTCTCGTAAATATTGATGCAGGAATACCTAAGTAGATTGAAATTTCAACAACAAACCATAAATAATGGAGGTTCTCACGAGGGTGTAGGAAAACATCTAGTTCAACAAGCAAGACATTGTTAAGTTGTTGCATTCAAGATGAGCAAATATGTATTAAGGATAATATCATGTGACAATACAATGAATCGTACAAACAAGAATAACCGCAAGTTTTTGACATATTTTCCGAATTAATGAATACCATTTGACAATTGTACAACTCAGAAGTTATCGTCTGCGTGGAACGCGCCTTTTTATGTATTACTTCGGAGCGTGAAGTAACAAACTCTCCTCTAATGTTGCTCAAATGGGCCTCGACCAACGCAGCTTTTAACCGTCTTGCTATTTTTTAGCGATGATGGTTTGCATGTTGTAGCAAACATAAAATCCACATAGGTTATTTCACGACCTTCTTGGTGGCATCGCAAATAAAACCTACGGTTAGTTCTAGAGTCACTATTACGGGGTTTGATATAGAATTGTTGTGTATAGCGGATACCGGAAAGTTCAAATCATGTTGTAGTTTAGTCCAATCTTTCACGTGTTTGAACGCTCTACAAGATTGCAAAAGGTTAGCCTAAGCCATTCCAATAGCAATATAAACCTGGAACAACTTACACGACCATGTACGTTATGTACGGAGGAAACATGATTACCTGCTGAGTAATTTTGCGATAGGTACCAAGTCGTGGTTTCCGCCACGTCCGGAATCAAGGTACTTAACCCGGTTTGTGGCTGGTTCAATTACAATTAGAACCCAGTGAAACCTACACAGGTATATCACAATGGACAATGAACGAAAGCGAGTTGTGTGCACAAGATGAGACCAAAGTATAGCATGTGGTAGCACTTACCACAGGTTATGGGGTATAAGTATGAATTCTTTATCTTTTGTGCTAGCAATGCCTCTATCACGTATTTCTCGACCATGTTTATATCCTCATCCATTGTTTGCTTTGAGACTATATGTGGGTCGAGGAAACCGATCGATAGTTTCGCCATGTCGCTTCAAGTTGCATGTATCTATATATACAAAGGCTAATTATATATATATTGGAGGACATTTATCACTATTAGGCGAATGTAGGCTGTGATAGCACACACTTACAAGGTCCACATCTTATGAGTCTTGCGGCGAGGGCGTCGAGGTTGTAGAGATGGAACAAGTCCGAAAATCGACCGCGAAGAAGCCCCCACGAGTCGTTGAATAGATGTTCATACTTGAACTTAACGCTGATACTTGTTGTACGTTCACGCTCTGGCTTTCCAGCTTGTTGGGTGTACCAATTATGCAATTGTTGGCAAGCTATACTAAGTGAAGTTACGCTGCCTTTCGTTAGTAACGGCTCTCCTAGCTTGTATTTTTTAGCCAACTCAGCAGATGGATAGTCGACTTGTTCTTGCCTGTCTTTCTTCTGTTTGTCTTTGCCTTTCTTTGTTTTGTATGAACCCTTCACGGGAGAGGAATGGGCAGGAAAGAGGTCAACATTATGTACATCAAGTGGAGTCTGCTCTACGACTGCTGATTTGGTAGACAACTGATCAGACGATACAATAGGCGAATCAGATCGTCGCGGTTGTTGCATGACAGAAGGGACGACCAGGGAGATGTCGCTGCTAGGCCATTAGATGAATGTGCCAATGGCATCCCCAAGTTTCACGATCTCGTCGTTTGACGGCTTCTATAGATCGACAATTTTGAAACTATCAAATACCCCGTCCACATTGACCTTGGTGAAACCCGGCGCTATCATGGTACCGTGCACCATGGTCCCCTTAGTGGATGGATCGCCATGCCCCAAGCGGCCGCCGAGGAACGGTGCCATTGTTAATTCTCACTTGGAGATTGCAGCGTGGCCACCTTAATGTCACATACAGGATAAGTCCGCTATGTTCATCTATGTCACTTGGAGGAGCGGATGCACAGTTGCTCTTCACAGGAAGTGGGGGTGACTTGCGAACATATACGGGGCTTGTACAAGATATTTCTTTCTTGATTGGTGAGCCTTTCCTCGAGGATTCTTATCCTTTCATAAAATTCTTCTCTCGTTCTCCCTCAACTCTTCTCTCAACTCTCCTCTCAACTTGTCCTCCAAATTCTTTATAAGATTTGACTCGCGCTCGGCTTTAGTTCTCTTCTTACTTGGTATATGTGGAAGTAAATCAGGAATCTAGTTTTCCATGGAACAAAAACCCCTTTGCCTCTTGTACGACCAGGGTGTTCCTTGTTTCCCAAGGCCATAGATAGTGCATCTTTCTCCCTGTCTGGGAAAAAAGAGCCATTGCCCGATTGTGTACTCAACGCTACCTGCAAGATCCGGACAAGTTATTTCACTTATGAAGTCATGGACTAATTACGTAAAATTGGTAGTTCGATTTATATATTACGGCGTTGGCGGACTTCCTCGTCATGGGGTTTACAAAGGAGGCGGTTGCGGAGGGCGTGGCGGTGACCTCGCTCTTAGCGATCTCGCACGTTGATCTGTGATCGATGGAAATGGCGCGATACCCTCCTCGTCCTCCTGTCCCATTGCGCTCTCTTCTCGCGTAGCAGCGCAGCTGCGAGTCGTGGGGTGAGTGTTCCTTGCCTGCAAGGCCTTGTTTACTTTACTTTGGCGCTTGCGAATTAAATGCATCGTCTTCATCTCAACAAAACGCCCCACGTGTCCTCATCAATGAACCCATACTTAGAGTATGGAACAAGATCCTTCTTGGCGTAGTCTCTGGCGTATGCTTGAAGGTCTTCCATGCCTTTCTGCCGCTAGCAAAGTGCATACCGTCGCACTAGGGAGCGGATTCTTCGGAATGTTGAGCGATGAAAGAATTTCCGTCGACAAGGCATTGCGAGCCTCAATAGTCACCAACCTCCGGGAAGATAGCGTGATCGAACCCGTTCCGTGCTACTATCCGCACATACTCGAAATGCATTATTGCCTTTTTTGGCTTTCTAGGGCCCCATCCTTTGGATCGATCTCGTAATGGTATATCGGTCTGTTGGCCTTTTGTTTGGTCCTCTTGCAGCGCGGGCGATTCTTCTTTTGAGGGCACATCATGTCCTTTGAGCGATGGATTAGAGGGCGACATCTTCTTTACAAGTTAAAATAGTTTCAAAGTAACTAAAAGAGAAGAACAAATAAAATCACATTATAGTGAATGAGTTTGTGGATACCATGGCTTGTTATTAGCCTTTTAAAAGAACTAGCCTAAATGGCTTGTTATTAGCCTTTTAAAAGAACTAGCCTAAATGGCTTGTTATTAACCTTTTAGCAAAAGAAGCGAACTAGGAGGTTGCGAACTTAATAAAAATTTAAAGACCTCCCTAAAACTAGGACATCCACACGCAGACAAGCGAAGAATACATATGGATTGAACATTGACAGTTAACGAGAATAATAGAAGCGAAGCTCGAGGATCTCACATATGAACATGTACGATATTACGAATAAAGCAATTAGCATAAAGCTCATATTGATTGTTTGAATGTTCTCGAGATGTCGGGTTGCCTTAAAGGCCCTCCTCGTCACAATGGACAAGTAATAGACTAGATTGTGACAACTTTATCTCAATAATGATTTAATACTTGACAAAGTTAAGT
Organism: Guadua angustifolia; assembly: GCA_036346375.1. Taxonomy (NCBI): domain Eukaryota; kingdom Viridiplantae; phylum Streptophyta; class Magnoliopsida; order Poales; family Poaceae; genus Guadua; species Guadua angustifolia. The sequence goes on along the minus strand of CM070518.1, from coordinate 14,989,910 downwards.
ATAAATCTACTCAATTGCTTATCTTATATGCACAAGAATAGTGAATCATTCAAAGCAAGCTTCTTCGACGATAAATAACATGCTCGACTTTAATTTGAGCAGAACACTACGAAGCAATGCTAAGGAAACAAGATAGTGAAATGTTACCGTAGCAGTACCGCAAGATAGATGACAATAAAGATGGCGAAATATTCACTAACTAAGCATATAAAGACAGGTTTGCAATAGAGCTAATCAAATATATATATATGAAAGTGAAATTGATTGCTAAGATTTGTTGTCACAATTAGTCTATTCCATCCCTAAATCATCCTTGAACATTAAGCCCACACGCAAGGTCCCCAAGCCGCAGATCGTGGCCCTTTGCAAGACCGAGAATAATCACGAAAGTGTCCCAGAACTCACTAACTAGCGAGCAACACCGAAAAATAGAGCAAATGGCGAGCGGTGCCTCCGGATCGAGAAACGGCCTCTAGCTCGATGGCTAGTCCCCCAGAAATACTCAATCGGTTCACTGATCCTTAGATCCACAGAGAGGGCACCGTATTTGCTTACGTAGCGTTGGATCCGAGCCAACAAAGCTGAGGCAAAGCGCGAGAATCACAGTTGAAGCCCGAGATGCACAAGAACACGGTAGGGGAGCACGTCGGCTGCAGGGAAGACGACGATGGGGAGCACGTCGATCCGGGAGGACGCCAAGGGAGGACGCCGAGGGGGAGGACGCCGGGAGGGGGAGGACGCCGAGGGGGAGGACGCCGGGAGGGGGAGGACGCCGAGGAAGCACGTACGCCGAGGGGGAGGCCGCCGCAGGAGACAAAACGTCTCAAAGGGTTAGGGTTTGGCGCGCTGTGAATGAGCCCTGCGCGCGGGAGATATATAGAGGAGAGCACATCACAGACGGTTCTAAAATATAACGATGCATGATGTATTATCACTGACGGTTCTATAATAGAACCGATGCAGTGATGTTGAGATATCACGGACGGTTATATAATAGAACAAATGCGTGATGTTGAGATATCACAGACGGTTATATAATAGTGATGTTGAGATATCACGGACGGTTATATAATAGAACAAATGCTGAGCGGTTAGGTAACATAACCGTCATGATAAATAACATCCTGCATTGTTATGTTAAAGAACCGCTCTGTGATATATATCATTCATCGACATTCACTTGTGCATTCGGTTCATTCGACTCTTATGCATGCCACTTTGTTGTATCTTACGGAAAAGTTGTCTTTAACGTAATATAGATATCTTGTGGTTGAAGTGGAGATTCTAATCCTCAATTCAAACCCTAAAATCTGAGAGCAATCACATACAACTATTTCCATATTGCCAAAGTAGACATGATTACATTCTTGTTTGCCATAGTCTACATAATTTATTTCTGTCATCAATTATATCGAATGGTCATCTTTGAATCATGTATTTGGAATCATATTGATATTAAGGAATAAATACTTGCTCTTATACTTGCATCTTTTCCATCAATCCAGATGCTTCACAAGCTACTTACAAAGTTCATCACAATCCTATATACATAATTCAGATGCTTCACAAGCTACTTACAAAGATCATCACAATCATATGTACAAAGCATGATGGGTCGTATCATCTTTACAATAGCATTAATGTAATATTATTACACATGAAAATTAGTAAGCATGATGACAATACACCCTTCTCATAACTACGCCACCACATGTTTATTCTTTTGTATGAAAATTAGCTCTTCATGATGATCGAGGCGTGTGTAGCTTGCTTCCTCATGTTGTTCTTCTGGGACCAGGATGTCATTTCCGATAGGTGGCGACTCATCAAATTGATTGTACTCTTCCTCATCTACTACATTCTCAACTCCGACAATTCTCCTTTTTCTCTGAAGAACTACGTGGCGCTTCTTGTTGGACGGGTCGGTTACATAGAAGACTTGAACAACTTGGTTAGCGAGTACGAATGGTTCATCTTGGTATCCGACACGTTCGAGGTCCACAGTAGTGATGCCATTCTTGTCAATCTTCACGTGCTGGAGGTGGACCCAACGGCACCGAAATAGGGGAATCTTGAAAAGTACGTAGTCGAGCTCCCATATCTCCTCTATGAACCCATAGTAGGAGCTCCTCGTCAACCCAACGGTATTATTGAATGCATCTATGCGGACACCGCTGTTCTGGTTTGTGCTTTTCATATCCTGATCTCTCGTGTAAAATGTGTACCCATTTAAGTCATATCCTTTTCATGTGACAACTGTAAAAGTTGGTCCTTTTGCCAACCATGTCAGCGTGTCATCTGACGAGCTCCCAGTGATAGGTCGCTCCTTCAACCATTTGTTGAACTGAAGGTTATGCTGTCTCGTGATCCAAGACTCTGCCGTCTTTGGATTCTCTTGCCTTAGCCATTGCTTGTGCTTTCGACGATATAGGCGGACACTACTGACCATGTGTTTCAAAACCGTGAAATGGGCTCGAGCATACGCAACCGAATCAGCGTGATTGCTTTCCTTCCGATGGTCCCGATACTGGAGCCTCCCTCATGGCGAGATCGAGGCACACCTATCGGTTCGACTGGGCCATGTAATCGACGCAGAACTCGACGGCCTCTTCGTTGCATAACCTTCGACAATGCTACCCTCGGGACGAGATCGATTCCGACGTAAGACTTGAGAATTCCCATGTACCTCTCGAGCGGGTACATGCTACGTGGAACACCGCCCGCATATCTTTATCTCTGTCACAAGGTGAATAATGAGATGGACCATGATATCGAAAAATGATGGAGAGAAATACATCTCAAGATTACATAGAGTCATCACCACCTCGACTTGCGAGCATCTAGTCCTTCGGGATCGATGACTTTACGGCGATTGTGTTAAAGAAATAACACGACCTAGTGATTGTCTCTCGGACCTTGACCGGCAAAATACTTCTAATTGCGACGAGGAGCATCTGTGTCATCAAGACATGACAATCATGAGACTTCATGCGGTTAATTTCAAATCTTCCAACGAAACAAGTCTCTTCATGTTGGAGGAGTGCCGGACGGAACTTTCACACCATGCAAGCACCGCACGATTCAGTTCTTCGGCCTTTGATGAGTATAACAAGCGTGTTCTAAGTATGTACGGCCTTTATCGGTCTCTTTCGGTGCTAACTCGGGTCTTATGCCCATATCGACCAAGTCAAGCCGTGCGTTGATACCATCCTTTGTTTTACCCTTAATGTTGAGTAAGAGACCAATCACGCCGTCACGGACATTCTTCTCTCGTGCATGACATCGATGCAATTGGCGACCTTTAAGTTCTCCCCGAAGAAGGTAGGTCCCGAATATTGATCTCTTCTTCCACATGCTCTTTTCACGGGTACTTGATTTACGTCCCTTTCCATACGCAACATCCAAATTCTTAAGAATGCCATGAACATCTCTTTCGCTCAAACGCCTTGGAGCTGAACCATTTTCGTTCCTTCTGTCGAAAAGTTGCTTCATCTTGCGATATGGGTGATTCCTCCGAAGGAACCTACGGTGACGCATGTACACGGTTTTGCGGGAGTGATTCAGCCATAAACTCTCGGTATCATCTAAGCGGTGAGTGCAGGCTTTGGTTCCTTTTGTACTCGGCACGACAGTTAGCAAGGCGGGGTAATCATTTATGGTGCGAACAACAAGCGATTGCAAAGTAAAGTTCTCTCGTTTATACGCATCCCATATGTGTACCCGGTAACCACGTGTTTTAGATCTTCCACCAATAGAGCTAGGTACACATCAATATCGTTCCCGTGTTGTTTCGGTCCTTGGATAAGCCTGAGACAACAAAATGTACTTCCGCTTCATACACAACCAAGGAGGAAGGTTGTAGATCTGAGATTCTGGGCCAAGTGCTATGCCGCTTTGCTCATGTTACCGAAAGGATTCATTCCATCGTACTCAATCCAAACCTTATATTTCTCGGATTCGCACCGAATTCTTGAAAGCTCTGTCGATGTTTCTCCTTTGGATGGAATCGGCAGGTGCCTTAGCATTCCATCATTCTTACGCTCCTCAAAGTGCCAACGCAAGCAGTTTTGCCTCCTTTGGGTTCGCAAACAAACGCTTCAAACGGGAATTACAGCAGATACCATGCCACCTTAGCGGAGGACCTTTTTCACCTCAATGCTCTCGCCATCATCATCTGAATGACTCTTACGCTTGTACCGGGATCGTTGCACACGGACATATACGCAAGTTTGTGTACTCTTTATGATGCAGGATCTGATCGTTTGGACATGCATGTATTCTTTCTACTTCCATTCTCAAGGGACAAAGAACCTTCTTGGCTTTGTAGGTGGTTGTCGGCAACTCGTTTCCCTCTGGAAGCATGTCCGCCAATAGACGTAACAGCGCTGTGAAACTCTTGTCGGACCAACCGTTGCTTGCCTTCAATTTGAGTAGTTGAAGCACGGATGATAACCTTGTGTATTTCAACTTGCACCCTACGAACAAAGGTTTCTCCGAGTCCTCCATTAAGCCCTAGAACTTTCCATATTCCTTGTCATCAAGGTTTCCTTCTGCATCGCGTAGCATCTGATCCAAATTGTCATCGTACAACCTGTCCTCATCGGAAGCACAATCGATATGATCATCCGACATATCATTGACTTCGTCGACGATATTAACACTACTTGCTGCTTCCTGTATATTATGCTCTTCGCCATGACTGGTCCAACATGTATAGCCCCTTTTGAAACCCCTTCGAATCAAGTGTGCTTCGATCTGCTATTGAGTTTGAAACATCTTGATTTTCGCAATCAATGCACGGACATGACTTGAATTGCACCCCTTATTAAACATATCCTCCTCTGCAGCTCTTTTGAAAGTGGAGACGCCATTAAGGTACTCAACACTCGTACAGTTCTCAGCGTACATCCAGTTTCGATCCATCTACGCTACACATGTAACACTTAGTGTTAAATATTAAGTGCACCAGGTGTAGTGCGTATGCACACATTCTTAAACTAATTATGCAATTACATACCTTAATTACATCACAAAGAAATAATTAACACAATTCAAATTAATCTTCAATATAATAATGAAATTAGAACCCATTACTAACCTTAGATCACCAAAAAACTTGAATTGATCTATAAACTAGATCTAAACAATCTTTAAATTCTATCCTTAACAAGCTAGCTAGCTACATCATGATCGAATATTATATTATGCAAATAGAACCATTACTAGCTAACCTTATATATCAAACAACCAACACATGGTTCTACAAGCTAGATCTAAAAAAATCATCAAATTCCTTCCTTATCAAGATAGATGTTGAATATAATGCAATTAAAACACATTACTAACCAAATATCACAAACAACATATGGATCCAGCTACAATTAAGCTAGATCTAATCAAACAATCTTTAAATTAATTCTCTCCTAACCAACCTAGATATTGAATTGGATGCATGCAATTAGAGAACTCATTACTAACCTTAGATCACCAAAATCAAATGAATCTAATATCACCCTTCGAAATCAATGGCTTTCTTTCAAAAAATCGCCTCACTTCCACAGCCGCCACTTAGGATAGAAACCGAAACCCTATAAACGAAGTGGATGGATCGAGACTCTGTTTTTACGGGAGACGGTTTTATCACAGACGGTTTTATATTACAGCCGTTTGTGATGCAAGAAATAACACAGACGATTTCTAAATATAACCGTCTGTAATGACTACTGTAGATATTAATATCTGTACTGACGGTTTAAGTACATAACCGTCTGTGATGTTCCATATTACAGACGGTTTTTTAAAACCGTCTGTGATCGTGCGTCTGATATAAACCTCGCTGTGCTAGTGTTTGTGCCTTGTAAATCTTGTCTGTGATCCTTCCGAGTAGCTGATAGAAGTCTTCTTGGTCCTCTTTTATTTTCAGTTAAGGCCTCGAACTAACATTCCTTCATATGTAATGCCTGGGCCAAAAGCCAAGATCAACCCCCACTCTTCCCTAAGTTCACTTATCGCCCCTTTCTTCAAGTCATCCATCAAATACTCCAACACAGCATTACATGGACACGGGGGCATAGGAGTTAACATCCGGCTCGGATTCAAGGTATTTGATTCGGCATTTTTTTTAGATACAAAAAATGCTATATAGAATTGGACACTAGTGTCAGAATCCGACTTAAATACGAGATATCGATTTGGCAAAAAATTTTGGACACGGTTGCCAAGTAACACTACCAACACATAGAAGATTGAAGACCGTGGTGCTGCTCACATTCCCATAGTTCATCCAAGCCCTTCTACTAATTTTGAGTTTCTCTGGCTGAAGTTCAAGGCAAAAGTCTAGCCTGTTCAATATCGTTGGTCCACTAGGATGCACATCCCAAAATACATCATTGAACTCTTTTATCCCAACCTGACCCATGAGTGTCCCGTAGAACCCTTTCAAGGGTAACTACAATAACAAAGTCTATTGCTGATTAATAGTAAGCTAAAAGTCAGTTTGTGCAATAACTGTCTTTAAAGATTGTCTTTAAATGTTGTGTAATAACTATATTTTCTCTCTGGTACATAAATAATCTACCTGTATTCTTGTGTAAAGCTGGTTACTAAATAAAAGCCAGCTCTCTTCTCTCTCCTTTTTTATCATTCTTCCACATAGATCAAAGCTAACATGTACTCTTATTGGACATGCCCTAAGCGGCTTTCAATCTTTTCAGGCAAATCACTCCCCAGTTCGAAATTATTTCCTTCCTCGAAGATCTTGCCATCAATTACCTTCTCGGTCCCTGATAGGAACTCCTGTCCTGAGTTGAGAACTCAAGCTCCAAGAGGAGCACGTTCAGGATTTTCAGGACTTGGTGGTCGGAAGCCTTTGCACGGTTGTCTCCGCAGCAGCTATTTACGGCCAAAAAAAATAACGGAATAATTTGTGTTTGAACGTCTGAAATTTTTAAATGTATTGTAATATTTGTTTTCTACACGTGTAACATTTTATTATAACGTGTGCAATATTTTTCTTTAACAAACAGTGAAATACGCTGATGTTACAAGCGTTAAAAAAATATTACACACATTAATAAAAAATATTGCAAACGTAAAAAAAAATATTACAAGAGACGTCTGATAAGATAAATAGTAATCAGACGTTCGAGATTAATTTCTCCGTAAAAAAAAAAAAAAGCAGTGCGTTCGAGATGCTTTTCCCCTCTCTCTCTCTCTCTCTCTCTCTCGAAAAATATAGAAAAGAAACGGAAAGTCGAGTTCTTCACGCGATGCGAAGTGCGAACTGCTTCTAAGACAACAGGAGTTTTCCCAGCCTACGGCAATCGTCCCACTTCGACGGTTCGACCCGAACCAACACCGCTGCCACCACCGCCGCCACCACCACCATTGACGGCGACCGCGAGCTCCCATGGATACAGAGGTCGATGCGGTGCCACCACTTGCTGTTCTTTCCTCTCCTTCCTCCCCGAGCGCGAGCGGCATGCAGCTCCCACCACCGGTCGTGCCGCGTGTGTTGCCTCTCCTGCCAGCCGGACATGTCGCGCCGGGCGAGCGCCGGCCGCCACCCATGCTCGGAGCTGGAGCAGATCATCAGAGACCGCGCCCACTCGGGAAACCTCCGCCCCGACGACGTACTCAACTTGTTCGACGAATTGCTCCCGCGAGCCAGGCCAGCCTCGGTTTACGCCTTCAACCAGCTCCTCACTGCCGTCTGCCGTGCCCCGGCCTCCTCCTTCGTGCGAGATGGCGTTACGCTCGCCCTCTCCATCTTCAACCGCATGGCCCGAGCCGGCGCGAAGAAGGTGGCTCCCGACATATGTACCTACGGCATCCTCATCGGCTGTTGCTGCCGCGTGGGCCGCTTGGACCTCGGTTTCGCCGCCCTCGGCCATATGATTAAGACGGGATGCGCGGTGAACGCCATCGCCTTCACTCCTATGCTCAAGGGCCTCTGTGCCGAGAAGAGGGTGGGCGAGGCCATTGACATAGTGGTCCGCAGAATGACCGAGCTCGGCTGCACGCCCGATGTCGTCTCCTACAGCACTCTTCTCAAGGGACACTTCGATTTGAAGAGGAGCCAAGAAGCTCTCGAACTGCTCCACATAATGTTTGATGATGGAGGCAGCTGCGTGCCAAATGTGGTGTCGTACACCACCGTGATCGATGGCTTTTCTAAAGAGGACGAGGTGGACAAGGCTAACAGTCTATTTCGTGAAATGCTGGATTGGGGGATTTCACCAGGTGTTGTGACTTACAACTCAATCATTGATGGCCTGTGCAAAGCTCAAGCAATGGACAGGGCCGAGGGGGTCCTTCAACAAATGTTTGGTAAAGGTATTATGCCGGATAATTATACATATAATAGACTTATCCACGGATAATGCTCTTCAGGACAGTGGAAAGAGTCTGTCAGAATTTTGAAGAAAATGTCCAGAGATGTCTTGAACCATATGTTGTTACTTATAGCCTGTTGATGGACTATCTTTGCAAGAATGGAAGATGTGCAGAAGCTAGAAAGATATTTGATTCTTTGGTTGAGAAGGGCCAAAACCTGATGCTACTACCTATGGCATTCTACTTCATGGGTACGCTACCAAAGGAGGCCTTGTTGAAATGCAGGATATCCTAGATTTGATGGTAGGAAATGGTATTCCATCTGACCATCATGTCTTCAACATACAGATGTGTGCATACGCTAACATGAAAATGGTAGATGATGCAATTTATATGTTTAATAAAATTTTGGCAGCACGGATTGCGCCTTGATATAGTCAGCCATGGAATGGTAATAGACACACTTTGCACGACAGGTAGAGTGGATGGTGCTATTTCCCACTTCAATCAGATGAACAACGATGGATTAATTCCTGACGTCATTGTTTTTACCTCCCTTATTCATGGTTTTTGCACCTGTGGCAAATGGGAGAAGGCTGGAGTTAGTTTTTGAAATGATGAACAGAGGCATCCATCCCGACGCGGTGTTCTTCAACACAATAATGGGCAGCCTGTGCAAAGAAGGAAAGCTTGTGGAGGCCCAAAATCTCTTTCACTTGATGGTGCGCGCAGGTGTGGAGCCTGATGTTTTCTCGTATACTACAATAATAGATGGACACTGCTTAGCTGGCAAGATGGATGAAGCAATGAAGTTACTTGATGATATGGTCTCAATTGGTTTGAAACCTGATGCATTTACCTATAGTACTTTGCTTGATGACTACTGTAAAAATGGTAGGACAGAGGAGATGCATTAACTCTTTTCAGAGAAATGTTGAGCAAGGGAGTTAAGTGTAATGTTATTACATACAACACTATACTGCATGGTTTATTTCAGACCGGGAGAACTGCTGATGCAAAGGAACACTATCTCAAGATGATCAAGAGTGGAATACGGTTGGATATTATCACATACAGAATAGTTCTAAAAGGACTTTGTAAAAATAATTGTGTTGGTGAAGCACTCAGAACTTTTCAGAATCCATGTTCGATGGGGTTTTAACTTAATACTTGCACTTTCAATATTATGATTGATGCCTTGCTTAAACATGGCAGAAAGGATGAAGCCATGGATTTGTTTGCTGCTATCTCGACCAATGGTTTAGTGCTGGATGTTGTGACCTACAGCTTGATGATAGGAAATCCCATAGAAGAAGGGTTGATAGAGGAGTCCAATGATCTGTTTTTAGCCATGGAGAAGAGTGGCTGTGCTCCAGACGGAGGTATGCTTAATGCTACAGTAAGGAAGGTACTGCAGAGAGGTGACACAAGTAGGGCTGGGGCTTACCCCTCCAAAATGGATGAAAACAACTTTACCTCTCCAAAATGGATGAAACAACTTCTCCCTCGAAGCTTATACTGCTTCCTTGCTAATATCAGTTTTGTCGAAGCAGAAATATCAGCGACATGCAAAGTTACTCCCTGGAAAATACCATTTTCTTGCGCGTACAAGCAATTTCTGAATTGTCTCCCAGCAACAATGGTTTTGTGGCTGCTAAGCACTGCCTGGAGTGTTACTTAATTAAATATCTGGGCATATATCCTCGTTTCAATTTACTTGTCCTTTTTTTTGGTATGGTTTTCTTAATTTATTATTATAATCTCACAACTTTTTTCGTATATTGTCTAACAATAAAATCTAATAATTTTGATGCCCCAGTGGGTTGAAGAAGGTCAGGTGACCAAACGCAAGGAGTATTATATGAAAAAACTGTACCTTGGAACATGATGACTTTGCTGTGGAAGTTACATAACAATTAATGTTCTCAGAGGGTAATCACAAATTCACAAATCACGGCTTCTTCATCATCTTTTGAGGTGAATCATGAATGTATCTATTACTATAGGTTTCTATTTTGTTCTTGTTTTTCCTTGCTAATATCTGCTTGGCTATGTGTGTTTTGCTGGTATTTGGTTTGTTTTGAAAGCTGGCAGCAATGGTTCATGAATTAATTAAAAAATTTATTTGTCCCGCATACTCCAGGTAAGCCCTTTTCTTCAAAAAACTATATGTAACCCACACTCCCAGTTGTAATTGAGCCTTTCTTTTTTAGTCAGTATACTGTGATACTATTGGTTGTGTGTGGTACACACCAAAGAGCTTCATTTTCTGTCAAACTTTATTCTGTTGAACTTTTGGATATTGAATTTATGTTGATATGTGGACCTGTAAAATGGCATTCCTTGAAATAATTTTGTGATTTACTCCAGATGTTTATTTCCTTTTGTAGTAAACTGATAACAACTCTTGGAAGGTGAGTAATTCTTCCATTGGGATGTTAAGTGGAATGTGTTCACTGATCAGCATATAATTAACTGGGTTTGTTTATTTGGAGTATGGTCACTAGTGGCTTTTATTTTCCTCTTTATATGTTGTGGACAAAACATACATTGTTGCAGCGTTCTTTACTGGTCAAAATGTCTGTTATGAAATGAGAGTGATATAGTGATCGTTTGCGTGAACATTTATCTTTTGTGTTAATTAAGGAAGTAATTGTGCTATCTTATTTTTTCCTGGGCTTGGGCAACATTTATCGTAGCGAATATTTAGGTATGCATTATTTGTTGTTTTTCATAGACAGAAATATTGATGCAATGATGCAGTGTTCAACTTCTGGATCTTTTGGTGCACACTGAATGCCAGAAATTTTTTTGAGCAGTCAGAGTAGTAGGTCGTCAGCCACTAGTGTCATAGTTGTCACGGCGTCGCCTAGGCGACGCATAGTCGTCGCGGCGGCCGGAGGTGGACACCAGGGTAGCTCGCGTACCCTCGCCTCGATTGGATCGGAGGAGGCAGCTAGCGCGGGGCCGGCGGCGACAGAGAAAGCGAGGGGTGGGCGGCGCTCGACGACGGAGCAGCCCCTCGGCCTCAGGCGGTGACAGAGTAGGTTCCTCGGGGCTTGGGCAGCGACGGAGGAGGGTGAGCGCGTCAAGCCGGCGGAGGAGGCGAGGGCTCAGTGGAGTAGGGGTGGTTGGTTCAGGGGCGGGCGGCAACGGAGGAGGCGACGGCGCGACGAAGCAGGGGCAGGTGACGACGGAGGAGGCGAGGGCGCGATGGAGCAGGGGTCGGTGGCGCCTCCTGGCGCGACGGAGCAGGGGCGAGCGGCGATGGAGGAGGCGCGCCTCTGCAGAGCAGCGGAGGCGAGGAGACGCCTCCCTCACATGCTGTACTAGGGCAACAATGTCGGGGGAGGGGAGGAGGTACTTATGGGCTGTTGGGCTTAAGTGAATTGTGGGCTGTATGGTTATGGCCCATATCTCTTCTCTTTTTCTTTTCTCTGATATATATATATATATAGATTATGGCTCTTAATTTTGTCTAATCATATAAGTATTACTTGTTATTTTTATCGTCTAATCATCGTCTAGGCGGGCGCCTAGGCGTCCAGGCGGTCCGGGCTCACCGCGCCTAGCTGGACCGCTGTGACAACTATGACTGGTGTGCGCCGCCTTCTGCCATGCTGCTCCTACGTGCCGTGCACCCGCGCCACCTGCTGCTGCGCCTTAGTGCCTATGCTCGCGCGCCTGCACCTGACCTCTTGCTGCTCCGCTGGCTGCCGCACCGTTGCTTGGCCCTAGATAGCGCCGCCGCCTTTGGAGAATTGGGGGACTGAGGAGAGTGAGAGATTAGGGTTGAGGTCTTCAGTCTTTGGGAGGACCTCAAGGTCCTCAACCCTAATCTCTGGATGCAGCAGCCATAATGAGTGTAACAAAAATTGTCCTGGGGTTGTTGGTTTTGGGAACGAGAGCTTCTCCTTCTGCAAATTAGTCTGGAGATTGATCTAGTGTATGGTTTACTGTTCTTAACCAAGAGATTATGGAGACACAGTCAGCTTGTTGATTGGAAGATATCTTCAGTCAGACAATTTCAACTTCAGCAATTGGGACCAGCCAGTGTATTCTATCCAGTTGTTTGGCATGCTGCATGGTGGATGGAAGGGAGCTTCCATTGACCTAGGTTGTAGATTATAAGTGCTTTGATGACTTTTTTGTTCTGGGAGCTTCGATATGTTCCTGTTTCTGCCTATGTACAATGCAACAGACAAGGTTATTTCTGGCTTACACCTGCAATGTTTAAGGAATGTGTATGGGGATAGTCTGAGGTGGACTGAAGCGATTAATTTGCCAGTGCTGCAGCTAAAATCCATTCACATGATCTTGGAATTGCCTCTAAAGGGTGTTTATTTTGTGGAGATCCATCCATGGGATTGTGCTTGATATTCCGACCAAGCGGAGCTGGCATCTGAGGGTTTGAGATTTTAGGAAACCTACCTACAAGATCTTTCAAGATAGTCTATGACTTTGAAGCAAGAATGCTCAGATTAGGTTTCATCCCAGTGTGTGTTGATTGAATTATTCGAAGTAATCTTTGACTTGCATTATTAGTAAAATGCTCGGCAGAAGCTTTTTGCAGCTATGGAATTCTCACTAGACATTCTTGAGTCTCGAATGTTCATCGAGAAGAGATCTTTTCTGAGTTTTCTCTGTATGTGAAGTGTAATTTCCGGCGGTTCATTTTCCTTTGTTGGGAACGATTATTGGAGCCAGGCAGTTGACCATTACAGCACCAACTGAATTGTGCGATCGACATCAAATTAAAAGGGTTTCATTAAATTTGATTATGGGTACTGTTGACTAGTCTGGCCTGCCTTTTTTTCGGGATAAAAGATAGACAGAAGCAGTGTCCTTTATGAAATTCCATACTTGATTATGAGAAATTTTATTATGAAATAAGACAGGAATATTACTTGTTTTAAAAATTATTTGAAGTTGACTTTCTTGGCAGTGGACAGGTATTCGAGACCTATATGTGAAATATAAGTATGCAAGACTAATAGTCTATATGTTAGTAGGAAAAAGATGAAATTTATGTGGAACTGAGAAAACTGTAATTTGAATCCACTCGGCCACTTTACCTTAATTGTGCCGAAATAATCTGGGTTGATCTTTTGTAATGTACTGAAACTAACAATAATTGAATTTCACTGGCAATGTTTTTATAATGTTAAGATTTATCTGTAGGTTTGCTTCTTCAATGATTTTTTGTTATTCTGTATGAGATGGATGCTTTGAGAACATATCTGTTCTTTGTATATTTTAATAATTGAATAGTTTAAATATGGAAAGTCTACTAATCATAGTACTGGCTGACGTAAAAGATGTCAGAACATGGTGTACAAACTTGATATCTAGATCTGGTGGTATACTGTGGTCGTATTCATGGAGGATAACCAGCATTTTCAGTCTTCACACCTTGTGTGCTTACAAGTTGAGACTCGAGGATACCTTTATTTCCCCCTGAAATTAAGCTTTATTTTGAATGCGTACTATGGTTTCTTGGTCCATTCTACATTTCTTCTTGGGAGTCTGCGCTAGATGACTGGAGAACATTTCTGTTGTTCATACATTGAATTTCGCTCCACATCTAGAGATGGGAACTCTACAATAACGCTATTGTTTGACAGACTAAACACGACATCTTTGTTGTACCAACTTTGGCTTGATTCTGGATTGCTCTTGTTGTCCTTGAGCTTTTATAGCTGTGGCTTGGCCTTTTATGTTCGTTGTTGATGCGTTAACAGTATGCATGGCTACTACCTTCAGATTCTAATGGAGTAATGGTACCATCTTGCCTATCTTTTGGCTCATGCTCAGGGGCTCTTCAATGTCTTCATTTGCGAGTTTCATTTGTTCTGTTTCCTGGCCGGTTGTTAAGTGTATGCATTGCTGGATATGTCGAATACAATGTCAAACAGATTAACGGAGTTGTTCTCCATTTCTCGGATAGTGATTCGGCTCTGCATATGACTGTGTGCGCGCGCGCTCTCCTGACAACACAAACGCCCATTTTTGCAACCATTAAATGGCGAATTGCATGTCTGCGTGGGAATGCCGACCGCCGGGCTATGGGGGCATGGGGTTCCTCGCGGCCTCGCCTCGCAAGCGCGCAACCGAGCACACGGCCACGTCGCTCTCGGGCGCCGTGGTAGCCGCGGGCGCACCGCGTGCGTTCTTGGGGACGCGCGGTGCGGTGCGGTTGGGCCATGTGCCGTGCCGCGGTGCAGCTGTGCAACGCGCGGTTGAGGAATGCCGACGCAGGGCGACGGTTAAAGATGTGTTTGGTTGGTAGGATAAGGTTAAATGGGATGTGATAGATCTTTCTGTTTGGTTATATTATTTTGGGTGAATAGAATAATTCAACATCTTTAGAGAATATTTCTTAAATTTGTATCACATCGTCTAAAACAAGATGATTCCTTTCAAATAACCAAATACATAGATGATATTTTTCTTAAATTATCTTATATATGTATCATTTAGTACAACCAACCAAACACACCCTAAGACGCGCGGCCAGTAAAACTTGTGAGACGTCGTCAGCCACGCCCGTGCAGGGCACGGCATGTGGTGCGCGTGGCGGAACTGCTGGATTGGGACTTAGTCGTGTTAGCAGCAAGGACTAGAGCAGCCTTCTCCAGAAATTCCGTCAAGCTACTTGTAACTATTCCAGTCACTCGGCAAGCTTCCCAACTCATCTTCTGAATTCTGACGAAAGTGGTCGCTTGCACATGAATATTACGCCCAGTGAAGACAAAGGGCCAAATTTATTGTTGTTGCAGCAGCTGTGACGATGACGATGATGGAGTACTCCTTGTAATCGAGATTTGCTCCTCGTCAGTCCAAGCATATCCGTTCTCTTCGTTCTGAAGAGCAAACACTCTTCAGCGCGCGTTTGTACTGCTGGAGGCCTGGAGCATAACCTCAACAGAACTGTTTCTCCATGTTTCAGTTGTGATTCAGCTCCACATGTAAACTGCCTTTATACTCTCCTGTACAACAACAACCATTTCTTTTCCCCTCCAAACCGCTGCGAGTCGCGTGCTAACGATGTGGGAACGCCGTTCGGCGGCCGCCGGTCTATGGGGCCCTCCAGGCCTCCACGATTTGCAAGCGTGCGTGCGACTGCACGGCACGGCGCTTGCGCTTGCGGTGAAACTGGGCGAGGCGCGCGCGGTGGGGGCCGAGGGCGGCGACCTCGCGCACGGGCGAGAAGACTCGTCGCGTGTCGTCAGCCGCGCGCGGCACGGTGGGTGCAGTGGCGAAACCAGAATTGAAATAGAGGGTAGGCTCAAAGCCTTATTAAAATAAACTAAATTGAGACAAGCAGAGCAATTATAGTATTGTAAAATTAAAATTCATATATAAAGAAAGGAAAAGCATAGAAAAAAACAAAAAACTTTACTTGATCTCTAATTTCATTAGCATAATCTTTTATTGGCATGCGAAGCGCCGGATCGGCAATAATTTCATTCGTATTCAATTCTAGTCGAAGCATCTTTAGTTGAGTTGCGCTCTCATCGGTTGGGGAAGTACTACTTGAATTACTTGTGAAATAATTGTGCAAAGTTCGTTTCTCCATTATTGCAAATCTACGAATAAATATAACTATAAATGTGTAAGCATAATACAACTATATTACCAACAGCAGAGTCCAGAGCATGTTGTACATTTGTATGGTATATTTGTAATTTTTATTAATGTATAACAATATAAGTGTATAACAAAGATGGATACAATATATTGATATTTGATAGTATATATTATATTACTAATTTGCTATATTACCAATTTACTCATTTACCCATTTACTCGTTGATCTCATTTACTCATTTATCATTTGCTTTCTGAGGATACTAGAAGAGAGACCACGTTTGATGCAAATGACCTCTAGGATGTCTCGATACCCTCTAGACGCCATTAACTATCGCAAGATCATCTATGTGCTGCAGTGGTTAATGCGGACTGCTAGTGGTGGAGCCGCCGGAGAGTCCAGACTCCAGAGCGAGAGAGTGGCTGAAGGGGCTCAGCAACGGTGGAGGGTGGGCTTGGACCCAATGGAGCCCACCCCTTGGATTCGTGGGTGTAACCGCGCGGTGCTATTCCACACACCATATTACCCTGTATGTACAGCTGCGTAGACGGTAGATCTGTTCTGAATTCCGATCACCAGAGCGATCCTGCACAAAATGGCCTGGAGCGAATCGGCGGAGAGGAGATTGCCTTTACTAATCCTGGTATGTATGAACAGACAAACTAGCATCCGTGTCGACTCCTCCGTTGCTAGTGACTTTGCACGTACACGCATGATTTCAGTCTCAGCCTCGCTCTCATCACCATTGACTAGTAAAGCCAACATGCTCCACCTTCATTTCCATCTCTAGAGCTTCTGGCTTTTTTGGTCTTTTAGTCCTTTTTTTTTTTTGCAATTTTGATCTTGTTCAGGCAAAATTGTAAATTTAATCTCCTTCTCAACCGTGGAATGATAAAAAGACAACACGTGTCACCTAATATAGAAGTGATAAGAAGACAACATGTGTCACCTGAAATAGGAGTGGGATAGGTATCTACCGTGTGATAAGTGGCTATGTTTGAAAAAAAAAGTTAAATTTACAATTACGTTAGGACAAAATTAAGCTGAGAGCCGGAAAATAATTTGCCCCTATGCCCATGGTACTGATGACATCACCCACAGAATCCAACCCCCACCATCTAAACTAGTGCCCTCTGTACACTGGATAAGGCTTGGGATCACGCACACACACACACAAATCCATTCCTCTTTTGAACACCAACAGCAGCTTGTTTAATCAATTAACGCCCCGCTGCAGCATCCCAGCATCACTCAGTGCATCATCATTCACCACCCCTTGCTTCTGCATCCATGCATCACCAGCTTCCCCCTTCTTTCCTCGCATTTAATAATAAATCCAGGCCACTGCCTTGAGCTGCTGACTCCAGTGCTTGGGTTGGTTTCTTGCATTCTTGCAGAGCCACTTCAGATGCCACCATCCATGGAGATGGAGGCTGACAAGGATGGGTGGACTTCTGCAGGGTACCAGCGTGGGCCTCCGTGGGTGTTCAGGGGCAGGCAAGGAAACTCTCGATCCCTTCCTTGTTTCGCTCTGGAATCTTGATCGACCGTCTGCAGAGTGCAGGCGAGTGATTCATTCCTTTTCTTGTGCCGTTGTCCGGTTTGCGCTTCGCAGCGCATTGTACCAGCTGCATTTGGTGAAGGCGGCGACGGCGCGGGCGTTCGTGCCCAAGGAGCTGCGCCTGGTGGAGGCGTTCGGCTACACGCTCGGTGGCATGTTCCTCGCGCGCTACGACGACAGCCCCGCCGGCAAGTTCGACGAGGTGCTCCATACATCTCATCTCTCTTCTCCCACTGATCTCTCCGTTTTTTGCTGATTCTCGAAAGATTTTCCTTTTCCCTGCAGCTCGTGGTGATTGCCGGCATTGTGTGGAACCCGCCGACTTCTTGCGCGTGAGTAGCTCTTGTTTATTGCCACTTTGCCGTAGTTTAATCCCCTCTAGCCCACTAGTGCTTGCCTTGCCTGCTCGGGGGCTTAGGGAACGTGTTTAGAACAAGCAAAACTGTGTCAGCGTAGGTCAACTTGCATTAGAAAAAACTGAAAGCTTGCCGATGCTCCAGGTTCCAGTCCCTGCACAAGGCAATAAAAAAACGCCTACTTGATTAGTTGATTGTACTTAAACACAGGCTTGGTGTTCTTCCCTTTTGCCGGGCCATTAATTATTTGATCGATGCGCTGTACTTGCTCCGTATGGTGTAGCCAAGTTGTTTTGCTGAGCTGAGCTGAGCTGAGCTGCTCTGCTGCAGAAGCTCGCGTTTTACTCAGTGGGGTGGAATATATACATGTGACACGCACTGAAGCACAGTGGCAACGTATATGTAGATTTTGTCGAATAATTGTGTGTCCGGTTGGATTCCACACCCTTTATCTATAGCGGAATTACAAACATAATGCAATCGAAAATCTATCTCTAATTGAATTGGATTCTATTCCGAATTCTTATGCCAACACTCCCTCTCAAGATGGGCTAAAAATATCAATCATACCCATCTTATTACATGTAACTTCCTAATCTATCTCTAAATGCATCAGACTCTATTCCAAATTCTTATCCCAACAGGATACACTGAACAATGTTGATTTTTACACAGTTCTTGTAATGGAAGTGATTTGAGAATCCAACTTTCCTGAAATTCACTTTAATAATTGATAACCAAATATGCCTAAGATGGCTTGCTTGGTGCTGGACAGGAATGTGATCCTCTTTAATTCTTTGATCAAAAGTGCTTATAGTCGTGTTCTCTGCTGGTTTGGTCTGAACCTGTTAACAGATGGGCTGCCAGGGTGCTAGTGAACAGCATCGAAGCATGCCGGCACGGACGCAAGGTGCCACCGGAATTCCTCTCTAATTTGTTTGCAATTTCATGACAAACCACACTGCTACTATTCTCCTAATCTATGGCATTCTCGTTATTGTAGGAAGTAGGGCTTCCAAGCCATGTTGCTACATTCTCACAGGTACTTGAGAAAGGTCTCCATGGCCGATGTATAGGTGCCAGGGAATTCAGACTACTTGTATGATTAAGTAGGCTTGACAAATGTTTTGTCTCTATGAGGTTGCTAACCTATCACATGAACTTTGCGCTCACATGAGATAGACCGAAGCTGCTGCACTCAGAAATAAACCATTGGTGAAACCAAACAGCTTCCTGAGCATGCTCGGTCTTGGAATGCACTCGATCAACTCCAAGCAAGAGAATTGCCGTGAGATTGAGATTTCGGAGACCAAGAGCTCATCTTCAAGGCATTTGTGCAACATCAGTCTGCCTCTTACCGGTAATTTAATACTTCTTATCTGCTTAATGCATTGATTTTGCATGAACTATTTTACTGAAATAAATTTTCGGCTGAAATTGCCTTAGCCTTTTACAGTTAACATGCCCAAGGTTTTCACTTACATTCCGAACTTGGAAAAGGCTGGTTTTTTCAGCATTAGTAAGGCATTTAGGCCCAATAGAAAATATATTGTCATCTTAATTTGCATATTGATTGAGTTGGTACATCCCCTCTGGAGCTGAAACCGCAAAGCTATTTTAGTTAGCCCAATCCATACCGCAATTTATCAAATGGTGTCTTCATCACTTGGGACCAATTAATGTCAAATACATGTGGACTTCCAAAATGTATTCAGAATGAAAACTTCCTAACCTTAGCATTTTCTCTAAAAAAAGGAACTTCTAAAGCTTCACTTTGTTGATTCAATGCTTTATTTCGCTTTCTAATTATGCAAAAGTGGCAACAGGATCACATCACAAGTGGATGGGCCCAGCAATCAGAATGTCACTTCCAAGCTTCAGGTTAGGTAAAACAAAAGTGGAGGGCCTCCATGCTTTTCCAAAAGAAAACTGCCTAAGTCCTTACATCTGTCCAAACAAAGCGAAATTAGATACTTAACTAGCCATGTTCAATTTTCTTTCAAGAAATCATTAAAAAATGCTCCTCCATGGTGCAAAACTTGAACATGACTCACTTGCGTTGTGAATTTCAGTGGCCAGACACAAGACCATCCTGATCTTCTCAAGTACTCTTGCCAAGTAGAATGCAGGTATGACACACCTAAGCAAAACTCTCCTAGACATCCTGAGACACACATTGCATTATATTGGTTATACTATACTCCATCCACATGCCAAAAGTGAAGTGCTCATTTCTATCTAATTGTTTCATGGCATCATTATGAGACTGTATGAACAAATGATCGTCTGAATATATCATCTTGTTGTAAATGACTGAAGCAAATCCGTCCTTTCTCTCCTAGTCTTCACGTTATAGTAGCCTTTCTAACCAAGCCTTCTCTTGTACAGGGTGCGCCCAGTAAGGCCTGCTAGGATCTGGAGTCCAAGAACTGCAGAATCACAAGAGGGTTCTGATGGCAAGATCAGCTGCACAGGATCCAATGTAATAGCTGAGCGGGATGCGCAAAACCAAAGCATTTTGGTCTTGTTATCTAGGCCCATCTTGGCTCTGGAGTTCAACTCCCTGCGGATGCACGTTGATGCTCCGAAAATCGTCGTTTCACACTCCAAGAAGAAGGAAGTCAGATACTCCAGTAACTGAATCTGTTGGGAGCTATGCACCATGGATGAAAAACCGGGAGTTTTGACGACCACGCTTGACCCGGTTGCTTGATGAGTTCATGCATAGTTTCTAGTTATTTTCTTTCCTCGTCAGTTCTTCTATTGTTTGTTAAGGATGCAAGAAAAATTATGTGGGATGTGAAAACTACTTGTTGAATTGAAAGTTGGAAATAGTTTGGTTTCTATTCGGAACGGATATATACTCAAGCATGCAGTTGTGCATATGCGCGATTCTGTTAATGATAATCCGAGACTTTGGCTTTAAGTTGTAATTATGTGCATGTGTGTGCCTGCGTGCATGACACTACACAAGAGTCCAAGAGTTGCATCAAGTAGTTAAATAGGTGCACAAGTATTCAAGAGTCATATGTGAATGCACTACTAGTAAGTTAAGGAGTTATATAAATCCAAGAGTCTAGCTAATTAATTGATAAGTATGTCAATGGAACCTGGTTGGCAAGTAGTAAGAGAAATACACTATACAAATTACCCATCTCTTGTGTACATGCTCATCGGAGTATTCTTCCACCAACACTTGTGTGTTCTTTGTGCATACAGATCCTGAACTCATATCCAACAAGTGGTATCAAAGTTGTGTATGCCAAAGTACATCCGATAGGAAGAGATGTTGCAGCAAGGTGCAGCGGTAAGTAGGGACGGCTCTGTATCCCTTCAGTATCCGATGCTCATGAGGAGCAACTATGCCATAGGGGCAATCAAGATGAAGGTCTACATGCAAGCTCAAGGTGTTTGGGATGCCATTGAGCCGGCGGCTGGAGCGGTTGTTGAAGTTTGGAAAGATAAAACAATGTTGGCTACTATTTATCAGGGAATTCCGGACGAGATGTTGTTGTTGATCTTTGAGAAACAAACAGCGATAGAGGCGTGGGAGACACTAAAGACAATGCATTTGGGAGCTGACCACGAAGGTGCAGAACCTCAAGACGGAATTTGAGTTGCTATGCATGAAAGAGGCTGATACAATTGATGAATTTGCATCGAAATTGACATCTATTGTCAACAAGGTGCGAACTCTTGGTGCCCAGATGGAGGAGGACTATGTTGTGAAGAAGTTCCTCTGTGCAATGCTTGAAAAATACTTGCCAATTATATCAACAATCAAGCAATTCGGGGATGTGGATAACATGACCCTTGAGGAAGCTATTGGGCAACTCAAGACTCATGAGGAGAAGATTTGTATCTACCATGGCGGCGATGAAGGGGACCACCTTCTGCTCACCCATGCTGAGTTGCAAGCATGCGCCAAGAAGCATGATAACAATAGTGCATCGGGCTCAGGTGGCCGTGGCAGTGGCAGTGGCAGTGAAGGCCATGGGCTTGGTAGAGCACATGGCAGAGGGTGCGGCCACGGTGGAGGTGATCATGGCAACGGGAGCACTTCTCGCTAGGAGAGCAATGGTTCTCGTATGAATGCATGCACAAGAGACAAAAGCAAGAAGAAATGTTTCAATTGCGGCATCTACGGGCATTTCGGAGCGAAGTGCCGTAAACCACACCATGACGAGGAAGCGAACCTCTCACGTGTTCAGGATGATGAGCCTGCTCTACTGCTCGTTGTGTCTAAGGAGGAAACAACCAAGTTGGTAATGCTAAATGAAGAAAATTTTGTCCTTAATCCGCGAACTGATAGAGAGGCACAAATTAACACCAATGTTTGGTACCTAGATAATGGAGCTAGCAACCATATGACAGGCTGGAGGGCTATGTTCAACGAGTTAGATGAGAAGATTTGCAGTCAGGTGCAATTTGGTGACGGATCCACTATCCAGATCAAGGGGAAGGGCTCCATACTGTTGCAATGCAAAAATAAGGAACAACATGTACTCACTAAGGTATATTTTATACCTGATTTATGTAGCAATATTATCAGTCTCAAGCAGCTAGCTAAAGAGGGCAGCAACGTTATCATGCACAGTACATTCCTATGGGTTTATGATAGGAATGAGAAGCTACTGATGAAAGTTAAAATGTCAAGCAACTGGATGTACAAGATATATCTAGAGACTTGCAATCCCATCTGTTTGGCGATGAGCCTTGATGATCTGGCTTGGCTATGGCATGCTAGGTTGGGGCATTTGAATTTCCCTGCATTCAAGCTGGCAAGAATTGATCATCCCATGCAATTGTGTGAAGGCTGCTTGGTTGCTAAGCAGACAAGAATTTCTTTCCCTCACCAAGCAAGCTACAAAGTGGAGCAACCCCTAAAACTTGTACATGCTGATTCATGTGGACCAATCACACCACATACAAGTGCTGGTAATAAGTATTTTTTGCTCCTTCTTGATGATTTCAGCAAGATGATGTGGGTATATATGATCAAGGCGAAAAGTGAAGCCTATGCTACATTCAGGAAATTCAAGATGATGGTGGAGAACTAGTCAGCACACAAGATCAAGATTTTGCAGACAGATCGAGGTGCTGAATTCCGATCTCATCAGTTTATTGATTTCTGTGACACACATGGAATTGGAAGGCATTTTACAGCTCCTTATACTCCTCAGCAAAATGGAGTGGTGGAGAGAAGAAATCGCACGGTGATGGCCATGGCACGTAGTTTGCTCAAGAGCACGATGATGCCTAGAAAATTTTGGGGTGAAGCGGTGTGTCACGCGATGTATATTCTGAACCGTACACCAACCAAGGCAGTAGCTGGCATCACACCATATGAAGCTTGGTCTAATAAGAGACCACGAGTGGATCACTTGAAGATATTTGGCTATGTTGGTCATGTAAAGGTGCCTACTAACTAGCTCAAGAAACTTGATGATAGGAGTGTTTCTATGGTTCATTTGGGAGTAGAGGAAGGAAGTAAAGCATATCGTATGTATGATCACCATATTGGCAAGCTACATGTTAGCAAGGATGTGATTTTTGAAGAAAGCAAGAATTGGGAGTGGGCTGAACTCATTAACCATGATCCACAAGCATGGGTAAACTTTCACTGTTACTGAAAATGCAGGTGAACCAGTAGATAATGATGCCTCTGTGCTGCAGTAGGAAAGAAGTATGTAGCAGTCTAGCACAAGAGAATAGGGCAATGTGATCACAAAGGTAGCAGCAACTCCTCATGGTGCTACCGTAGCTCTGCCGCAGGACACAGCAGCTGACGGACAACAAATAGCAGCTAAAAATGGTACACCAGATTCTTCCTCTTATTATCACACCCCAGTTCAGGATTCAGACCTCTCGCTAGGTTTTATTCAAACTTGCAACAAGATGAGCTCGACCCAGAGCAATTGATGTTAGCTGCAGATGAGCTAGCTAATTACTATAAAGCTACAAAAGAAAAAGAATGGCTTGTAGCAATGAAACAAGAACTTGAAGCTATCGAGAAGAACAAGATGTGGTCCCTAACTGAATTGCCATCAGGACATAAACCCATCAAAGTCAAGTGGGTATCTAAGCTTAAAAAGGATTCAGATGGCAAGGTTTTTAAGCACAAAGCTAAATTTGTAGCGAAAGGTTATGTGCAGCAGAAGGGGATCGATTTTGATGAAGTCTTCGCTCCTATGACAAGACTAGAAACAGTGAGATTTCTACTTGCTTTATCTGCACATCAGGGATGGGAAGTTCATCATCTCGATGTGAAATCAGCCTTTCTCAATGGTGATCTACAAGAAGAAGTGTATGTCAACCAACCAGAGGGTTTTGTGAAAGAAGGCCATGAACATAAGGTGTACAGACTAAGGAAGGCACTTTATGGACTTCGTCAAGCACCAAGATCATGGAATGTTCGTCTTGACAAGTGTTTTGTCAAATCTTGGCTTTGAGAAATGTCCACATGAGAATGTTGTGTACAACAGATGCAAAGGACCGAAACTCTAATTGTGGGAGTTTATGTTGATGACATGATTGTCACAGGTACTAGCACTGCTGAGATAAAATGTTTCAAACAACAAATGATGCAAGAGTTTGAAATGAGTGATCTCGGTCTTCTCTCATACTATCTTGGGATTGAGGTAGAGCAAACATGGCATTCCATCAAATTGAAGCAAACCTCTTATGCTAAGAAAATATTGCAACAGGCCAGAATGTCTGAATGCAACTCAACAAGGTTTCTAATGGAGGCAAAATTGAAGCTTGATAAAGATGAAGCTGGCACACCAGTCGATCCAACTGAGTACAGAAGAATCGTTGGGAGTCTGAGGTATTTATGTCATACATGACCAGATCTTGCTTACTTTGTTGGGATAGTGAGCAAGTTCATGGAGAGGCCCACCATGCACCTCCAAGCAGTAAAATAAATTTTGCAGTATCTGAAAGGAACAACAGACTATGGTCTGGTGTATACATGAGGCGAAGGAAATGATATGTTAGCTGGCTATAGTGACAACAACTTGACTGGTGACATTGTTGATAGAAAAAGCACATCTAGCTTGGTGATTTACTACTGTGGTAATCTTATCATTTGGGAATCTCAGAAGCAGAAAAGTGTAGCACTTTCATCATGTGAGGCTGAGTTTATGGTAGCTACATTAGCAGCATGCCAAGTATATGGCTGCAAGGACTGTCAAGCATGTTGATAGGAGTGAAGCCTGAGAAAGTCACTTTGTATATTGATAATAAATCAGCCATAGAATTGATGAAAAATCCAATGTTCCATGGGAGGAGCAAAAATATTGATACTCGATTTCATTTTATCTGCGAATGTGTGGAGAAGGGCTTGATCGGTGTCGCATGTGCATACTGAGGAGCAGTGAGTTGATATACTCACCAAGGCACTTGCAAGGGTTAAGTTCGAGGAGATGCGTGAACTGCTTGGCATGAAGAATCTGGAGTAAAACCAAGTCTAGATTAGGATGGTGAATGTTAATGATAATTTGAGACTTTGGCTTTAAGTTGTAATTATGTGCATGTGTGTGCATGCGTGCATGACACTGCACAAGAGTCCAAGAGTTGCATCGAGTAGTTGAATAGGTGCACAAGTATTCAAGAGTCATATGTGAATGCACTATTAGTAAGTTAAGGAGTCATATAAGTCTAACAATCTAGCTAATTACTTGATAAGCATGTCGATGGAACCTGGTTGGCAAGTAGTAAGAGAAATACAATATACAAATTACCCATCTCTTGTGTTCATACTCATCGGAGTATTCTTCCACCAACACTGTGTGTGTTCTTTGTGCATACATATCCTGAGCTCATATCCAACAGATTCAACATAAAAATAGGTTAAAGTGGAAAAAGAACAACGGACACTGATGTATAAGTTTTGAGATCCCAAATGCTTTCAGAAAAGATGAACATGGTTGAAGAAAACTAGTGCGATGTCCAGTAACAAAGAAAAAGTAAATTATTAGATCAATAAAAAGTCTTTAGGTTTCAGACTAATCAAAGTCACATAGGCCATGGCCATGCTACATTGATACGCACAGTACATTATACCAATACCCAACCCTAAACGTTAGACGAACTATTCATGTATTTGGCCCCATGCCATCGTTTTTTTGCAAAATAGCCCTGCTCGCAAGATTTACGTAAATGGTCCACATGAATCTCCGCCGGGACCCGAATATGCAAATCCGACCCTCTGTGTATACCGTGCACTAGTCCAGATCACGCTTAGTGCACACAGCTCAACATTAGTGAATATCATAATCATACACAACGAAATAAAATAAAGACATAATATATTAAATATTGGCGCTTGTATGACCTTATGGTCAACTTACTTAGCAATGCTTCACAAGGTGAACAACAAATTGAACTGCAATGAATGAAGACGAGATAACCCTCAAGATACCACAAGCAACCGACAAGGCTTGCACCCTAAACATTCGCTCTTCATGGTACTCCTTCTTTAGCACCGATGATTTTTGTAAGCAAGGGTGAGTACACCAACACGCACTCAACAAGTTGTGCATGTAATGCAATTTATCATAGCTATATGCGTGCTTATTCCAAAGGAAGGCTTATGGTTCATAAGCAATAAAGCAAAGATTTGAAACACATACATTAATAGATTTAAAAAGACAAGAAACAAATAGTAACAAGTAATAGATTCAGTGATTCTCAAGTAAACCAAGTTTTCCATCCTAAATCCAAGTTCCATTATCCACATGGCATCCCGCCATCCCATCCAATTGTTTATTTTAATTAATTACCCTTAGTTGACCGAGGCAAGACTAACCAAAAGTTCATCATAAAACCAAATACGACCGCCCAATTGCCACTCTTGGCCCACCAAATGCGATCACTAATTGCCACTCTTGGCCCACCAAAACCAACACGATCGCCTAATTGCCACTCTTGGCCCACCAAATGCATCACTAATTGCCACTCTTGGCCCACCAAAACCAAATACGACCGCCTAATTGCCACTCTTGGCCCATTAAAACCAAATACGACCGCCTAATTGCCACTCTTGGCCCACCAAATGCGATCGCCTAATTGCCACTCTTGGCCCAATTAAAACCAAATACGACCGCCTAATTGCCACTCTTGACCCATTAAAACCAAATACGACCGCCTAATTGCCACTCTTGGCCCACCATAAACAATCTTGCCACTTGCCCTAGTCTAAATCATTTTTCCTCCCGCTTGATTACCAAACACCATGTGCTTTTCACAAATCAACATCGCTATGTGACTCATTGTCACAACAACTCAATCTCTTTGTGCGACCACACATGGCCCACAAGTTATCATCATTGTTCCATATTCCATTAGTCAAGATTATTAAGCAATATTTCCGAGCATGTGATGACGTGGCATGGCTAAGCAATTCTATTCCGTTCTAACCATCCATGTTGATTTTCTATTAACCAACTATAATTAACCAACCTAGGGTAACAAGTGGATCATGGCATACAACTTAACAAGGTAGGATGTAATTCAAGAGGGTATAATATCTAAATCCCAATCTAGGTCAAAATCATTTGTACTCATGAAATAATAAGTGATAAGGTAAACCAAAATAACATGCAATCTAGTTTATGGGTACAACATGATCAAAGCACAACTTGCCTTCGTTAAGCTCCTCGCTCCTAATCTGAAATAATTCTTGAGCTGTGAAATCCCTTCCAAGCCTCGCACAATTCAACGCCTACGCGAATCGAGAGAGAAAAGCAAATAAAACCAAAACCAAGAGCAAACAAATTCAAAAATTCAAATAAAAGCCACCATTAGAAAGATCTCAATTTTACAAATTTTAGGAATTTGAATCACCTCAATCCGAGTTTGTACGCCGAAAGTTATAAGGTTTTTGAAGTTTTAAAATCTCGAAAATACTCTAAATTCATAAAATCTGAATTAGTGGAATTGTTTTTATTAAGGAAATCGTTTTTCCGACGTCACCGACATGCGCGCCACGTATGTACCAACTCAGCGCCACGCATCACCACATCAACACCACGCCAAGATTTCGCCCCACGTGGCGCCACATGTCAGCATACCATCACGCCACGCCCACCGGCGGCAAGACACGCCCTAGGGTCGCGGCATGACGAGCTATCAAGACTCCCTAACTCACCTCGATGTCGCCGACTTGGTGACGCGGTTGGCTTTCTCTCATGGTCGCCGAGCATGGCGGCGCTGGCGTTTTTCTCCGGCGGCGACGGCCTTCGGTGATTCCTTCGGTGATGCTTTAAACGGCGACGCAAGACGGGTGCCTCTTGCCACGGTGAAGCAGATGGGCTTGGTTTCAAGGCTCGGCGGCGACCAGGAGGCGGCGAATCGTCGACGTTCCTCCTTCGGCAGCGCTTCGACAAAAACTGCAATTGCGGCGTGGCGGCGACTTTGCCAAGGCTTAGGACCTTGGTTATGGGTAAAGCGCGCACCCTGCTCCCTTAAATAGTGCACGGTGGCCGATAAGGTAGGTTTTATGAGAGTCCGTGGCGGCGCCATGAAACCTCGAAAGCAGAGTCCTCTCGGATACGCCCGAGAACGAAGACGCAGAGTCAGCCGATCAAGATCCTTCTACCGATGGTCTTAGGGTTTCCTAACACGCAGTAAGGATGATGGCCGTGGATTTCAATCCAACTATCGGCAATCAAACCTTTTAACGCTACCAACAAGACAGTAATTTGGGCCGAGGTCTGCTATCGTTCACGGATTTCTAGATTTTCCCATTTAAAATATTTTAAATTATTTTGATTTATTTAAAGCATTAAAAATACTCTAAAATTCTTAAAAATCTCAAAAATACTTTGAGCTATACTCGACTTAAATAAAATATTTTCACAAAAACTTTATTTTGGATTTATATATTTATAATTAGTCTTTAACAGAAAGTAATATTATTTAATTCAAAATAGTTCCAATAAATCCCTTAAAATCCAAATAAATCCAGAAAAATCATAAAATTCATAATTAGCAATAAAATAATATTTAATAATTGAAAATACAAAATTGGGATGTTACAAACCTCCCTTAACGGAATCTCAACCCGAGATTCAGAGTTGACTAGAGAATAGGTTTGGGAAATTTCGCCTTCAGATCTTCCTCACGCTCCTAGGTTGCTTCATTTTCCTAATGATTACTCCATTGAACTCTCTGTAATCGAGTAGCCTTATTTCTAGTCCTACGCCCATTGTACCCAAAATCTTAATAGGTCGCTCTTTATAAGTCGATCCTCCCGCAACTCGATTGCTTCTAATCTGTTCCGCTCTGCTGGCACTCTAAGACATTTCTTAAACCGAGGCACATGGAACATATCATGAACTCCTCGCTAAAGACTCAGAGTAACTCCAATCGACACGCAACCTCTTCACGATTTACTTAAGATCTTAAATGATCCAACATACCTAGGTGCAAGTTTTCCCTTAACTTGAGACCTTTTCACACCTTTAAGGAAAGTAACCCTAAGATACATGAAATCATTGGGTTCAAGGCTCTACGACGATTGTCATTCATAACTCTTCTGCTTTGATTGTGCTGTTCTCAGCCTTTCTCTGATCATGGCAACTTGTTCTTCAAACCTCTCGAGTATCTCAGCCCAAACATCAACACTCCCTTACGGGTTCGACAGCTCGCCCATATAAGACTTCAAATGGTGACATCTCGCAAACTAGCTCGGTAACTATCATCATAATCGATTTCGCCTATGGCAAACATTTATCCCAAAACGTATGAAGCTAACACACAACCTCTAATCATACCCTCCGAATCTGATTAGCTCTTTCGCTTGACTCTCAGTATGCAAGCAGAATCAGATCAAATTCAAGCGAAGTTATCATTGCTTCATGTAACTTATTCTAAGCCCTCGTGATAAATTGAATACCTTTATCAGACACAATCTTCTTAGGCACCTACGCAGTTATTAAATTCCTGACTGATTTGCCAAATGATCTTTTGAATACGTAGTCCTCAGTGGTATGGAATGAGAAATTTTGGTTAATTTAATCAATTATGATTCCTCCAATTTATACCTTTTAGGGTCCATTTACACTAGGGATCATTTTAATGATTTGCCTCCTATAGGAATCTATAATGTTTTGCAACTAACCTTTAGACCTCTAATGCATTGCCTTTATTTATTATATATTTTTTTTTATTCTCATCACCTTGAGTATCATAACCAATAGTTTCGCCCTTCACCTTAGGTCACCAAAACCTTTCCTTAATATATTGATTCTTTTTGGCACTTCCTCGGTATATCGAATACTTAGAATTATGAGTTTTCTCAAGTATCATTTTCTTAGGATTTTCCTATCCGCATAATCGGTTCGACCTTGAATCCTCATGGTATCCTAATCACTAAAATTTCGCTTTCTTAGCTAAGCCTTCTTCTTGACTTGATTTTGTATCGCTTTTTTTCCCTTGAACTTTGTATGATCCAATCTCCTAATGTTGGTTTCATTTTCAAAGCAATTGTGAAACTTGGTCGAATGACTTTTAATTTTAACCTTTCAAATTCCTTGCAAAATTTTGGTTAATCGCTTTTATTAACATATCCGACTGTGGCCTTATAACTCTAACGTTAACTACCACATTGACTTTATTAGAATGCCTATGGATTCTGACATAGGAATCTTTAATCATTTCTAGCCATTTTATTCTCTCCATATTAAGATTTGATGGAGTAAATATATTTAGACTCTTAAGGTTCATATCTATTTTCGATGGAATAGTGACACCATTTTTCTTCGCGTGCTACAACGGCTAACTCCAAGTCGCACGAAGGTAATTTCAACCGCCTCATCGCTTATGCAACAACGTTGGTTCACTTCTCGATTATGTCTAGAAGCATCATCCTTATATATTGAAACTACTCCGCACGCCTAGTAATACTAACACATGCTAATGGTAACCGCTCTTTCAACTTCCGAAAACCCTTTTCGTTATTCTCGTGTCCATGCATCTCTTTCTCCTTAACAATCGCATAAAAGATCTAACTATTGTCGAAAAACCTTCCTATGAACCAAAGGGTATTATCTTACCATTTTAGAACCTTAAATCTAGGTAATGTATTTTGGTTGCTTCCTATGTAACACAACTTCGCCTTGCTTGGTTCAACAATAACTCCTTTAGTCGCCTTTATATGACTAAGGATTTCACCATTTCACTTCCTAATTCGCACTAGTTGAGCTTAGCATATGACTACTACTCTTGCAATCTTTCTAAATCAATCTAACATGTTCTCGCATGATCTTCCCTTGTCTTAGGGTATACTAGATTGTCATCAACCATGAATTTATCAATTACTCCATAAATATCTTACTTATCATGTTCATTAGATATGCGGGCATCGCTAATTCAGAGATTTAGCCAAAACTTATATTGTTTATATAGAGAGCGCAATCTTAGAAACATCTTTCCCTTAATTCCTAAATTTATGATAGCCTGCTTAAGTTTTGTCCCAAAGAATTTCCAATTTCTTCTAAACCGTCCAATCATGTTGTCGATCCCGATATTGGATACTTGTTATCGATATTTTATTTATTTAGAGCACGATTTAGTGCACTCTCTTTGATCTTCCATTTGCATTTTAATGGACAAGAATTTCCATGGTGATATACTAAGTTTTTTAAAACTTTTCCTAGTAATTCTTCGATATGCTTTCTATTTCCCACTAATTCCTTAGTATACATTTTGACATGGTTTTTTTATTGGGCTGTACCAAGCACTAATTCGCCACAAATTGGGTCTTTCGATATGACTAGATATCGGCAAATTCTGGGAAATATACCATGGTATTCTCTCGACAACTAGCACATCTTCTAATTGGCAACTCCACACTATTATCCATCACCGCTATTCATAACTGCCATCACTCGAGAGAATTTTTTTTCAAGGTTTTGAATCGATATATGCTTCACCAAAATATCCTTATGTCCGAGTATCTAACTAATTTCAAGAATAACCTAATTATCTACATAATATGATTTGCTTGGAACTTAACTCATTTACTAAGCTAATCGAACCCTTAACGCTCGGCGGATCCTAGCACAACCGAGCACTTAATGACAAATCCTCTAATTAACAAGTTCTCACTGGGTCACTAAACTAGCCACTATTTCTCATGCATCATTTTCAGGTGAACCATAAACTCAAGAATACTCTTAGAGAAACATCTAACTCATCGTTTCCATTATTGTTTTTTTTTCATTCCAATACTCTGTATACTAATGCATCAACTAATTCTGCTTTATTTCTTTTGGGCAAGGAAACCTTACACGGAATTCAGCACTAATCTCTTTACTTTACAAGTAGGGTTATGATATTGCACTAAGTAAACTCATGGCTCCTAACTTCCTTGATTTAGCATTGGCGCTAGGGCTTTGATAGGGACAGAGTTGGGATTGACTTGAACCGATGCGATCGCTTTCTTTTGAGGGCCTTTGTTGGCAAAATGCTCAGGTTTGTGCAAATAAATTGGAGTCTAGGGTGAATTTTCTTTCTTAAGCATTCGTTGATTAGAACAAAGATCTTTACCTAAACGCCTTTTCTTCAATTGGTTCTTTAGGCAAATTTTTTTTGCGATTTCACCGCCACTTTTAGCGTTATGTAATCGGATCGAGGTAATTCCGTATAGCCATGGCTATAGGAATTACTTGTTCCTCAAAGGACATTGACTAGCATAATGGCCTTTTTCGTGATGCTTATAACACTTAATGCTTCTCTCCTTGTGGTTCACTACTTTCGATTTGCAACACATCCCTTGGCAAAACAATCTTCTTCCCCATGCAAGAGACCCACGTGGGGATAGCCACTTGTCGGTTTCCCGATTAAGGTCAATAGGTTCGGATGGTGCGTACTCAAGGTAACATGTGATGTTGCTCATAGGATATTTTCCAATTGGATGACTTTCTTTGCAACTAGAGCAATTGATCACGTGCTCGTTAGCGGTATGTCCTGCTTTTCCACAAATAATGCGCCGCACGATTTTCTAAATTGTTTGGTTGACAACACTCCCTAGAACAATGTCTAGATTTCAACAAGGTGCAGGGTAGCGCTTTCTCCAAAGTCTCGAGCCAATTCTCGGCTTCTAAAGGCTAAATATTTACTTAAAACGCTATGACGAGTCTTTATGAATTCTAATAACATTGAGTTAGTACAGGGTCACTAATAACAGCCGAGACGCTTTTACTGACATTAGCTTGATTGGTCATATTCTGTATTTGCTTCATCATTGCCTGCATAAACGGAGTCTGATCGACCAAAAACCATTTGAAGCTCTACATATCTATCGGTAGTGACGGTTGAAAAACTAATTCATCCTTGGAGTCTCTATCGAGTTGATTTCTACTCCCATCGGCTTCATCACTATCACTAAACCGAACCATCCGCTTGATTACCTCAAGGGGTTAGGTGAGAGAGAAAATAGCATAGGTAAGAAGCAAGAATTCTAGCACAGGAAAGATAGGTTTAACCCAATGACTTTAAGCAATCAATATTGATAACTTGGTATGGTTGCTTATGTAAGTCTAAAAGCTTTGCAACTCATATCGCACACTCAAAGAATCAAGGAGAACCAATTCATCCTAAACACGCAAATACAACCGCCTACATGGGCGACACTCCTATCTTAGAAAATGCGACTCCCACACATGAACCTCAACCGGCTACTTGAAGCTCTGGGTCTTTTAGCTCTTGATTCACATCGTTGATCCGCTCCTCCGTGAGCTTGATGATTCATTCCGTCATTATGGTATCAAGAGGCACTCGACATCTCCTAAAGTGTGGTATATCGCTTTTACTCAAGATAACTCGTAAGATTTTAACTCAATTCATCGAGGTAAGAAAAAGAATTTCAGCAAGGGAGGAGAAAGAACTTTGGGTAAGGGCAGAAATAGAAGAATGAGATAAGTCAAGAACACATTATTCTTCTAGGTTAAGTCTTTTAATTTAGAAAATAATTTTGAAGGACCTATAGAGACGACTCAGACTATCTAGGGTCAAGACTCACAACAAGATGGCTCGATACCACCTCCGTCGGGACCCGAATATGCAAATCCGACCTCTCAGGTATATCGTGACTAGTCCAGATCACGCTTAGTGCACACAGCTCAACATTAGTGAATATCATAATCATACACAACGAAATAAAATAAAGACATAATATATTAAATATTGGCGCTTGTATGACCTTATGGTCAACTTACTTAGCAATGCCTCACAAGGTGAACAACAAATTGAACTGCAATGAATGAAGACGAGATAACCCTCAAGATACCACAGTAACCGACAAGGCTTGCACCCTAAACATTCGCTCTTCATGGTACTCCTTCTTAGCATCGATGATTTTTGTAAGCAAGGGTGAGTACACCAACACGCACTCAACAAGTTGTGCATGTAATGCAATTTATCATAGCTATATGCGTGCTTATTCCAAAGGAAGGCTTATGGTTCATAAGCAATAAAGCAAAGATTTGAAACACATACATTAATAGATTTAAAAAGACAAGAAACAAATAGTAACAAGTAATAGATTCAGTGATTCTCAAGTAAACCAAGTTTTCCATCCTAAATCCAAGTTCCATTATCCACATGGCATCCCGCCATCCCATCCAATTGTTTATTTTAATTAATTACCCTTAGTTGACCGAGGCAAGACTAACCAAAAGTTCATCATAAAACCAAATACGACCGCCCAATTGCCACTCTTGGCCCACCAAGTGCGACCGACCAATTGCCACTCTTGGCCCACCAAAAACCAAATACGATCGCCTAATTGCCACTCTTGGCCCACCAAATGCATCACTAATTGCCACTCTTGGCCCATTAAAACCAAATACGATCGCCTAATTGCCACTCTTGACCCACCAAAACCAAATACGATCACTAATTGCCACTCTTGGCCCATTAAAACCAAATACGATCGCCTAATTGCCACTCTTGGCCCACCAAATGCGATCACTAATTGCCACTCTTGGCCCATTAAAACCAAATACGATCGCCTAATTGCCACTCTTGACCCAATTAAAACCAAATACGACCGCCTAATTGCCACTCTTGGCCCACCATAAACAATCTTGCCACTTGCCCTAGTCTAAATCATTTTTCCTCCCCATTGATTACCAAACACCATGTGCTTTTCACAAATCAACATCGCTATGTGACTCACTGTCACAACAACTCAATCTCTTTGTGCGACCACACATGGCCCACAAGTTATCATCATTGTTCCATATTCCATTAGTCAAGATTATTAAGCAATATTTCGAGCATGTGATGACGTGGCATGGCTAAGCAATTCTATTCCGTTCTAACCATCCATGTTGATTTTCTATTAACCAACTATAATTAACCAACCTAGGGTAACAAGTGGATCATGGCATACAACTTAACAAGGTAGGATGTAATTCAAGAGGGTATAATATCTAAATCCCAATCTAGGTCAAAATCATTTGTACTCATGAAATAATAAGTGATAAGGTAAACCAAAATAACATGCAATCTAGTTTATGGGTACAACATGATCAAAGCACAACTTGCCTTCGTTAAGCTCCTGCTCCTAATCTGAAATAATTCTTGAGTGTGAAATCCCTTCCAAGCCTCGCACAATTCAACGCTCACGCTAATCGAGAGAGAAAAGCAAATAAAACCAAAACCAAGAGCAAACAAATTCAAAAATTCAAATAAAAGCCACCATTAGAAAGATCTCAATTTTACAAATTTTAGGAATTTGAATCACCTCAATCCGAGTTTGTACGAAAGTTATAAGGTTTTTGAAGTTTTAAAATCTCGAAAATACTCTAAATTCATAAAATCTGAATTAGTGGAATTGTTTTATTAAGGAAATCGTTTTTCCGACGTCACCGACATGCGCGCACACGTACAAGCCAACTCAGCCGCCACGATCACCACATCAACACCACGCCAAGATTTCGCCCCACGTGGCGCCACATGTCAAGATACCATCACGCCACGCCCACCGGCGGCAAGACACGCCCTAGGGTCGCCGGCGACGAGCTATCAAGACTCTCCCTAACTCACCTCGATGTCGCCGACTTGGTGACGCGGTTGGCTTCTCTCATGGTCGCCGAGCAGCGGCGGCGGGCGTTTTTCTCGGCGGCGACGGCTTCTTCGGTGATTCCTTCGGTGATGCTTTGGCGAACGGCGACGCAGACGGGTGCCTTGCCACGGTGAAGCAGATGGGCTTGGTTTCAAGGCTCGGCGGCGACTGTATAAGGCGGCGAATCGTCGACGTTCCTCCTTCGGCAAGCGCCGACAAAAATCGCAATTGCGGCGTGACGGCGGCGACTTTTGCCAAGGCTTAGGACCTTGGTTATGGGTAAAGCGCGCACCCTTGCTCCCCTTAAATAGTGCACGGTGGCCAGATAAGGTAGGTTTTGGCGGAGAGTCCGTGGCGGCGCCGGCGAAACCTCGAGCAGAGTCCCTCTCGGATACGCCCCGAGAACGAAGACGCAGAGCCGCCCGATCAAGATCCTTCTACCGATGGTCTTAGGGTTTCCTAACACGCAGTAAGGATGATGGCCGTTGGATTTCAATCCAACTATCGGCAATCAAACCTTTTAACGCTACCACAAGACAGTAATTTGGGCCGAGGTCTGCATCGTTCACGGATTTCTAGATTTTCCCATTTAAAATATTTTAAATTATTTTGATTTATTTAAAGCATTAAAAATACTCTAAAATTCTTAAAAATCTCAAAAATACTTTGAGCTATATCGACTTAAATAAAATATTTTCACAAAAACTTTATTTTGGATTTATATATTTATAATTAGTCTTTAACAGAAAGTAATATTATTTAATTCAAAATAGTTCCAATAAATCCTTAAAATCCAAATAAATCCAGAAAAATCATAAAATTCATAATTAGCAATAAAATAATATTTAATAATTGAAAATACAAAAATTGGGATGTTACAAATCCCATGCCGCACCATGCCTGTGCGGAAGGACCCCCTGTCGCACCATGCTTGCACGGAAGGAAGAGGGCATTGCGGCTAGTCTAGGAGCACAGCACATTGAAGGTGGCGCAGGAGGCGAGGCATGCCATGACAGGGAACCACAGGATCTCCCCCTACCACGGCAGGGGAGGGTGGAATGCTGGGGAGTTACCGTGACATCCCGATGCTTCTGTTTTTTATTTTTTTTGGAAATTAGTTTGTTGGTGAAGCCGACTGACGCAACGCCAAATTTTTAGACTAAAATGACAATTGTATGGAACACTGAACAATGACTTATGCGGATTACATAGCGCATAGGATTCGATTTGATACAAATTTGGTGGCACTGACGAACAATGAGCATAAATAAAGTACATGTGAAATAGATGTCCACCTTTTGGAATTGAAAACAGGGGGAGGGATTCCGCGTTCTAAATGCATGCCCTTAGCTTGAAACGTGTTACCGTATGGCACCCACATGGAGTATTGATCATCGGGATGGCGTGGACACGACTAATTGTCATGATAGTGGCAAGCACAACTACAACTTGGATTACCATAGTAGTAATACATGTGGTACTTGCTGCCGAGGTGGACCACCTTCTCATTGTTCCTCTCCCTGATCCTTTGCCTTCGAAGGTCGTTGTTCTATGACCGAGCTCAGCGTTCTGCTGCTAGAGTTGTTCGTTGCTGGTCCTCTCTGTGTGGAGCACATCTCACAATTCATAAAGGCATTTTCGCAATGTCTCGATGTAAACTTGGGCAGGTATGCAATATGGTAGGTCAACCCATTCGGTGCATTTGTAATATGTGATTTGCAAGGGAGAGTATGTGTTAGCGAGCAAAACATTGAAATGTGAGTGGAATCATTGCAAGAAATGAAGTACTTACCATAAAAAGAGGGCATCGAAAAAATGACGTCCTCTGTGCTAGTTGTCATCAAAAACCTAGAATACCACATGAAGATTGTGCTTGAATTTTGGCCAATGCTTGGGGAGGTGTGCGTAGTCACGCAGTGGATTTGTAGTGATGTAGTAGTCTCGTGTTCTAAGCAAAAGATCGGGGCTGGTTAGGGAACCGTAGATGGCTGTGTCCTAGAGGTAAGAGTCATGTCCTCGGAACCTTAAGTGTCCCCATCTTCCCTTGCACATCTTGAACTGCCAGCTCTGTCCATCATGCTGCACATGAAGTGTGCTGTTAGTCATGTCGGAAAGAACCGATGCCAGTTTGTTATCATACATCATGAATTGTATAGGACAGTGTGTTAGATATTATGTTTGTATGTAAAATGAGAAAAAGTACGAAGAATCTACAAAAATAGAGCACCATGATGATCAACAAATTGGTAAGGAATTGCGTTACATAGCACATACATATCATCGCGTTACATAGCATAACGTACAAAATGGCTTATAGACAGAAAGCATAGAAATGGGATGTGTACACATAAAGAATGCATGTATGTCCCAATCGGCATAGGACAACCTTAACTCGATCCGATCCCGCTTCCTCCCACGATGGAGTTAGTCTTGTGGGAATATGAACCGGTCAGTATGTGCGTGCCACTACGCAAATTATACTAGGTGTCTTGTGTTGCGGGAGGGGCCTCGTCAAGTTGGCTGGGTCCCAATGTTACTCGCGAAATATGTCGCACATCCTTGTGCGAGGCTGCATCTCAATGTACTGTAAGTAGTATAGAAAAAAGAGAGTGTAATAAGGAACTGAAAGTACATGAAGCATGTACCGATACAGGTTGCATGGTCGTGGAATGTTGAGCCCATTGGTTGAACTCCTCCCTTGAAACCTACGCACACGTGGTGTTGGTTTAGTTCTGCAATGTGAAGAACTTTAATTGGACAAAACGTAGTTGCCGTGGTGGTGCCTAGATGATGAGCCTGCATCGTAATCATTGATGCTGTATCTAGTGTAGGTCTAATTGAACCAAGTGTCTCGAGGTGGCTGCTGCGGTAAGGGTGCCAACGCAAATGTACCCCAAGCCGAACTTGCAACTACCAAGTTGTAAGATCGAGGATGCCGACTAAAGGGGAGTGAATAGTCGGCTTTAAAAATTTATTCGACGATTAGTTAAAATCTTGCCTAAGTACCCTTATGTCAAAACCTAAATGATAATAGATACGAAAGTGATAAATTATGGTTTTGACAATTAAGCCCTAAGTCAACTAGGTTCACTAAATGCACTAACTAATTATGTCTCTAACAAAAATTGCAATCCTAAAGACAAGTAAGAAATTTATTTCTAGGAATATAAATTGCAACAATGTAAATAAGGAATTGCACGTATATACAAGGAGACTGACGAGGGATAGGCATCCTTGGTTTGGCCGACGACGATCACGTGTTCGAGCCTAGGGTCCCGGCGACGACACAGGCGCGTTCCCTCGAGCTTGATGTCCGCGACCTCGAGCTCGCGCGACTTCGCAGGTAACTGTTCCCGAGTTCCGGGACGTGGATTTGACCAGGCGGTTATCAAGGTGCGGATCGTGGGAAGACGCGGTCAGTCCGGAGGCGGTTGCTGCGCCGGCCCACAACGTGTATGAAGGCCACGATCCGGGAATGTCTCCCGGCGGTTAACAGGCAGAAAGGGTATAAGGGCCAGGCGTCCGCAGCCTGAAAGGGGACAACAAGTTTGAGCATTAGACATAGCCATTGTTGAGCTCAAGCTGTAGACACTCCACTGTACTCAAAAACAATAGCAAAGGACACCGCCGCAAGGCGACTGGAGTAGGGCTTTTACCTTCATCGGGGCTCGAACCAGTATAAATCCCTGTCTCGTGCTCGTTGTCGCCTAGCTTCGACCTTCGACGATTACGGTTTCTCCCCCTCGTTTGAGCCGAGCTCGATCCGGGTCCCTAATCACTTAAACCCCCCGTCTCATTTCTGCGGTCGACGATCCCGGTCGTCGACAGAGACACAATAGTTTTTTACCGTAGTGTTCGGAGACTTGCCGGTCTCCCCTAATCCACATTGAGGCTAGCCCAAACCACTTTGGATGAGCATCTGCCTCGATTCCACTAGTGGTAGCTCTTTCCCCCTCCAAGTAGGTGAGCTCCGACCTTTACAACTTTGCCGGGCTTTCTCACAATGTCCTAAAGAAGGTCACCACGCACGAAACCTCCACACGCCGTCTAAGTGTCAGCAAACACCAAGAGCAACAAGTCAAGCCCTTTTGCTTGAGCTCCACTAAGTACAACACATGTACAATGGTGATCACCGAGTGCAACACATGCACAAGGTTCCCTTAAGTAATACATGCACAAGAGACTCTCAATCCGCTTCTAATTACAACACATGCAATTAGAGCCCACTCTTAGCTCAAAAACCAAATTGGAGAATGCAACATACAAAACAAAACCACAAAGAGCAACAACCACTTCAAAACCAACCACAACCAAATGCTAGCCTCCAAGGCTCCTTTTATAGGCTCCACAAGAAAAACTAGTTGTTAGGGGGCAAAATAGGCAAAAATGCCCAGGAGACCTGGTCATACTCGCTCTAGGGCTTTTTTATGTCTGCCATCATATGTGCCATAGCTTCGGCAACAGAGTTTTTTTTGTTCTCCTTGTAGTTCCACAGCTCTGGTACAATGCCTATTTGTTTGACACCAATAATTGATTGATTTTTGTCATATCTCTTAATCACTACAAAAGTGGTCATTTTGTTGTGTAAATAGGCTATCTTGGTATATTATCAGTTACCACATCAAATTAAATACTAGAAACCTCTATAAGTTCAGTTTTGGCTTCTTCCAACTCTACGTTCTCCCTGCGCTCCTTAATGATGAGAACATAGTTAAGAGATTCAATATCTTACGATTTGTCATCTATGTTTTTCAGTTTTTTGTTTCATATCATAATTTTTTCTGTTAACTAAGACTATCCCTTCAATTATTCTATCTCCACCTCAAGTTTTTATTTAGCATCTAACAACTTTTCCATATCATCTGTGTTGTTTGTAAGCTCTATTTTATATATGATAGTTGACAATATCAAAGTAAATATACTCATAATCAGGTAATTAAGCATATGCATGACAATTAACATTAATAGAGGTATACAGATTGCAATCAAGCTCAAGTTAATTGTAAGGTGTTCTCAAATGTTGAGTTGCCTTAGAAATGCCTC
The DNA here is from genome assembly GCA_036346375.1 of Guadua angustifolia. Taxonomy (NCBI): domain Eukaryota; kingdom Viridiplantae; phylum Streptophyta; class Magnoliopsida; order Poales; family Poaceae; genus Guadua; species Guadua angustifolia. The sequence continues at coordinate 14,948,946 of CM070518.1, read as the reverse complement.
CTCACCACTAGGGATAAGATATTAGACTAATTTATGATAATCTTACCTTTAAAAATATATTTAATAATTGACAATTTATAAAATCTAATCAATTGGACCAAGACATATTTAAGAGAATCAATACTCAAAAATGCTTGCTGAAACTACAACAATATAGAATGCAAAACCATGTAAACAAAGGCTGCCAGCAATAGTTCTGATGCTAAAAATAGCCCACAATAGCATGAACAAAACAATAACAACCAAGCACAAGTAGAATAGTAAGCACAATGAGCATGGACATATATCTAGTAGCACTTAACAGATGATACCAATTGAACTAATCAAGTATTGCAAGGCGTAAAGGATTAATCAATGTTATCACAAATAGTCCAACCAACCCAACTCCTCATCGAACAATGCCTCCCCACATGCGAGGTCCCTAAGACAAGTAAATTATCTACCTGCTTTGCAATAACAATAAAGAAATTAATCGCAAGGGGTTGTCTATACTCACAAAGTACCAACTAAAAAGTTAGTGTAGTTAACACTCCTTAGGGAGGAGGCAGTGACGACGTGTCGGGAGAGGAGACGATGGCTTAGTTCTCAGGGAGGAGGCGATGACTTGCTCGGGGGGAGGAGGCAGCGACATGCTCAGGAGAGGAGACAACGATGACGTGCTTGGGGAGGCGGTGATGACGTGCTTGAGGGAGGAGGAGGCAATGACGTGCTTGAGGAGATGACGGTGACATGCTCAGGGAGGCGGCGACGACTTGCTCAGGTGAGGAGGCTCGGGAGGAAGATGGGTGACGTGGGGGAGCTAGGGGAGGCAGATGGGCTACATTCTCGGTGAGGCAGATAGACGACTCGGGCAAGGGGAGGTGGAGGGGTGATGCAGCAAAGATGAGTAAACTCAGCCAAGAAGTCAAGTGCGAGGTGGATGTCTCAGATTTTGGTATTTGAATGGATCGGGAGGAGAAGCCGAGAAGTCAAGAGCATTAAGAAAAGTTGAGGGGTCAAGTGCGAGGGCATTTACTATCACGATTGGTTCTAACCTTAGAACCGATTGTGATGACAAAATCATCACTATCATTTCTGATATCAGAACCGATAGTAAAATATCATTATTAGTTCAAACCTGAGAAATGATAGTGATGTTTTGCACCATATTTCTCACCCACACTGAATTATATATCACTATCGATTTTTTTTCTTAAAATTTGGGAATCGACTCAGATGAAGAGATAGTGACAAATGTTATACTAATATTATACTATTTATACTAATATTTACTGATTATACTAATACTATCATTTCACGTACTACTAACTATTCTAATATTATGATGAGAAACCAGGTGATGGTCTACCCATGTTTGTGATGAGTAATTGACTATGTTTGAGCTTGTGGTTCAGGTTTGAGTTTGAAATGAGTTTACTTTGATTTTGAGCAATCTGAGTTGAGTGGTCGTGGCACCAGTGAGTGGTTGCAATCTTAAGTGGTCATGGCTTAAGGTAGTATCAGGTTTCCAGTGAGGTATGTGTATCATTTGATGGTGAAAAAGAACCAACTGTGATGGCGCCTCCTCATCACTGTCTAAAGACTTTGTGTTGCCACTAAAACCGACTGTGATAATGAAATAGAACCGATTGTGATGTACATTCTTGTTGTAGTGTATCTTGTTGGATATTGCTATGTAATATGTTTGCTTGATGGTGATGGTTGCAGGAGTTCAGAGCTAGTCATGGTGAGGCGGAGGAGACTGGGACTAGGTTAGGAGAGTTGAGATCCAAACGGTTAAGGTGGTGTCAGAAGATCACTGACAATGGGGAGTTGCTGCAAGCCGGGATGACAAGTGGATGAAAGAGATGATAACTTAAGCCCTACTCAAGCGAAGGAGAATCGTTGGATCAAGGGTGCGCGAGTGTAGTAGTGGTTACGTTAGTGGCGATTTGAGAAGAATGCAAGTGTGTGTCAAAACCCCTTATGTTGTTGGGTTGCAGGTTAGCCTATGTATGAGTGAGAGAGTTAATCCTAGCCATTGATGAGGTTCTTTATGGCATAAGAAAGTCATCCAAGGGTGGAGATTGCTCCGAGTAAGCTATAAATAGATGGGTAGAGGGATGCCTCTCCTCTCCCCAAGGGTTTTAGGGGTTGTGAGAAGGATTTTAGTATTCTTATGCTCTCTTGAGCTTTGCCTACCTAGTAGCGTGGCTTTGTAACCATTTCTCTCATGAAGAAATAAAAATCAAGTTCTTGTTTAAGTTTGTTCTCCCCTCCATCTTGAGTTTTTGATGTCTCTTGGTCTCTCTTGGTTTCTTTCTTTCTTGTTATCATGTTGCTAAGGATAAATGATTGTTGGATAAATCATTTGTAGATTATATCTCAATTATCTAGGCAAGCTATAACTCACTCTTCCAAGTTTTTGTAAGAAACCGATCTTTTTACCTCGAAGAGAAAATTTTGTTCTTGTTCGTTTGAGAAATGTTTCTTTGCGATTCTTACTTGTTGTGATAGGTGGGAGATCATTTAAGATCATCTTGATCACCAAATCCATACGAGCAAACTCGGGGTGAAGTTTGTGCTTTTAACCCTGTTTTGGTGCAATCTTCACTCAAATTAAAAAGAACAAAATTTTGACATCAATCTATGTGAATTACAGTTGGAATAGGTTTTTGACTTTCTTAGGAAGGTGTATGCAAAATTTCACGTGTTTTGGATCAGTTTATAAAAAGTTATATTGATTCTTGGTTTTGAGATTATGCTGATTCACTATTCATCTGACATGTTGATGATATCACTATTCATCCAACTAAGTACTAGTTTTACTATTCATCTAGCCCGTGTTGGTTTTACTATACATTCGACCTACTCCTTTTGGTTAGAGAAGTGGTCTGAATTTTCTAAGGGAAATCTTATTTGGCTCCTATTCACTCTTCTTTAGTCGTTGTTTTTGTGCTATATATACTAATTATACACCATTAATTATGGCTTATACCATAATTTTTTGTACTATTAATTATACTAGTACTGTCATTTCATGTACTACTTCTTACACTAATATTATACTAACATTATACTTATTTTACAAATATTATACTACTATCATACTATTTATACTAGCATTATACTAATTATACAAATACCAACATTTTATGTACTACTAACTATTCTAACGTTAGACTATTTATACTAATTATATACCATTACTTAAGCCTTATACTGTTATTTTATGTACTATTAATTATACTAATATCACTATTTTATGTACTACTAATTACAATAATTTTAAACTAATTATACATCATTACTTACGCGTTGTACCGTCATTTCATGTACTACTACTTATACTAATATCATCATTTTACGTACTACTAACTAAACTAACAACATTGTCTCGATAAACGTTACACTACTCAAATGTAATTAATTAAATAAAATGTAACTTGCAAACTCACCTTCGTCAAGATTAACTCCAAAATGTGAATCCCAAAAGATTTACTCCAAAATATTAGCTTCGAATAAATTCCTATAAAATATAGGCGCTGAATAAATTCCCTAAAAATATGATTACAAATTTCCTTCTCCTCCTCTTTCGTTCCTCTCTTTTTCTTTCTTCTGCCAAGCTTCCACGGCTCGTCAAATGGCCACTCAACTCTCTCGGCCTTTCTCTGTGTTCCTGTACTCATCGAATGGCTGCCGTAAACAACGAAGCCTCTTCATTTATAGCCGAGTGCGAGCACTACGCCGGAGAAGCGGACGCGACAGAAACAGCACTGTTCGGTGCTTTTGGCGCACCGACGAGATAGCTGAGGGGAAGTCAGGCCATCCCACGTAGACCGGCCGTGAAAAATCGAGGATCATCGGACCAGCACAGGAGTGTGGTCATGTGCGCGACTGGGCCCACTCTACCGCTCGCGCTTAGGGAGCATTGAAAGCGCTGGCGTCCATGCTGCGCCAGGACGGAATGCGCCGCCCACTAAAGACTTACATTAGACTTCTCAATACAAATTATTAAGAATAACCGTACGTGATAAGGAATATCATTGATGGTTCTATAACGAGACCGTTAACAAGATAATCACAGACGATACTCTTTATAAACCATCAGTGATATACATCAATATCGCAGATCAGTTTTAGAATATCAATATCACAGAATCAAAGTGATCATGCTCCTATACAAGATTAAAGTGAAAATAGGCTGCATATCGTATTCTGATGATGATGAAGTGGAAGATAAATCAGAGTATGACAACTTTGAGGACGAACTGTTTATGAAATTGGATTTTGCGTTGAAATCTATCAATATTAGAATAAGAAAGGTGATGAAAGTGCTACAAATATTTATATTTTAAGACTATTCTCATAAGACAAACTGTTACCTCCACAAATTTAGGATGTTTTGATATTCAATTACAAAATCAATAATTAGATATGTCTTGCAAATATCATCGTAGAAATATCCAAGGGGAACAAAATTTCGAACAACAGACACTAATTATGGAAATTCTACCAAAAAAATTAGGAGAAAAAACATTATAGTTCTATTTAAAAACCGTCTATGACAAACTCATATCACAGACAGTTTTATACAAAAACCGTATGTGATAACTAATATCACATACGGTTCTAGTTGAAAACTGTATGTGATATGTCTTTTCACAATTGGTTTTAAAACCGTTTATGATGTGTGTTATATTATCACTGAGACATGATTACAGACGATCTAGAAAACCGTCTGTGATAACTATTTTTAACCGTATGTGTAGTAGTGATCCTTCATGTTCGCTAATCCTCCCACGACAGCCAGCGGGTTCCGCGCTATTGCACCGCTGGTAGTCACACCGCGTCCTCACATGATCATCTGGTACCGTTTTTGCAAAATTAACCGCATGGAGCTATTTCCGCTAAAAAAAATATAACACGGGGCTAGTACATTAAAAAAATTCATAACAGACATTGTTTCGCAATAACACAGAGACATCAGAAACAACGGCACACACAAATGGCAAATCCTGCAGCTACTCCTGAATCAGATTTTGTCAGTTCTAAGTTTCTAACCAACCATGCATGCTATGCTATCAGATCAGTCGTCAAACCACGGCAAGAAGCTATCGATGTCGTCGAAACTGGTAATGCAGGCCAGATCCGGTTCCATGAACGACAGAGAGAGCGGAGATATGGGAGCTCAGGTGATGTTCATCTCGCCGATTTGATCACGAGGTGGCGGTGGCGGCTGTGCCTTCTCCAGAGGCAGGCTCCCCACGGCCGGCTCCTGTTCAATCCTCACCGGCCCACTGACCGCAACCGCCGCGATCAGCTCTTCGTTAGCCGCATTGCCACCGCCGCCGGCTGTTGGTGGTTGCATTTGCACTTGCACCGACGGCGAGCCGTCCACGACGAGCCTGTCGGCCTTGTCCACGCCGGCATAGCTCGACGATCCTGCCGTGGTGCTCTCCTCGCTGTAGAGGACCAGTGCAAGGCCCGGCGTCATAGCGTCGGACGACATGCTGGAGGCCGGGCGGTGCCTGCTGCGGGCGGCGGCGCCTCTCGCCGCCGGGAACCTCTTCTTGAGCGTGCTGTTCCAGTAGTTCTTGATGGCAAGGTCCGTTCTCCCGGGAAGCTGGGCGGCAATGATGGACCAGCTGTTTGATCATCATGTCAGTTTAAGTTTGCAGCATGTTAGTGATGCAACAAGCAAGCAAATGTTTGGTGTCTTGGGCTCTTGGCATTGGTAGAAGATCGAGATACAGTGCATTTGATCTGATTGAAATATCAGTGCAATGAAATAGCAGTTTAATTGATGTTTTCAATCAAAGCAGTGAGTAAGGGAGTGCAGTTCTTACAGGATCAAAATATCAAATTAACAAGCACAAGGAAAAGAAGCATCAAGCATGCCATGTTTAGCTCTGATTTAATTGAACTTCCGAAGAAAGCACTGGGAATCAGTTGTGTTGTTGGTTGGGCAAAAGCGAAAGAAACTGTCATATGTGCAACCTAGCTTGTCAATGGCAGTAGACATTGGTTCATGTGAGGCTTACCAGCTTCCCCTCTTGCTGTAAATCTCGCAGATGATCCTCTCTTCGGCTGGCGTGAAGTTGCCGTGCTTCAGCCCCGGACGAAGGTAGTTCAGCCACCGCGAACGGCAACTCCGGCCGCACCGCTGCAGCCCTGTGATTCATCAAGAAACTTCTCAGGAGTTTTGCAAAGTAATTCAGCCACAGGGATGACTGATGGTTAGCGTATGCAACTATGCAAGCATTGCCATGATCATGTCAAATATGAGTTTTTGAAACAAGATGTCAAATATGACTAAACTGTCAAAGAACAACAGTAAGATCTTAGCAGTCTTAACTCCAAACAGAAACATTGCTTGTGAAAATGGACAGAGAAACTTCCCATGTAACTGTCAGGGCTTGAATGCTTGATCAAAATGTATTTTCTGACTAAGATAAGACTAATGATGCCATTTAAGCCAAGTAACTGCACATACTTTCAATTTCTGCAATAAATAACATGCATGGAAATTGAAACCATGCTACCCATCTAGTAATACTTATGTTAAGTCTAAACATAAGGATAGCTAAAGTAGAAAACAACAACAATAACTCTCAAGGAGTAACATAGATCATTTGCAAGCCAAACAAACAATTATATTACATTTTAGTGACAATTTTTTCTTCTTCTTTTAAATAGAAGTATGAGATAATAGATCGATTTAGTCGAATATCAAAAGTTCAAAATGATGTGTATGCGTGGTGAGGGGTGAAAAAACAAACCTAAAGTATTGGACAATGCCTGCCAACTACGGCCAATGCCATACTTTTCAATGTGATTTTTTATCAAATTATCCTCCTCCTTGGACCACATTCCCTTCTTCATGCTCCCCTTTTAGTACTAAACTCTTTCTTTATTGGACAAAAAGATTTTGCTTGTCTCCAAGAAGGACTCAAGAATTCAGATGTGAGACATAGGCCCTAACTTATAAATACTAGTGCTTGCACGGAGAAATACCTAATGCGTGACGATGATTAATTTGTCTATTTTACAGCACGGTAATATCTCTGCCTCCTGTCGTTTTATTGGCTTGTCTTGTATTAAAACCAACGATTCCTTATTCTCAAAAAAGAGAAAAGAAAAAGGAATGAAATGAAAAGGAAGGGTTAAAGAGAGAAAATTACAAACGATTCCTCCGCATGATGAGACTCTAGAGGTAAAAGGGTAAAAAATGGCATCAGCTTGTTATATTTGGTGTTAAAAAAAATCCATGTTGTTCTTGTCTTCTGCCAGGACAGGGTACGTACACATGGGGTGGGGTGATTAAATGCTTGCAGTGTTTAAATTTTCATCAAAACAGTGTTTTAACTGTAAAAACAAAAGTGTGTCTAAGTTCTCCTCGTGAATAAGCTCTAATGTGAGTCTGCGTCACCGTCAAGATGTGTTACCGGTGAAAAAGACAAATTGGAGTTGAGGCAAAAGGTCGTAATCATCGGCGAGGTACGTCACCGGTGGTATGGCCAACAACAAGAAGGCGAAACTCTTTGGAGATGTGTTCACCGTCCTGCGTCGAGTAAAAGTTGGGCAAATCGTAGTTGAGACCGATTGCCTCAATGAGTTAGAGTTGCATTACAAGATTAAGTGGGTGATTGATAGAAATAATCTTGTAATAGAAAAGTTTTAGTTTGGAAAGTTTGTATTAAGAAAGTTTAGGATGAGGAGTCCGATTAGGATAAGGAAGTAGAATCCTATTCTGTTTATGTGGGTTATAGTTTTAGGTATAAATTAAGGGGTAAACTTTAGTTATAAAAGCGAACAGAATAAGAAGAAATAAAAAAAAATTATTTCAAAGTTTTTAGCGTTCGTTCCAACAAGTCTTCTGTGTGGGAGTGATTCCTTCGTGTTCGCCAATCCTGGGTTCCGCGCTATTGCACCGCTTCACACCGTGTCCTCGCATGATCATCTGGTGCTGTTTTTGCAAAATTAACCGCATGGGGCTATTTCCGCTAAAAAAACATAACACGGGGCTAGTGCATTAAAAAAATTCATAATAGACAGTGTTTCACAATAACACAGAGACATCAGAAACAACGGCACACACAAATGGCAAATCCTGCAGCTACTCCTGAATCAGATTTTGTCAGTTCTAAGTTTCTAACCAACCATGCATGCTATGCTATCAGATCAGTCGTCAAACCACGGCAAGAAGCTATCGATGTCGTCGAAACTGGTAATGCAGGCCAGATCCGGTTCCATGAACGACAGAGACAGCGGAGATATGGGAGCGGAGGTGATGTTCATCTCGCCGATTTGGTCACGAGGTGGCGGTGGCGGCTGTGCCTTCTCCAGAGGCAGGATCCCCACGGCCGGCTCCTGTTCAATCCTCACCGGCCCACTGACCGCAACCGCCGCGATCAGCTCTTCGTTAGCCGCATTGCCACCGCCGCCGGCTGTTGGTGGTTGCATTTGCACTTGCACCGACGGCGAGCCGTCCACGACGAGCCTGTCGGCCTTGTCCACGCCGGCATAGCTCGACGATCCTGCCGTGGTGCTCTCCTCGCTGTAGACGACCAGTGCAAGGTCCGGCGTCATAGCGTCGGACGACGTGCTGGAGGCCGGGCGGTGCCTGCTGCGGGCGGCGGCGCCTCTCGCCGCCGGGAACCTCTTCTTGAGCGTGCTGTTCCAGTAGTTCTTGATGGCAAGGTCCGTTCTCCCGGGAAGCTGGGCGGCAATGAAGGACCAGCTGTTTGATCATCATGTCAGTTTAAGTTTGCAGCATGTTAGTGATGCAACAAGCAAGCACATGTTTGGTGTCTTGGCATTGGTAGAAGATCGAGATACAGTGCATTTGATCTGATCGAAATATCAGTGCAATGAAATAGCAGTTTAATTGATGTTCTCAATCAAAGCAGTAAGGGAGTGCAGTTCTTACAGGATCAAAATATCAAATTAACAAGCACTGGGAATATCAGTTGTGTTGTTGGTTGGGCAAAAGCGAAAGAAACTGTCATGCGTGCAACCTAGCTTGTCAATGGCAGTAGACATTGGTTCATGTGAGGCTTACCAGCTTCCCCTCTTGCTGTAAATCTCGCAGATGATCCTCTCTTCGGCTGGCGTGAAGTTGCCGTGCTTCAGCCCCGGACGAAGGTAGTTCAGCCACCGCGAACGGCAACTCCGGCCGCACCGCTGCAGCCCTGTGATTCATCAAGAAACTTCTCAGGAGTTTTGCAAAGTAATCCAGCCACAGGGATGACTGATGGTTAGCGTATGCAACTATGCAAGCATTGCCATGATCATGTCAAATATGAGTCTTTGAAACAAGATGTCAAATATGACTATACTGTCAAAGAACAACAGTAAGATCTTAGCAGTCTTAACTCCAAACAGAAACATTGCTTGTGAAAATGGACAGAGAAACTTCCCAAGTAACTGTCAGGGCTTGAATGCTTGATCAAAATGTATTTTCTGACTAACATAAGACTAAGGATGCCCTTTAAGCCAAGTAACTGCACATACTTTCAATTTCTGCAATAAATAACATGCATGGAAATTGAAACCATGCTACCCATCTAGTAATACTTATGTTAAGTCTAAACGTAAGGATAGCTAATGTAGAACACAACAACAATAACTCTCAAGGAGTAACATAGATCATTTGCAAGCCAAACAAACAATTATATTACATTTTAGTGACAATTTTTTCTTCTTTTTTAAATAGAAGTATGAGATAATAGATCAATTTAGTCGAATATCAAAAGTTCAAAATGATGTGTATGCGTGGTGAGGGGTGAAAAAACAAACCTAAAGTATTGGACAATGCCTGCCAACTACGGCCAATGCCATACTTTTCAATGTGATTTTTTATCAAATTATCCTCCTCCTTGGACCACATTCCCTTCTTCATGCTCCCCTTTTAGTACTAAACTCTTTCTTTATTGGACAAAAAGCTTTTGCTTGTCTCCAAGAAGGGCTCAAGAATTCAGATGTGAGACATAGGCCCTAACTTATAAATACTAGTGCTTGCACGGAGAAATACCTAATGCGTGATGATGATTAATTTGTCTAATTTACAGCACGGTAATATCTCTGCCTCCTGTCGTTTTATTGGCTTGTCTTGTATTAAAACCAACGATTCCTTATTCTCAAAAAAGAAAAGAAAAGGAATGAAATGAAAAGGAAGGGTTAAAGAGAGAAAATTACAAACGATTCCTCCGCATGATGAGACTCTAGAGGTAAAAGGGTAAAAAAATGGCATCAGCTTGTTATATTTGGTGTCAAAAAAATCTATGTTGTTCTTGTCTTCTGCCAGGACAGGGTAGGTACACATGGGGTGGGGTGATTAAATGCTTGCAGTGTTTAAATTTTCATCAAAACAGTGTTTTAACTGTAAAAAAAATCCTTTATGCAGATCTTTGTTAGGATTAAGTTAAACATGAACATGATGTGCTAGACTCTAAGACTTAAATAAGCACATGAATCATTAGCTAGCCTAAAGAATGATCACTAAAATGTGTGGAAATAAATCGTTAGAAGAATCGACTGACCCGGTGAAGAAGCCATTAGTGTTAGCGTCGGTCGGTGAAGATGAACACCAGCGTAGTGAAGTCGCCAAGATCGTCTTGACGATGGATCGGATCTTCGCTTGCCTAGGCATAACCTTTTGATCGGAACAAATTTCGGGAAGGCTAAACTCGTGTGATTTTTCTCTACACCTAAACAAGTGCCAGTGATTCCCTATTAATATTGCGCTAGCAAACGGGACCGAACCAAAAATTAATAGAGCGCTCCCGATGAATGCGCTAGTCATTAGTCCTGATTTTTCGGATCTTAATTATGGCCCTGATTTTCCGGATCTTTAGTAATGGCCGAAGATCACTACTAACAATCTTGTCTTCTATGGTTAACTTACCTCTCTAAGCTCTCTTGCACTTGAGAAGTCCAGGAATCTTGTTTGTCTTGCACGTCGGCAAAGCGTAGAGATGTTCAAATTGAAATAAAGTAACAGCTTTCAACTCTACTATGAGAGGATATGTTAGGAAACCTTTTTTTTTATATCGTATACAGGGTTACCCTTTTAAAAAGAAAATGATGGACAAGGTTTACTGTCAGTACCACAGGACAATAGAAAATACAGTTCATGAAGATTGCACAAAAAGAATTCCATATCCTTTTTACAAAACCAAACAATCTATTTAGATGTTTCTCATCAACAGCTTATGTTAATCTACCATTAAGTTATCATCAGTACAGTAGTACAACATGAAAATAGTTTTCAGTAAAATGAATCTTGACAGAGCTGCTTGTTCGATACAACTTTGCCGTGCACTTCCTCTCTTTGCACTGGATATGATAGTGCCAGACAAGCAGCTACAAATCTATTATACAGGAAGTCATCGAAGCGGAAGCTTGAATTGAATGAAACATGTGTGCAATTTAACCACCAGATATCAACCCATTTGGAAAACTCTTGGTTAGCCCTTACATTCAGCCTCAACTCTCAAGTTCGGCTCCAGTTTTTAACCATTCTTCATGATCCATCGTGCAATGTAATTAGCCCCTACCTTTGACATCAGGTTGCAATCCAACCGAGACCATAGAGTGAAGTAACTTCATCGATTCATGCATCTTTCCAGCCAAGTGATACCCATCTATTAGTGTATTGAATGAAATAACATCGATTCGCACCTGCACGTACCATCCAGTCAGAGATTATGGGCTTCTGCAACCCTTCTTTGCATAGGTTCCCATCATTGTATTAAACAACAAAGTGTTGGGAAGGATGCCTATATTCATCATTTCATAAAGCAGTTCCTAAGCCTCCTCCCATTTGCCATAGGTAGAAAAACCATGAATTAGGGTGTTAAAAACAATGATGTCTGGAGTTAATCCTTCATTAATCATCTGATTGAAAGTAAACATAGCATCACCCACTCTACCTTTCTTGCAAAGTTCGTCTATTACCGTTCCGTAGCTGACTATATTAGGGCTCAATCCAAGCTGCCGCATTTTGGTAAATGCAAGCATTGCCTCATCTACCATTTCGTGCTTAGCAAATGCACATAATAATACGGCCATGATTATTAAGTGCAATACCATTTCCTACCATCAGATCTAGGAGATCCTGCATATCAACAAGAACTCCTTCAGTAGCGTACCCATGAAGCAGAATGCCGTAGGTGGTACATCAGGTTTTTGGCCCTTCTCAACCATAGAATCAAAAAACATCTCTAGCTTCTACACATCTTCCGTTCTTACAAAGATAGTCCATCAGTGAGCGTTCGGTTCAATACCATCCCTGCACATTTTCCAGAAAATTCTAGCCGCCACTTTCCACTGTCCTGAAGAGTAATCTCCATGGATCAGACAATTTACATGTGGTATTATCTGGCAGAACACCTCTAACAAACATCTGTTGAAGGACCTCCTCAGCCTTGTCCATTGCTTGAGCTTTGCACAGGCCATCAGTGACCGAGCTGTATGTCACAACATGCGGTGACGCTACCATCTTGAACCATCATGTATGATTAGTTCGAGCGCCTCTTGACACTTGTTTCTCGGTAGCAGAGCCCATTGAGAAGGGTTTTGTAGGAGAAAACACTTGGGAGTGCAGCCGAGCTCGGGCATTTTGCGGACGTCGTGTCTTCACATTATTTTAACTCTGTACTAAGGTTACACAAATTTTGATATTTGCTATGCTATTGAAGAAGGATCTCTTTATTTCTTTTCTGAGAAACATTGAAGGCTCTGTTTGTTGCTGTTCGCTTGGCATTCTCTTCCCAGACTTGTACTGTACAAAGTGGTATTGGCTAGTACTTATCGTGGGCTTTTTGTTGGGCTTACCCTCGTTTTTGGGTTTCAGCCAATTACGAATTTCGACCCAACTTTGCCCGCTACGAATCAGCCTATATAGGCCGCGGTCCACGGGTCAATTCCGAATGTTGTGTTAGTCTGTTGCTACTGAAATAAGATTTTTAAATTGCTCTAACATCTTGGCTCCTTGGTTATTGAGTTGCTTGCTGGGCTCTTAGCCTCTGACCTGTTCCAATCAATTCCTTTATCCACAAAGGAACTTACCAAAATATCCAACAAATTTATATAAACCATCATATCGAATTCTGCATCGGTGTTATTGCATGTCTTTGTCTGTTTGAGCTTGGATGCTTGAGTCACTGCTCCTTAAATAATGCCACTTCATTTAAGCAGATATTGTAGGATTTCCATCGCAATTTATCTCACTTGAGCTTGGATGCTCGAACACTTCTTTCTGAGGTCGTTACTCCAGAGATGGCAGTTCGGACAACAGATGAAGGAAAGGCTGCAATTTATTCTTGTACCGAAACAAAAGGCCTTCTTTGATCTGATCCAAGGTACAACAAGCTGGCAAGTAAAGACCGAGAGTCTATTTGGAGGCACTATGCGGATAATACGGCGAGAAAACTGAAACAATCAGATACAAAGAAGAAATCGGATACAACACAGGTCATCCGATCGGCCAAGGCGGAGTTAGCTTGTAGAAATATCCACTTGTACTTCTCTAGTTGATATTCTTCTTGTCGGTGCTTCAAGGCCTCCTTACACTTCTCTTTGTAACAAAACGGCATTAAATTATCATAGCCAGTTTTGACATGCACAATGTTGTGATATCAGCTATCTATATCATTTGCCACGTAAGATTTTTACTGACATGGAAGAGTGAAGGAGGAGATAGTATAGTTATTTCTTCGTGAAGAGACGATCATATAGATAATATAAAACACCGTTACTGAGTTATTGTTTATAATAAATATTTTTTATACCATAATTAAAAATTATAGCATCTCATAGAAACAACCTTGAAATACCGTTATATTGTAGAAGCTATTTTAGTTTGGTATTTAGATAATATGAAAGAGTATATAATCAACAGTTGTCTCTACTATTGTACATACTCTGAGGGCCTCCTTGCACTCAAGGTTCAAAATCCCGATGAAATTTCAGAAATTTCGTCCGAGGACGAGATTCCAAATCCCGAGCAAATAAAAATTTGAAAAAAATCAAATTACTACAATAATTTCCCTAAAATCTTAGTAATTTTGACCGGATTTCAACTTTTTTGGACCGGATTTGGGTCAATACATCTTAATAATGTCATCTTTCATGAATTATTAGAAAATAAAAAATTTAGACATTTTATAAAATAATATAAACATTTTCAATTTTTATAAAAAAATATACAAGCTTGATCATGCTCTAAAAATTTATGGTACCATATATAGCAGTCTAGGATCATATAAAATTTTTAAAATAATTGAACCTCATTTGTTATGTTTGAAAAATAAAAAAACAAAAGGAATATAATGAGACAGAAATAGTGTCAGAATTTTATAAATTCACTTGAGTGTGTTAATGATTCAAAATTTTTAGGAGAGCTTAAGAATTACTAGCACCCTTATCTAAAAGTTAAAAAAAATATAAATATTTTTTGTTGCCTAATCAAATATATGGAAGCAATATATGTACTCAGCCAGGCTTTTATTAGAACAGTAGAATTGTCAGAATTTTCAAAAATTTCTCAAGCTTGATCGTCTTCTAAAATTTTTATGGGAATATTAGTGATGGATCAAGACCATCAACAAACAATTTAAAATTTTTCTAAGGTGGTTTGAATCATTTTTCATTCGGTTAAAATTTGCCGAGAAGGCTTTTATCAAGATAGTAAAACTGTTAGAAATTTTAAAATTTTCTCAAGCTTGAACATCATCTAAAATTTTATGAAAACATTATTGATGCATCAAAACTATTCACAAAATTTTTCAAAATTCTCTAACTTGGTTTGAAATATTTTTCATTTAGTTAAAAATTTCTAGTAAAGCTTTTGTCAGGACCGTTGCACGGTCAGAATTTTTTTATAATTCTTAGGCTTAATTATTATCTAAAAATTATGGAAATATTAGTGATACATCGGGATTATCCACAAAAATTTTAAATTTTTCTAATATAGTTTAAATTATTTTTCATTTAGTTAAATTTTCCAAATTTCAATAATTTCAGTTAAAATGTCGGAAATTCCGGTCAAAAAATCACCAAAATTTCGAACTGATCCCTCCGATACAAAGCCCGACAAAACCATACACTGAAAAGAAAGCAATGGGCCCCCACACGAAACCCTCCCAAACCCTGCACTCCCACACCATGGCGCTCCTCCACCTCCGCCACCGCCGCCGGCACACGCACCCCTCCGCCGTCTCCGCCCACCTCCAGCGCCACTTCTCCGCGCTTCCCGACGTCGAACCCTCGCCGACCCCCGCCCCCGCCCCCACGTCACCTGCCTCTACCCGCACCTCCTTCCTCGACCTCCAGCTCGCCGTCCGCGGCGAGATCGACCCGGCCCGCATCCACTCGCTCGTCTCCTCCGCGCTCTCTGATCCCGCCCTCCCCGCCTGCACACGTCGCGCCCCCTCTTCTCCCTCACCGCCTCCCGCCTCGCGCGCCTCCGACGCCCTGACCTCGCCGCCTCCCTCCTCCATCTCCTCCTCGCCTCCGCCCCGTCCTCCCCTGGCCTCCTCGCCCGCGCCGTCTCCCTCTTCCCAGGCCCTGATGACGCACTCCGTGCCTTCTCCTCATCCGCGCCCGCCGCCCGCTCTGATGTCTCTCTCTCCGCCTCCTCTCCGCGCTCCTCCGCGCCGGCCGCCTCGAAGACCTCAAGTCCACCTTCCACTCCGCCAAGTCCTCCCTCGGTGTTGCCCCTGGCCGCGCCTCCCACAATGTGCTACTCCATGCCCTTGTCAAGAACTCTGAGCTCGCTGCTGCCCGCCAGATGCTCGACAAAATGGCCACCAAGATGGTCAAGCACCGCCCGGCCCCAGACATCATATCTTACAATACTGTCCTTGCCGGGTACTCCACGCAGGGTGATGAGGAGGGGTTTGAAAAGCTGCTGAAGGAGATGAACACGAGCAAGCTGGAGCCGAATGTCGTCACATACAACTGCCGGATACAGTGGTTTGCCAAGAAGGGTGAGACCTTCAAGGGGGAGGAGCTGCTTGATGTGATGGAGTCAAAGGAGGTGGCGCCAAATTACCTTACCTACAATGCACTTGTTCAGGGGTACTGCAAAGAGGGGAATGTCGGGGCAGCGATGCGTGTGTTCAAGAGGATGAAGGTGATGAAGAGGCTGGAGGGGAGGAGTGACTTGGGAGTGTCGGCACATTCCCAAACGTATGTGGTGTTGTTTAGGAGCTTGGTAGAGAAAGAAAGGCTTGATGATGC